>CAIGQZ010004625.1:6112782-6128430 GCA_903798205.1 Danio tinwini | reverse complement strand
ACACATATACGGCAAGATAATTGGTGCTGCTATAATTGATATACAGACTGCTGCCAGTAAGTTACTGCAGATTCTACAGGAAATCGTTAACAGTGTAGGTGTAATGGTAGTCTAATATTTTCAAGAACAAAATGTCCCTAAAATATTATAATCAAAAATAATAAATAATAAACATTATTTTAAGATGATAACTTGATATAACTGTATAATGTTTTTGTTTAAAAAAAAAGGTTTATCTTAAAGACATTTTACAATAAGGTTGCATTAGTCACTGTTAGCTAAAGCTTTTATCTCAGCATTACATATGTTTAGTTCTTCATGACACGTGAAGCAGCAAACAGTATCCCATTTTAGTTTAATTGTCAATGAACCATGAAACTGTCAACAATATTATAAACCCAGTTAAAGTGATTCATGCGCTAATATTGGCGTTCAGAAAGAGGGTGTTTATTGATCATACAAAGCACAATTTAAGTAAGCGTTGGCTTTTTGAACTGTGCAAGCAGCATTAAGATGTTTAAGCTCAGCAGAGATTACTCTGGCTATAAACACAATAGTCTGTCTGAATCTACGCCTACAGTCCCCGTGAAGAATTTTATACACTTAATGAAGGTTTTCATAAATGCGACACAATCCTGCAGCTTTTTTTGCCTCCCTCCAGCTAAGCCATTATTCTCACACCCATCAGGAAAACTCAAGTCTCTTTCATCCGTTTTGCAAAAAAAACTTCACACTGCGTTTCTTTCATTCATTTTGGGGTCAGGAACACTAGCATACCTTCAGACACTTTTCTTTGGTTGGGACTCTTGTAGATGTGTATTAATAGAAGAGAGACGCCCAGGGTTTGCCGGCTCCCTTTTATTATTTCAGGTTGGTGAAGCAGGTGATGGAGAAAGCAGCGGAGCAGAGACGTACAATGAGGAGACTGTCTTGAGCCAAATAGTTTCGGATTAAGAACATGTCTGAAACGTTGTCTTTTCAGGTCTACACATGGTAGGAGAAACGAGGTTAGATTGAACTGAGAGCTTTTAGGAGCCCGTGGTTAGAAGTTCTGTTACAAGTGAAATGCACATAATAAAAAAAAATACCTAAAAATCTGTCATCTTCAACTCTGAGAATATTTTAAATATTTATTTAATTTTTTTTATTATTTTAGTAAAAAAAAAACAAGTTATATATATATATATATATATATATATATATATATATATATATATATTAGTATATACCTGTACAGTGGGTATTGAAGGTATTCAAACCTCCTTAATTTTTCACTTTATGTTATATTGAAGCGATTTGCTAAAATAATTTAAGCTTATTTTTTCCTCAATGTACACACAGCACCCCATATTGGCAGAAAAACATAGAATTGAACAAAAAAAATATATATATATATATATTTTTTTTTCCCCGCTAAACACAAATTGGGGAAAAAATACACAGGGGGTTAACTGCAAGTGCATGACTTTTTTTTAACTAAAGATAATATTACACAAATTAAATAATGTATACTACTTTACATAAACCAAGAATACATAACTAAAACAAATCATTAATATTAAATTAATATCCCCACCTGAACACCATTATTATTATTACATAAATCACTTTAACTGGCTTTATAATGTTGACAGTTTCACAGTATAGCAACAACATTTTACTGCTGCATCACATATTAGATTTTTTTATGGCACATGTAATGCTGAGATAAAAAGTCAGTTATGTAATCCTTATGGTCTAGGAAAAAAGAAATTCAGGGTACATCAGCAGATCCCTGAGCTATCAGGCAAAGAATCAAAGCTTTATGAGTAAACAGTGTCAGACCTCAATATTATGATCCACTAGTGGTTTATAAGACAATGCAGCTCCCACAACAGACTCTCAGACAAACAAGACCACACTCCCACAAGAGTTCACTTTCTCACAGATGAACTGAAGACTTTCTGTACACCTGCTCTTTCTGGAATACAGAAGAAAGCAGGTTTGTGATCTTGCTTCATGACTGAATGCAGTACATCAATCACAACGTCACTGGTGTAGCATAATGGTAGTCCAAAAAAGTGCAAAGAAATGCAAATCAGTAAAAAAAAAAAAAAGATTGCATTTTGATATAGACTTTAGTTTATATAAATAAGCTAAATAATTACAATGACCTTAGTCAAATTTACAAGTTTTGGGAAAAAAAACAACCACCAAATATTAGCATTATAGAGCATATACACTGAAAAAAAATCATTCAGAGATGATTCCTTGGATTTTTTTACATTAAGTGGTTGTAAACAATTTATTTGGGCTAGATTTAAACAAACAAATTATGTAGAATTTTATTAACTTTATTTTGTTTGTTTAAATTCAACACAAATAAATTGTTTGCAACAGTTTTGCAGACATCATTTTTTCAGTGTACCCCAAACAAAAAAGATTTCATGTTTAACCACCACAGAGGCATACATCAGATTTCAGAATAAGTCTCCATGGTAAGGCTGCTCTGAGCAGGGAAAATGAGTGATGAACGAAGTCCTATCTCGAAAAACATGTTTCAATAGGCACTATCCTCAGAAATAAACTTTATTCATGTCTAAACAACTGCATTCTGACATTTAATTTTCAAACTGATTTGAAAAACTAACAATTCAAGTCATTTTTATTTCTATAGCGCTTTTACAATGTAGATTCTGTCAAAGCAGCTTAACCCTCAGGGGTCTGAATGGATTTTGGAGCCCCTACGATGTTTGGATATGCCCTGACATTTGTGCTTATTTCAGCTACTTATTACATAGTATTGGCCAACATGTATTTTTTTGTGTTCAGCACAAACTGTGCTACAATAATTTTTGAGAAATATGGATATACATGCTTGCGTTTTTTAGAAGAATAAATATGCGTGGTTAGTAGGTTTTGTAGAAAAAAATGCAGCTGAAATAAGGTCCAAAAACCACACTGAATGGGCCTGAACAAGACTTTTGAGTCAGTCTTGTAGGCTAGAATATTTACTTCACAATTATGTACAAATTATTTTGTTCTCTCATTCAAAGAAAACATTGCAATAATTTACATTTTGTAATGTCTATTTTAGGTCATCTCAGCTGTATGCAGGAGTGACAATAGTCATGAATAATTCACACCTAGAGAGACAAAAGTCACTTCCCCACTGGCTAATGTTCACCCATCAAGGACAGTGTAAAGCAATGTCCAGCTTCAAATGCTAGCCTAAACTAAATGCTTGTTGTATTACTTGCTGTATTATGACCATGTAAACACTCTGGGTAAACAATATACAGTGCTCAGCATATATAAGTACACCCTTCACAAATCTACCTTTTAAATTCATATTTTTAATAGGAGGCTATACAATATTATATTTGCACATGTACATTAGATTAGTCAGCACTGAAGCCAAATCTGGAGCTTATCTAACAAGTAACTTCTGATAACAGTCTAAAATTAGTACACCCACATTTATATGTTTCAGAAAAGTATTAAATATAAATTTAAATATAACTATAAATTGAAGTTCTAGTAAATTGAAACTGTTAGTCCAGTATTCAGAGTTAAAGTTCAGTTTAGTGTGGTTTATTTTCACTGCTGATAATTCAAACACTGAAGAGCAAATACATCGATGCGTAGCTGCACAAGTCCCAAACCAAGCCAGTGGCTTAAATCAATATCAATATCAATATCAATATCAATATCAGTTGATACGAAATGAAATTGCAGAGTTGTAAGACCTATTTTAATAACTATCCTATTTTAGCAACAATTAGTTTTGGAAAAGTTTAAAATAGTGTAACATTAAATGAATATGCAAAAAATAAATCATTAAATTCATACTTTTCATGTCACACATACAAATAACTTTTTCTTTTTTTTTGGGGGGGGGGGGGGGTATTAAAACATATAGAAAGATATTTACATAAATTTAAGTCGAGTTGATTTTTTTTGCAGTGATTAAAAAAAGATAAGGCTTTACTTTTACCTTTCATTTGCAATATCATTAAACCAGTGTCTCATTACTTGTTTGATTAGATACTAAGAACTAGGGATGCACCATAATGAAAATTCTGGGCCAAAATTAAAACCAAAAAATTCTGGATGCATTGATTAGAACACTGTAAAGTAATTTTGTAAGACATTTTACAAATCCATTGAAGCACAGCTCCACAAGTCCCAGGGAGGACTTCACAAGAAACACAGTTCACCAATTGACAAAAGTGAAAGTAAAAGAAACCTTGAGAGAAACCAGGCTCAGTTGGGCAAGACCATTTCGTCTCTGGACAAACTTCTTGTGCAGAGCTGCAGTCTACGCACCAGAGGCTGGAGAACGCTGGGCATCCATCGTGGAGAAGCTGCAGGTGTGACACCTTACTCGCATTTTAACACAGACACCTTACTTGTATTTAATGTTTTCAAAATATAAAACACTTTTCTTGACCTACATACACTATAGGCTAAATAAACATTCGCCAGCCACTTTCCCACTTGTGGGCTAAAACATCAAGTTCACCTTCTTTTTTGCATAGAAACAAACACACAGCAAAGCTACTGAAATTATCCTCAGAATTCAACCAAATCCACAAGCTCAACAGTGCGCCTTCAAATAGCCTCTCAAGCAGAGAGCATAACAAGTGGGTTTCTAGGGTTTATTATAGCTGCATCCACTCTGTGTGGAGTTACAGCTGGTATTCAATGCAGAGCAAGAACATGCTTTTAAATAGTTCCCTCACAATCTTGTCTGACCTTATAACAAGGAGCTCATAAACTGCGCTTATACCTTGCACATATAGCCGCTCCAGTTTCTACAGTGATTCACCATTGGACAGACATCAGTATTCTCATCTTCCTCTTCACCTGCTGATCCTGCCCTGCTGTGCATTTAATTTCCTCTTAGCTAGAATGCAAATATGTCTAATAAGGTTAATATGCTTGTGTGCAAAAGTCTATACACTATAGTATAAACAAAGCTCTATTAAGAATTTACTAGCAGAAATCATGCAAAGCCAAACCGTTTAAGATCTTTTATTCTCATAACACTTTTTTTTGTGCGTGTGTGTGTGCTGCTCTAATCATCCATCATGATTCAATGGCACTGTGCCCACTACACGTAAAACAGTGGCGGTACGTGGCCAGCGTGTTAACATGCAGCTGGGATAAAGAGGGGGAATCCATAAGGAATCAGCTTGGACGCAGTGCAGTGAACCCGTCGTTTCCGCTGCAAGCTTGTCAGAGGACGAGTGACCTCCAAACACGCTATATTATGCATCATGCATGTAGTTTAGTGAGCTTAATTGCTTCACACCACAGGAGACAAGTCTGCTGGTTCGCAGTCATTACCTGTAGAGATCCGCTAGACACTTGTGAGAGCGGCGACGGATAGACTTAGAAATCACTGTGCAGCAAGGTTAAGCTCACCTTAATAAAACTTTAAGGAGCTATTAGTGTTTAAATGTAAGATTTACAGCAGGCATTTGCTGTAAACAAATGCAAATGTCATGTCAACCAAATAAGAACTTGTAACTAAAATGAAAGAGACATAGTTAAGAAAATGGATCCCGATTTGATGAGCACAGTTTTATGGAGTGCTAGTAAAACCCATTGCTGCTAATAAAGAAAAATAGAAAAAAGGACATTTAGTAACTGCTGTAAACAGTTACTAAGCTGCATTATTTCGTGAAGTAAAATGTGGATGATTATTCTTATCCGAGATTAACAGAATTTTCAGCTTTAAAATAAAACATTTGGACAAATTTTAAGACAAATGATAAAAACTGCTGAAAGCATGAGCTGAAAAAAAAGCTATTTACTCTCCCTCACACCGGTGGTATGCTATGAAACCCATTTATTTCAATGGCTTAGTGGATTGTTGCTACGTAGACTAACATGCAAGAGCAGCAGAAGCTACTTAGTGCGCCATGGTCAAAGTTCAAAATAATATAATTTTACATAATATTCCACTCGGCTGGGTGTTCGGCTCATATACACCCATATGCATATCTATACAAAATCAAAGTACATTTAAATAATAACCTGACAGTATTGTGCTGTTATGGCAACACTAGTAAAATTGTGCCTTTAAAATCAGTATAATTTAGGTTATTGAGTCAAATTAAAAGTGTCTTACAAAACTACTTTACATTAAGGTGTTCGACCAAATGCATCTAGAATTTTAATTTCAGCCCAGAATTTTCATTTTGGTGGATCCCTAATTCTTAGTAATCAATCAAACAATTAATGAAACACTGGTGTTATGATATTGTAAATGAAAGGTAAAATTCAAAATTGGCTCATTCTAAAAAAAACGTAACCATATATACATTTCTGGCAATAGCAAATTAAGTAACCAGATGTACGTATGTACGTAACACTATGGGGCGCTTTTTCTTTTAACGCTAGGAGCTGACCAGTTACCTCCATACAGTATGGATGGCTTTCCAACTGTTACAAGCTTGTCCAGTTAGCTCGCCATGTATGTCGGCGGACATGAGATGAAGAGAGGAGTTGGGCGCGATGACGGGGTTCAAGTCCTGTGAAGAACAATTCCAGAAAGTAAGACAAAAATAAAAAACAAAAAATAAAACAAAGAAGTAAGTAACAGGGTGAGAATGTGGTAAAATCTGAAAACATGGTAAAAATCAGGGGGCTTTTCTATTTCTGGACTGCTTTTCAAAACACTATTGGTTGGGTTTAAAAAAGGGGGTGGGTGGGGGTATTGGTTGGTTGGTCAGTCAGTAAGTCATTCAGTTATTCAGTCAAAAGCGGCCTCTGGTGGATTTATGCGCGAATGGCATTTCAATTGCATCCACAGCGGCCTCTAGTGGAATTGAGAAAACAAAAACTACAAAAAAACGTAGCTCCTGGGAGATATTTCATGATCTCCAGAAATATATATATATATAGGGCTACATTTTCAGAATGAGCCTGGGTTGAATTTTTTGCAAGAAAAAAACAACAACAAAAACAAATAAAAAACAATTAATGAGATGATTTATGCCATGGCCTCTTATTGCTTTAATAGGCCAGCGCTCTAAAATCTACAGTGCGACGAGGACAAGGAATGACATTCTGCAGATTGATGTATGTCGTAAGGTGATATCTTTTAATCGCTGCTTGGAAATATTACGCAGACTTTTTTTCATCCTCTGCCATGATTGATAGGTTTTGTAAAAATTAAAGGCTAAACTCGGAGATCAGGAAGAATGATTCCCTGTCAACACTTCTTTAATACTAAGAGAGAGCGCTGAGGAGTCATTTCTCTTGGGGCCAGGTGGGCAGAAGAGAGACAGAGGGTTAGAAAGACAGAGAGGGCCATAGAATCTGAATCAATACTGTTTGCCGTGAAAAGGATGATTGGGAAAACAAAAGTAATCCGATGCTATGTTTTTTTTCTCATGCTTTTTTTTAGAGGCCCAGATCTGCTCTTTTCATCACTGACTCACAATGCATTTAGTCTCTCCTTGATCACAAATGACATCTACTTGTGTTTAAAAATGGATAGCGTGGCTGGAGGAATCTTGCGTTTTTATCTGTTAAAAATGGATTGAGGTGTAACGCTGCGAGCTGAAGGCAAACTCTTCAATTCTTCAATGAAAAGTAAGTTTGCAAAGCAATAACAAAACAAAATGATAGTTATATATCTATATTATTGGAAGCAAAGGAGATGAGTTTGAGCAGTGGGCTAAATAACTTTGCTAGCTGGTACGAGCATTGTTAATGTGGAAATATGCATATTTATATTGTTAATAATACATGTCATGGTCAAATGGAGTCAGCAAAAAGCTTTAAACAATTTTCCATTCATCTGTTCTAATGAAATATTAAAATGTACCTTTGTTGTTTGTCTGAGTGTGCCCACTTCAGTCCAATTACATTTACAAAGTGCACTATTATGTTTGCAACTGCACTGCATCTTGCTCTCTAAAGTTAAATATGAATATTCAGATTTTTTATTTATTTGCTTATTCTTTTATTTATTTATTTTTTAATTCCAGTTTGTTTGTCAATGACTAATAAATATATGAAATTTCAGTGCTTTCTACAGGTTTGAAATATACTTGTGGTGGTAGCCGGATTGAATAAAAAGGTAATGCAAAAACGCATACGTAAGCCCGCTTGTCCTACACTACCCAACTCGCCGAGCTGGGATCAAACTGGCGACTCTCCGTATGGGAGTTGGTTGCTCTAACAAGACCATGGCCTCCAGCGTCTATTGCTAGAGCACCTTTAAGAGGTCAGAGGAGTGAGGTTTACCTGCACAGCACTTCACTAGCAGGTCTCTGTTACACATACAATTAACAACAACTTTAAAAAGCAAAAGCCGAATACCGAACATTTTAGGAGATTGAGATGCATTTTTAAGCCTCTGTGGGTCTGCAGAGCATGTGAGATTGTCTGTGGGAATGGTGACAGTTCTCGCCCACACTGAATGAGTAGTAGTCTAGGAAACGGGTAAACGAGAGAAGATTTTCCACTGAATAATCAATCGTGGATGTTTGGTTAATAGACAGATACAACAAAAAGTAAAAGGATGATAATAAAAATGTCACCAAATATAGACCTACTTGAGCGGCCGTTAATACACCTGGGTGGCCCTCCCAAGTAAGGTCTGTGCATGGGAAGCACTGAATTTTATCCCTCAAATAGGTAAACACTGAATGTCAGGAGCACCATCAAAACACTGAGAGTGGCCCACTCAAATATGTCAATCATCTTTCAGCTTGACCAACAGATAAAGTGTGGGGCGTGGCTACAGTAGTAGTAGGCTGAGCCAGAGCGTGTTTAAAACGATGACGTGTTGCGTGGAAATTTTATGATGTGCAAGCCAAAAGCTGAAAAATTGTCAAAATACACAGCCACACATTATGAGGTAAAAGAAGAATAAACATTGTCTGTGTTTTTTTTTTTACAGTTTTGATGCAAATTTGCAGAGTTACTTCTTGACACATAAGCTAAACTCAAGTTTTGCCACACATATTAACCTTTTTTCATTCATTAATTTTCCTTTGGCTGAGTCCCTTATTTATCAAGGGTCACCACAAGGGAATACGGAATGAACTGCCACCTTTATTATTATATATTGTTTTATTATTATTTTTAGAATAAGACTAACCTAAAAAAAGGGGGCATTTGCAAAGTGGTTTGATAATGTATTTTATTTTTGTAAATGAACTATAGTTGACACTAGTAGCACAGAAATATGATTCACCAACAGCTGGAAATCTGCCCATTTGGACACATTGAAGCATATTTTTTTTTACTTTTGCACACTTTTCACAGATTGTAATAAACAAACAGATCTGGACAGCTGAAATGGGAAGCGTCTGACAGCATGCAGACACACCGAATGCTTTTCTCTCATTTGTGGAGTACAGCCAGCTCATTTGGGCAATTGTCTAGAAAGATCCTCTGACCACAGATCATGGAGCACATAATTGGTCCTAGATATATTGCAAGGTTTAGTGCCTGCTATAGCTTAGTCCTTTCTGAATTAGCAATGCTGCAACTTGATGCTATTTTGATGGTGTTATTTTTCTATGCATGTCTGCAAAATTGCTGTGCTCCTCATTGATGCAGCCTAAATAGGTTGGTGCACCTGTGTAAACAGTAGAAATGGAGGATTTCCACAAACACTGTGATGGAGTCAATGCATTTTGCATGCAATCTTAATGCACACTGCAATATATGCAAATCATAATCATGCTTTTCTGTCCAACTGGAATAAATATTGCTTATTAAACTTTTACCAGGTTAAAAATGAAAACTTTAAAAATGAAGGGATTTGAAAATATTATAATAAAGATGCTTTCATTCAGGCTGCATTTACAATGCATGGTTCAAATGACTCAATTTTCGATTTCCCATGTGGCACAGAAGAAAAAAAATGCAGAAAAAAGATTCAGATTTACTCAAATCAGATTCAGGCCTTGTTCATATGGAGAAATTTAATCCGATATGAATCGGATCTGTGCCCTTGTGTCTGCAGTGTAAGCAGGTAGATCAAATTTTTACCTGCCAATGCGAGTCATGCATCATTAAAAACCATATAGAATTATGTCAACTCTGACGCTTTCATTTCGGAACAGACTTCAGCAGAGTCCCACCCTTAAATATCATATACTAGGAAAAAAAACGTTTATATTGTGATGTAGCACAAGTATTTATGCATGTTAACGAGAGAGAGAGAGAGAGAAAGAGAGAGAGAGAGAGAGAGAGAGAGAGAGAGAGATAGTGTGTGCAACGTCCGCCATGTCAACAATATAGGCTAAATTAAAACTGTTGCGTACATCACGTGCATAAATCACAACATGGACATTGCATTGAGATGCCTACTGGTTTAAAAAGCCAAGATTAAAAGAACATGGCCAAATGAGAACTTTTTTGTCATAACTACAGTAAAAAAAACTTGTCAAAAAGAATAAAAAAAAAATTAAACCCTGCAAACAGATTAAATACAGGAATTGTGAAAAAAGTGTTTTTATTATCAGCTGTCAGTCAGCGCCCGCTCTTTTTTTTCCTGCTGATTGCGTCTTTGCAGTGTGGGGTGTAAATGCAGACAATCGGACACAAGTTACATTTTAAAGATTTTCAAAAAAATCGCATACAGTCACAAAATCGGAATTGACCATCAAGATCTGCAGTGTACATGCAGTCTTAGAGCTTAAAATGAAAAAAATTAATATACATATGTCAATATTAATCCAGAAGAGTTAACAAAGCAACATTTGTTATTTTGACAAATTAATTGATTGGGAATACAATAACAACTTATAAAATTTATTTTAATTATTATTTTTATTTTATGTTATCATATAATTATGGAATTAAATAAATATTACCGGAGCCACACAGTAGCTCAGTGGTTAGTACTGTTGCCTCACAGTAAGAAGGTTGCTGGTTTGAGTCCCGGCTGAGTAAGTTGGAGTGTATGAGTGTTTCTCAGTACTGAGTTGTGGCTGGAATGGCATCCCCTGTGTAAAACATAAGCTGAATAGGCGGTGGTTCATTCCACTGTGGCGATGCCTGATGAATAAAGGGACTAAGCAGAAGGAAAATTACTAAATGAATAAATATTAACAAGATAATCAAAGGGCAGCATGGTGGCTTAGTGGTTTGCATGATCACCTCACAGCAAGAAGGTCGCTGGTTCAAGTCCCGGCTGGGCCAGTTGGCATTTCTGTGTGGAGTTTGCATGTTCTAACGAGAGAGCGTGGGTTTCCTCCACAGCCCAAAGACGTGCTATGTGAATTGAAGAACTAAATTGGCCCTAGTGTATATGTGCGAATGTGTATGGTGTATGGTGTTACATATGCTGGAGTAGTTGGCGGTTCATTCCACTGTGGTGACCCTTGATAAATAAGAGACCATACTCAAGAAAAATGAATGAGATGAGTTAATGAGTTAATTATTATTGTTTTGAGTATAGTGTGTTTACTGTTTATTATTAATTAAATTAATACTCTGCAACAACTTGTTGAACTGAAGGCAATAAAGTTTGTATTTATGTTATTTTAAAAAATCTATAAAAAAAGGTAGAACCCACGCAGCATTGGTACCAGCAGCTATCATTAATCAGCAATGTTAATTCAGAAACATAATTGTGCTAATGACTGCGCAGGACTCATGAGGGGGTTGCAAGTGTTTGTGTCTTTTTATATTAGAATTATAATCATCTACCTAATTTGCACAGATTAATTAACCATTTGCGTCAAGGCATGCGAAGCCACCCAACTGGAACTAAAGAAGAGGCTGAAATGTTTCGTTTATGCTATGTAGTTGCTTTAAATGTTTCTTTTTTTGCACCCATATGTTAGTCTACTAATCATGTGCGCTGCTTTTCACATTAATGTACATCTGATATGTTAATGGACAAGACATGACATTTGCTAGTGACTCCAAAACACATTCAGATCAAATAAACTGGTAATACTTTACAATAAGATTGTATTAGTTAATGCATTTACTGACATGAACAAACAATGAACAATACACTTATTACATTATTTGTTTGTGTTAGTTAATGTTAGTGAATTAAAATACAGTTCTTCATTGTTAGTTCATGGTTACTCAAGGTGGCTTAATTAATGTTAACAAGCATGGATTATGATTTTATTAAGGCTTTACTTACTGTTGAATAAATGCTGAATAAGTGTTGTTCATACTTAGTTCATATCAGTAAATATATTAACTAATGGAAAACCACAGCTAGTTTTGATTATGAAACCCCATTATACATTTATGGGGAGAGCCAAATATGTACCAGGAGCTATGTTTTTTGCAGTTTTTGTTTTGGCAAATCAACCAGAAGTCGCTGTGTATGCTTTTTGAGATCTCAAATTTCTCTCGCGAGTGCCATTCGTGCCTGCTGTTCTTGCATAAATCCATCAAAGGGTGCTGCCGACAGACTGACTGAATGACAAACCAACTGATCCCCCCACCCTCAAACTTCCCTAAACCCAACCAATAGTGTTTTCAGAAGCATCGATTGACCAGCGCCCACCTACTTCCCTAAACCCAACCGACAGTGTTTTCAAAAGCAATCTAGAAAACGAAAAGCCTGTGCAGCAGCCTATTTTCTACCATGTTTTCAGAAATCAGAAAGAGCTTTTTTGCCAGGTGTGTTCACACATACAAGGAATTTGTTTTCGTGACAGAGCTTCTACAGTGCAATAGAATTACAGACAGGACAACAAAAAAACAGATAATAAATATATTTTAAAAAGTAGTGAATGCAATAGAGCTTTTTTGACAATGAAGCCAATGTGTGTTCCCCACTTCAGGTCCTGAGAGATGGTGGTGCCCTGAACCTGAATGACTCCACTGCTGCCACAATGCTGTCCATGATGCTCAGTGGGGGGAGAGCAGGGGGGGTTTTCCTGAAGTCCACTATCATCTCCACTGTTTTGAGCATGTTCAGCTCCAGGTTGTTGCGACTGCACCAGACAGCCAACTCCTTAACCTCCTGTCTGTAAGCAGACTTGTCACCGTCCTGAACGAGGCCGATAAATGTGGTGTCGTCTGCAAACTTTAGGAGCTTGACAGAGGAGTCTTTTAAAGTGCAGTAATTTGTGTACAGGGAGAAGAGCAGTGGGGAGAGGACACCCCTGGGGGGTGCCAGTGCTGATTGTGTGGGTACTGGATGAGAATTTTCCCAGCTACACCAGCTGCTGCCTGTCCGTTAGGAAGCTGTTGACAGACAGAGGTGGGCACGGAGAGCTCAGTTAATTTGGGCAGAAGTTTTGGGATGATAGTGTTAAAAGCTGAGCTGAAGTCAACAAAGAAGATCCTCACATAGGTCCATGGTCTGTCTAGGTGTTGCAGAACATAATTCAGTCCCATATTGACTGCATCATCCACAGACCTGTTTGCTCTGTAGGCAAACTGAAGAGAGTCCAGTGAGGGTTCAGCGATGTCCTTCAGGTGGGCCAGCACCAGTTTTTCAAAAGACTTCATGACCACAGATGTCAGCGCCACCGGTCTGTAGTAATTTAGTCCTGTGAGTTTGTTTTCAGATTTTACCACATTCTCACCATGTTGTTTACTTGTTTATTTTTTATTTTTTTGGCTTTTGTCTTACCTGCTTTCTGGAACCATTCTTTACCGCACTCGAACCCCGTTGTCATGGTCAACTCCTTTCTGCATCTCAAATCCTCTGACGTACACTGCGAGCCACTGAACAAACTGGTAACAGTGGAAAGGCAGTCCATATGAAAGTAAGCGGTCAAAAGGAATGCCGTCATACCGCCCTGTAAAGTTTGTTTTAAAGATGAAATGTAGCCCGACGTACTTCTGGCTACATAATTTGCGATCTCTAGAAATGTTTTCTACATTTTCAGAATGAGCCTATAGCCGCCTTTTCACTGCACATGACAAACGACAGACCGGAAGTCATTCATTTCCAATGAAGAGTAGTCCGGGAGCTGCGTGGAGTTCTGATCATCACTGTATGCGGAAAATTCGGATCCAAATTGAGCTGCGGATCCGTTTAAATATTTGAACTCCAGCAACTAGACATATGTGACTGGCTGACCGGATGTGACGTATTCCAGTGTTGTCCAAGCAGGTCTGTGCGTGCGAGATTCTCTATTCATAAATGAGTAATAAAAAAGTAGTATTATTTTTAATCTTGTCTTCACATTCCCTCTAAAATTTGTTGCAGTCTATGATGAGTTTCCAGTTTTCATTAATGGTGAACGCATGGAGAATAAAGGCTCATGGAGCTCGATAAAACAGAAAGTTATTTGCGACTGCCACAAGGGGGCGTATTCCGCCAGTTGTCTCTGAATGACGTGTGCACTGGAAAGGCGGCTTATGTTGATAATGGAACCTTATGGTAAAAGTGTGACCAATAAACTAGTTTCTCTCCCAAAACAATGCTATATGAGAGCAACAGCTAAAAAAGATGACCTGCATTTGCAAAAATAACAATAGCTAAACAACTGGTGTTATTAAAATCCAAGGAAATATTGGATAACAGAGAAATGAAGTTATAAAAAAGGTTGCAGGACCAGCATTTCTGTCATCACCTCTGGAACCGGCCAGCCATGGATAGACACGAGGTGAGCTGTCATATCATGTGGAGGTCTAGAGTGTGTGTCAAGATTTATTTATTTATTATATATATAATAAATAGCTGAAGTCAACAGTGTGGTATATATATATATATATATATATATATATATATCACAGGCACACAATGATGCCCCATATCCTCATTACAAAGGGTTACGAGGAGTTTGCTTTGCTGGAGTGGAAAATAAAGGCAAATGCCCAACACTGGCTCTGAAATAGAGTCTGTTGGCCTGCCCGACTAGGATGGCAGGTGCATGAGGTGTCCCTGGGACTGTAAATCGAGTCATTGCTTGACTCAGACTCTGCATTTCAATTTAAGATATTCAGGCATAAATCTGTCAAAAGCTGAGCAAAAATAATGAAATAGAAAAAAAAGAGAGAGAGACTGTGATTGAAACAGGCAACAGCAAGCATGCCCATTCAATCGAGGAGACAAAATTCCTGCCACCAGTTTGAAGAGCACCTACTACATGCCTTCTCACTTTGTAAGCTTATAAGAAGGCGTCTTAAAAGGACAGAACATTCCTGAAGTCTATGAGTGAGTGTGTGTAAGATTGGCTTTAGTCCAGACTCATAAATACAGGAAGGCGCATGTCGGGTTTGCAGAATGTTCTGGGTTCTACACTTTTTGCTAGAAAACTATTAAAACATGCCCTTGACTTAACCTTGAATTGAATTTGATTATATACTGTATTATTTGATATTTTATGATTCTTCACATCATTTATTAATTAGAACTATATGCCCTGGATGGGAACCGTTTATAGCTGAACTTCAAATTTTGCTCATCTTTAAGGGAAATGTGTTTTATTGTATGGGAAAATGTAAAGGTTTTTAGGACTGGCAAAAAGAGAAAATGACAATGGGTGGATGGATGTATGGATGTGAATGAAAATGATGCATGAACAGAAGTATGAATACAAATAGATGACAGATGGATGGGTGATGATATATAGGTAATAAATGGATGGATGAATGGACAAAAAATAGGAGGAAAAGAGAAGAAAAAGATAAGCTTAGTTGAAGGTATTAAATTTAGTATGAATGAATGAATGAATGAATGAATGAATGAATGAATGAATGAAT
>CAIGQZ010004625.1:6094391-6105875 GCA_903798205.1 Danio tinwini | reverse complement strand
AGTTGGTGTGTGTGTGTGTGTGTGTGTGTGTGTGTGTGTGTGTGTGTGTGTGTTGGAGAGAAGAGCACAAATAACACTATCGATAACTCGGGCTAAGAACTAATGCTAGAAAAGCTTTGAGTTTGCTGGTGGCAGAGAGTGTCACTGCAATTGAAGGCTGTTACTTCTCTGGTGCCCAGGACAAGTAAAGAAGCAATGGAGAAGAGCTGCAGGCTTCTGGAGAAACTGAAAATCAGCTTTTTTTTTTGTTCATAAATATACAAATTCCCCCAAAATTCTGAATATTCGTGTATGAAACAATTTAAAGGTTTTAGGAAATCGTAGTTTAAATTAATAAACAAATAACACACAATTTTTTAAGATTTATAGTTTTATTACTAGATGAATCAGCATTATTTTTAAAATGCTTAACACTTTATACACCCACAATTAACAATTTACATATTTTGTGATTCAAAAGTGTTCTTTTGTTCATTTACGATTATGAATTGTATTATAGGATGTTGATCTGTGCTCTGTTGACTTTTGTTGTTGAAAATTCAACTCTACAGTTGAACTAAAGTGACTTTTATCGACATTGGATAATCTAAGAAATAATCTATAGAGAAATATGTCTGTAATATAACAGAAAGCGTACTGGCAGTTTATTACAAGGATTTTGTACCATATTCCAACACCAACTATTAACAAACTTCAGCTAGTACAAAATGCAGCTGCCAGAGTTCTTACCAGGTCTAGAAAATATGATCATATCACCCCAATTTTATCCTCCTTACACTGGCTGCCTGTTAAGTTTTGTATTGAATATAAAATATTGCTCCTTTCCTATAAAGCTTTAAATAATCTAGCTCCAGTTTATCTAACCAACCTCCTGTCTCGCTACAATCCAACCTGCTCTTTAAGATCTGAAAACTCAGGGCTTCTAGTAGTACTTAGAATAGCAAAGTCGAGTAAAGGAGGTTGAGCCTTCTCATTTATGGCCACTAAACTCTGGAATAGCCTTGCTGATAATGTCCGAGGCTCAGACACACTCTCACAGTTCAAAACTAGATTAAAAACCTTTTTAGCAAAGCATACACTCAGTGCATTACATAGCGGTATGACGCATGATTGTGCCCCATGCAAGTTTTTTTTTTTTTGCATCTCGTTTATATACACTATGAACAGCAGCTATGCTAATTATTCTCTTATTCTCTATTTCCACCTGGGAATACTCATCTCGAGGCCCTCAGACTATGCAGCGCCACTGATGCGATCCAAGACCAGCGACGAGATGAGGTTTTCACAATCCTGGACCAGGCCGCATCCTGAGCAGCTGCTGTGGTGGTCATGTAGAAATGGAGAGCATGAGACTGATTCCTGTGACGCTCCAAGGACAGACAAGTCTTCGCTGAGGTCCAGCATTCTCCAGCTTCCGGCGCCTAGACTGCAGCTCTGCACAAGACGTTTGGCCATAGGAGAAATGATCGTGCCAAACTGAGCCTGGTTCTCTCGAGGTTTTTTAAATTCTTCACTTTCGCCAATTGGTGAAGTTTTTTTCCTAGCCGCTGTCGCCACTGGCTTGCATGGTTCAGGATCTGTAGAGCTGCGCATCGATGGAATTGCTCTTCAGTGTTTGGACTCTCAGTAGTGATTATTAACCCACACTGACCTGAGCTAAACTGAACTGATCTGAAACTCTGAAAATCGAACTGACACTGTTTCAATTTACTATAATCTTGAATGTAAAGCTGCTTTGACACAATCTACATTGTATAAGTGCTATACAAATAAAGGTGAATTGAATTTAATCAATTAGTACAAATTAACATTTTTATGTCTTATTCAAGCATATACTAATAGTAAATTTGTGTTAATAAATGCTTTATTACCTCAACTTTATCCAGTTTTGTGACCTAATCTAAAGTGAGGACTATTTATGCTTTATAAATCACTTATAAACGACAATCAAAGGCTCAGTTATATTCTAAACAGGAAAAAAAAGAGAAAATATTTATTCATTTCTATTTATTTGAACACAAAAAAAAAAATCTGTATCAAATGAAAAATAAATCTTTGCAATTTTATGTCAAATAAAATTAATGTACAGTTTAAACATCGCTAAATAACATTGAAAAGTTGCATCATATGATATTGTTAAATTAATATATTGTTGTTGTTTATCCAACTCATTCAATGTGCTCATTCATTCAACTTCATACAAATGGTTAGTAAATAATGCAATACTGTATTTAATAATGAACAATTAATAAGTAATAAAGTATGAAAATACAATTATTAAGCACAATATAAATGTGCTTATAAGAAGGCCCACACGGAATCTACGTGCACAGAATTCAGCAGATTTTTAGCCCATCATTAATTCTGTTTATTTACTTGAGTAAATGTGTGTAAATCTATATTTATTCAGTTTTTAAATTAATTACAGTAATATTATTGACTAATATAAAAATGTTCATCTGATTAATGTACAATGCAGTTTGTACAGTAATAGTTTCTGTCGTTTAGTAGATTTATTATATGAGAGACTTACTTAGATTACCAAATAAAGTGGATCTAATTGATTTGCATTTTAAACATTAAATAAAAGTTAAAAAGACATATTTTTATTTCACATATTAAGGTTTTAGTTATGATACTCCCAAAATAATTTCGCAGAAATCTGCATATTTTTACCAAAATTCTCTGCAGAAATAGCAAAAAACGTCTGCAGATTTCGTCTGGCCCTGCTTATAAGTCAATACAACATTTGTATCTGTATTTATAAACTGCTTACCAACATCTAATAATGTAGAATTATTGATTAATAAATAATTAATTAACTATTTGCTAATGCTTAATAAATGATTCATAGTGTGTAGTTATTATAAACCGTTACCGAAAAGTCTTTAAAAATATATATTGTAATTAAAATGTACAGACACAAAAGTGCAACAAAACACTTTAAAATGTATGTTTTCTTTACATTAGACTAAAAAATAAAAAGCAAAAAATCTCTAAATTAACAGATGAATAAAATAAGTATTTTTTCCTAAATGTATCACCAAAGGGGGAAGAAAATTGTAAGCACCTCTCTTTCTCTTTCTCTTTCTAACACCAACCCAGACAACATAGCTGTCACAGGTTGCTCACTCCACAAATGCATAGAATTGCAGGAGTTATCAAAAAACACATATTTATTTACAATATTAACAGGAACAGAAACCATCAAACACTGGACAAGGAGCGTGGCAATACAATACCAGACAAAGACTGAACTGAACACAGGGGTATAAATACAGACAAGACCTAATTGAACTGAATACAAACAGAGGACACACACAAATGAAACTAATACACATTAACAAACAGCAGGAAAACAAAACAAGACATCAACACAAGCACATGGAAACACACCACAACATAACATGTACACATGTAACATCACCAGACTGTGACAATATCACTTTAAACTATTAAAAAGGTTTCAAAGGGTCACTTTTTCAAATTTATCAATGTTAACAATTGTTAGAAGAAAGATCAAAGTCCCATAATGCAATTCAAAAGCATAAATAAATGGGGAAAATAATAAAATAAAAACATGAATCATAAAATATGGAAGACTGCTTATTTAAGGATATTTTTTACAGTGTATATGGTATCTTAATTTACACTAATTGCAATAATATATATATATTTTTTTTATAAAAGTTCAAAAGTCTTCTAATAACTCCCAGTAACAATTTTATTATTTTTTTAAACTTAAAGTAGTATTTAAATGAGATCCCTATATAAAGGGTTAATAGAAATATTCAGTAAATATTTGATGGCTGCTTGTTATCACTTGTTGATGTAAATTGAAGAGTCCTTTAAACGTGATTTAAAATGTTCACATAAACATCAGTGTTTATATCTAAGTTACAAACTACAATACTTGACAAAAGTCTTGTCGCCTATCCAAGTTTTAAAAACAAAAAATTATAACTTGATTTCTAGTCGATCATGTGCTATCAGAAGTGGCTTATATGAAAGGCAAAGGCCTCTAGATTATGCTTGTTTTACCAAAATAAAATATGACCATGCCTTGATTTTTAATTAATTAATTAGAACAGTAAGGTCTGACTTTGCTTAAACAAAGTCTTCTCACTTAACAGAAATAATGTACAGTATGTAATATAACGTGATTGTGCAGTGGAAAAAGAATTAATATTGAGAATGACTCCCATGAGCTTGGAGGACTGCATGCATACATCTCTGCAATGACCCAAATATCTTATTAATAAAGTCATCTGGAATGGCAAAGAAAGCATTCGTGCAGGACTCCCAGAGTTCATCAAGTTTATTTGGATTCATCTTTAATGCCTCCTCCATCTTACCCAAGACATGCTCAATAATGTTCAAGTCTGGTGACTGGGCTGGTCAGTCCTGGAGCACCTTGAACTTTGCTTTCAGGAACTTTGATGTGGAGGCTGAAGTATGAAAAGGAGTGCTATCCAGCTGAAGAATTTGCCCTCTCCTGTGGTTTGTAATGTAATGGGCAGCACAAATGTATTGATACCTCAAGGCTGTTGATGTAGCCATCCACTCTGCAGACCTCTTGTATGCCCTCATACTAAATGTAACCCCAAACCAAATTCCTTCACCAAACTTGAGAATTCTGTGAGAATGAGGATTCTGTCAGAATCTTGGGTCCATGTGGGTTCCAGTAGGTCATCTGCAGTGTTTGAGATGATTGGGATGCAGTTCAACAGATGATTTGACAGACAAATCTTGCTTCTGCCACTTTTCCAAATGATAAACTAGAAGTCAAGTTACTATTTGTTCCTCTTACTACTGGGATTGAAGACAGGGCTTTTGTCAGGTAGTGTAATTCTAATACACTTATGTCAATATTTGATTACTTGTAACTCAAAATAAAGACTGAAACTGTTTTATAACCACACCATGTTGATGAGGGTATAATAAACATGTGGAAATTGTGATCATTTCTAATTGAGATCATATGGGTGTTTGACCATCGCAATGTCTTAACAATCAATGGTGCAGCTCTAATGGAGAGAGAGAGAGAGAGAGAGAGAGAGAGAGAGAGAGAGAGAGAGAGAGAGAGATAATCCATTCACCCACTTGCCCCTGAGAAAAAGAGCCTGAGGGCATGAAGAGAAAGGATGAAGAATGAAGCACAAAGGAATGTAAGGTGTTCTTCTCTTTGCCCTCTTACTTTTACTGTGTAACCCTGTAATATCAGCAGAAAAAACACACATTTCTCACCGATGCCCCCCAATGAATCTCAACCTCTATTTGCATCTGAACCAGACACCATAACTGCATCAGATGTCCCCCTTTCTGAAGTGCTCTATCGATTTTGCTAACTCAATTTGCCTCTATGTTGTACCGAATGGCCGGAAAGATGAGTCTGACCGGATCTCCTTAAGATTAACAAACCTATCTGAGAGAGAGACAGTCCATCAAATGGAGAGGAGAAGAGGAAACTTGTCTGCCTCACACATACACACACACATGCACATAGACACGCTTCCAGCTCTGTTATCATCCTCATCTGATAAGTGAGTGAGGGATTAATAAATGACATTTTATTAATGTACTGTATTGTGGTGATCTGAGCACTTGATTTTATTGTCATTATCAGGACCAGCACTGATCAGTTTGGTGCCCTAGGTAAGATGTTATCTAGTGGTCTTTGCCTTGCAAATAGTGAAATCTTGTTCATTCATTCATTCAATTTCTTTTCGGCTTAGTCCCTTTATTAATCTGGGATCGCCACAGCGGAATGAACCGCCGTCTTATCCAGCATATGTTTTACACAGCGGATGCCCTTCCAGCCACAACTCATCACTTGGAAACATCTATACACACTCATTCACACACATAAACTACGGCCAATATAGCTATTCAATTCACATGTACCGACTGTCTTTGGACTCTGGGGGAAACCGGAGCACCCGGAGGAAACCCACGCCAACACTGCGAGAGAACATGCAAACTCCACACAGAAATGTAAACAGACCCAGCTGTGAGGCGATTGTGCTACTCACTGTGCCACCATGCTGTCTGTGAAATATTGTATTTACTTTTTTATAATCGTTTTGCACTTTTTCCCGTCGCTAGACAACGACTGAATTAGCTGGTTATTGTGCGCGAGTGTTGCTGTTGATATTGTTATAATTGTAATATTTAATATTATTGTGAAATTCAATATGTGTGAGTCACACGGCACCGGATAACTCAAAACAGCGAGTACTAGTCTCTCCTCCATCTTTAAAAGTCTCCATAGTCGTCTTGACAGAAATGCTGCTGTTATGTCAACAGAAACCCCACCTCTGCTTTTATTTGACCCGAGAATGAAACAGACGCGACTGACATAAAGTGCTTTTTCTGCTCAGAGTTGACTCTTTTCAACTGTGAGTGCACAGCATGCAACGGCAAAAATGCGAGGTGCAGCTGATGGTTAAAACGCGAGGCGCGCAGGACACATAAACAGTGCACAAAACGATCGCAGCTGTTAGTAAATCATTCAAAAAAACTGTTTCAACGCAATTTCAACGCAAAAAAACGTGTTCGATGTGATCGCCCCTAAGCCGTTATAAAATACTCTACAAGCACACACCTGTCACTGTTGCTAGGCAACCACTCTACAATCATCAGTACTAAGCCAAAAATCTGTTTCATTTATGCCGAGTTACGACTGCATGATTTTCAAAGTAGTTGTGTCACGGATGTTTTCACACTGCTGACTATCTGGGCTAGTGTTCTGTCGGTGCTGTGTTTACACTGTAGGATGGATCGGCAACAGGAGAGTTCACACTGCATGACTTTAAAATAGGAAGAATCACAGACAACTTTGTCCAAACTACGTCTCACAACCTAACAAACGCGAGAAGTGACATAGAAACAACGCAAGGTCACTTAATATATCTCTCGTTATTAACTACATAATGTAAACTGAAGGCTTTAGCTTTAGAAACTTGTGTTGCTCACCTAGCTTTTGAGGAGAATTAACAATCTCTCCTCAACTTTTTTTTTTACTTTTCAACCTGATTGTGGTATTGATCAGATGACACGTCAAACAGACACAGTGCTCGTGTCAATTTCACACTCGTTTTTCCTCCATTTCTTGGGTTCAAGTAAAAAAAAATAGCGCTTTTAGCTTCTCCCCCAACCAGGTAACCACACTAGTGAATGCTGCTCTCTCATTGGCTGTAGGTGATCGCGGATGTTATTTTCAGTCAGAACACATTCACACGGCATGATTTGCATTGCAGACAGCTCCAGATATTTAGCATGTCAAATATCTCACAGGCATCGGCGACTCATCTGCGGTTCTCTCATAACACGTCCTTGATAGTTCATACCTGGTGATTGTCTCTCGCATGCATGAGCATCGATTTGCCTGTGATTTCAGGCATTTGTGGGTGATTTCTCAAAACCTGTTGGCGAGCTAAAATCAGGGCTAAAATCATGCAGTCTGAACTCGGCATTACTTAATTTAGTCTTGTGTTATGTATATAAAATTACTATTTAATAAAAACAATAATTCTTGTGAAGCCATGGTTTACAGTGAATTATAATAGCTATAATTTACAACAAGCTTTGCATTGTACCTAACAATGGCCCAGCTGTTCTAATTTGACTACTTCTTGAGGCTTATTGCTGTAATAATACTGTGTAATATTACTGGATAAGCATATGAGCCTCAGTTTATAATCTTCAAACTTTTGAAAGGTAATATATATTTCATAATAAAGCCTATCAAAGATCATTTCTTAAAAAAAAAAAAAAAGTGTAATGCTATCATTGTACAGCAATCTGTGTTCTGTATGTGTCTCAGATGTACCTAATTACTTGCAAACAGACACACTGTCATTGCATGAAATGTCTCACTAAACAGTATCGATCCATGCTGATGGATAAGAACAAGCGACTCTTTAATGGGCTGAAATCAGGCATACTGTATGCAGTCATATATAACAGTCACTTGACAAGAAAAAAAAAAAGAGAAACTATTGGATAAGCAGAAACACTGCCAGAGGGATTATGGTGTCATACGATAACATTTTACTGGCCTTTTATCTCCACTATTTTTGGCACATAATGGAAAACTTTACAACAAGTTTAACAGCCATAACCAAGTGTGACGATCGGCTTCCCCCACATCCATTCCCCTTGTTAATATTGGTGTTATTCTCTTTGAAAGTGCCACGCTTATGTATAGAATTTAATTAATACACTTATAATTTAAGCATCATCACCAGAATGAAAAATGCAAGATGGGTCAATATATGTAAAGTAGAAAGAGAACAAATACATTTATACACTCCTTCTGTGCAGATGTCTTGTGTTTCATAAATAATGTATGTATAATTTTATATTATAATTACACCTTGGCATAACTATTTTTTAAGCATTGATGCATACATTAATCAAATAATTTTATATTATAATTACACCTTGGTATATGTTTTTTTGCATGGAAGCATAAATCAATCAAACAGTCAGACGTACATAGTTAATGTAATATATACATATTGGTGAATGAGCAACGGTTTCTGCTGTTCTGACATCAGATGCAGATGTGAATGAATACCGTAAGAAAGTAATTCCTCATTTAAAAGGGTTTTGAGACTCACCGTGTTTGATTTTCTATTTTATACACACGATTATGCCATTGAACTTTGCATGAATGTGATATGGCACTTTTTTTCTTATAAATGCTAATGTTTTGAATTTAACGTTTTATTCCACACATATTCCTTAAAAATCCCCAATTTTTGCAAAAAATATTAAGCAGCACAACTGTCTTCAAAATTTGATAAAACAAGAAATGATTCTTCAGCACAAAATCTGCATATTAGAATAATTTTAATCATTTGGAACATTTTAATTATTAAAATAAGTGCATTCTGGCATTTAATGGCAAATTTTACAAGAAGTTTAACAGCCGTAATGAAGTGCCACAATGGGCTTCCCCCTACATCCTACATTTGCCTTGTTAATATCAGTCCAATCCTCTATGTAAGTATCATGCTCATATCTAGAAATGAATGAATCCATACGCTCAATTCAGGAATCACTTCTGGACAGAAAAAAGCTGCATATGTTTTACACAGCGGATGCCCTTCCAGCTGCAACCCAGCACTGTGAAACACCCATACACTCTCACACTACAGTCAATTTAGTTTATTGAATTCACCTTTAGCACATGTTTTTGGACTGTGGGGGAAACTGGAGCACACGAAGGAAACCCATGCAAACACAGGGAGAACATGCAAACTCCACACAGAAATGCCAAATGAACTAGCCAGGACCAGCCATTGGTATATTTTTGAATGATTTTTCTCATCCCCAATGAGGGGTAAGGTTATAAAGCGGACAGGTTTGGTGGCATGCCTTTAAAAAAAAAAAAAAAACATACTTTTTCACACAAATTCATGTATATGTAAAGTTCACTTTACTTCTAAAAACTAAGTAAATCCATTGCTTTTAAAGTGAGTAGTGGCTCTAACAAAAAAGTGAGTAAATGCATTGCCTTAAAATTATTAAGTAAATTAGTCATGAGCAGAATTCTAAAATGAGGTTAAGTCAGCTTAAAAGTTCCAAGTTACATCAGGGTTACTTACTTTTTAAAGTCAACTTGTTGCTTTTAAGTCAGTGCATTTACTCATTTATTTAAAGTAATTCATCACTTTTTAAAGTTACAATAGTTCAAGTAAATCTGATTAACATTCAATACATTTCAATTCATCTTTATTTGTATAGCGCTTTTACAATGTGGATTGTGTCAAAGCAGCTTCACATAGAAGATTATAGTAAATTAAAAGTGTCAGTTCAATTTTCAGAGTTTAAGTTCAGTTCAGTTCAGTTCAGTTCAGTGTGGTTTAATATTCACTGCTGAGCAGTGCTTAATTTGTGAATTGCAAGGTCCTGGAACAGATCTGAGTAACGCATTTGGCATGTTACCGTATAGGGGGTAGGGGGGTGTTGTGGACGAAAGTGAAGAGGGTTGGGGAGTCGCGAAAGAAAGTGAAAGTGAACAGCGGACAAGGGAGGAGGGGATCGGTAAAATGAGGTGCCAGATCAGATTTCAGTGGTGTTGGATCCGGATCCGGCACAAATTAAGCCCTGCTGTTGAGAGTCCAAACAATGAAGAGTAATCCATCGATGCGCAGCTCTACAAGTCTCGAACCATGCAAGCCAGTGGCGACAGCAGCGAGGAAAAAATTTCACCAATTGGCATAAGTGAAGGATAAAAACCTTGAGAGAAATCACGCTCAGTTGGGCACGACCATTTCTCCTATGGCCAAATGTCTTGTGCAGAGCTGCAGTCTAGGCGCCAGGGGCTGGAGTTTCATCATTAACATGATGAAATAGACAAGCTTATATTTAAAAAATAACTTACATTTTGTAGCTAATCAATTTTACAAAAATTTAAAAATATTAATTATGGCTTAATGAAACTAGCTAAATGTATATAGTATGGTATAATTTTACACTCAAAAAAATTGAATTTTGTTATTTGGTCAAACTACTTTTTTTAAATAGAGCTGAATCAACACAATTCTAGAGTTTTTTTTTTTTTTTTTGGTGACAACTAAATGGTTTTATGTGCAATCCACTTAAATTTGTAAAAACTAATAAAGTAAGTTAACTTAATTGTCCCAACACAAATCTATTGTGTGGAACCCAGCATTTTTGCAACACATAGGCTCATTCTGAAAACTTAGCCCTATGTACATTTCTGGAGACCGTAAATTATGTAGGCAGAACTACATCTGGCTGAATTTCTTCTTTAATACGAATGCTATGGTGAGGTATGACGCCGTTCCTTTTCGCGCTTACCAGCTGACCGATTATCTCCGGCTTTCCCGATGGTACCTGTTTGTCCAGTTAGCTTACCATGTACGTCGACAAACTTGAGATGCAGAGAATAGTTGACCACGACAATGGGTTTAAGTCTGGCGAAGAACAATTCTAGAAAACAGGTAAGACAAAAACAGAAGCCAAAAATAAAAAAATAAACAAGTAAATAACAGGGTGAGAATGTGGTAAAATCAAAAAATATGGTAAAAATCAGGCGAAGGCTTTTCTTTTTCTGGATGGCTTTTTAAAACTGTCGTTGGATTTAAGGAAGTGGTTGAGCGGGTCAATCAGTGCTTTTGAAAACACTATTGGTTGGGTTTAGGGAAGGAGGATGGTTAGTCAATCAATCAGCCAGTCATTCATTTAGTCAGTCAGTCAGACAACAGCGGCCTCTGGTGGATTTACACAGGAACAACAGGCGCGAATGGCACTTGCAAAATTTGAGATCTCAAGAATAGTACAGAGTGGCTTCTGGTGGATTCGCTAAAACAAAAACTGCAAAAAAAAAAAAAACAGCTCCTGAGAAGTATTTGTCTCTCTCCAGTAATGTATATAGTGGTACATTTTCAGAATGAGCCTGGGTTGCATTTTTTATAGTGTAGTTTATACTTATATATTTAGTTCATAATT
>CAIGQZ010004625.1:6075453-6089850 GCA_903798205.1 Danio tinwini | reverse complement strand
AATAATAATAATAATAATAATAATAATAATAATAATAATAATAATAATAATAATAATAATAAAAACACAGTGTCTTAAAAACTTTTGTGTGAGGAAATTCTTAACAGAGCATTCATCAGCAATCATCAGGAGACAAAAACAGACATTTTGGCTCAAATTCTTAGTGACCTTCTTAGAAACATACATAAGAGCCAGCAGTAGATTCCATATGAAGTGTCTATAGTAAGTTGTAAGTATAGTAAGTAATAAGTTGCTTTTGACAAGGTTAATAAGCTGACATGTCTCAGAAATTGAAAAACGTCACTAACAAATGTCATAAATAACAATATACATTATGTATTTGTGTCTGTGTATGTTTGCACTTTTATTTTAGTTGACTTTTATTTCTTTAATTTTAATTTCCAAAATGAAACCTCATTGCACTTAAGTTTACAATGATAATAAAGCTTATCAACATTTTTTTAATGATTCATGAATAAATTATAATGCTTTATGTCATTATTTCATTTTTGTTTACAAGTAGCAGGGTATTTACAGCTACTGTATATTTCTGTCCATTCACATTCAGTCCCTTTGTCGCACAGTCGCAAACTGCTGTTACACCTAAAAACACATTCTTAATCCCTCAATACACCATGGTGCCAAGCACGCCGATAATGGTCATTTTGAAGTGTCACCCATTGTATCTAAAATCTAAAAGCCTAAAAAACTAAAACTTAAAAATAAATTATTTGACAAAATAAGAGTGTTTCTTAAACTGTGAGCTGACTGGATGGTTTTCAAAAAATACAGTACGTTCAGTTAAATACAATCCATACACTTATTACAAAACAGTATACTTCACACATTAATAAACCGATAAATTGTGTAAATATACATTTATGATATGTATAGTCTCGCTCATGGTATATTTACCCCATGTCATAGTTTTAAACTTTAAAAATAACACTTAGGGCTTATTTCAGAGCTTTTTACTTTCTCAAACTCAGAATTGTACATTTCAATCTCAACACTATTAATAGCTAAAATGATCTGAGTTGATCACATGGTACAAGTCTTGACTCTCAGAAAATTCACACTTTTAAGCTGTAATTACAAGTTCTACAATGACTCTTTTTTACCAGTTGGAATCCCTTATTATGGTAATTCTGACATCTTTACTATTAATGGGAAATGCTGCAATGTGCAATATTAAAGTGCTTGGTAGTTTCTCCCAGATTTGGAGTGCTAGATGATCTGTATTTTACTCTACAAAAGGTCCTTCACCTGAAAAGGGTGTAGAAGAAAGTGCTGAGAAGCAGAAACAAAAAGGAAGAGAAGAAATGACTGAGAGGGAGCTACAGCCTGTAAGACCCACAAGCCTGTAAATAGTTAATGTTGGGCCAGCAGCTGACTTTAAAGGTTAATTACTTTCTAATCTGTGTACAAAGGCCATGACAGAAAAGAGGATATTAATAAGACATGACACAGCAGGGTCCTGCTAGGCCAAACGTCTGGACATTCAGGAAGGCATTAACATTGAGCTTGTCCATCACTTCAGATACAAGATAAAAAGAGAGTTATCAATCATCTGGGGCTAACAGGAAAAAAAGGAAAGTATATGGAACAGGTGATACAAACGAAAGAGCAGTGCAAGAAACAGAAATACCAGCTTTATATTTCAGACCTGACTCCAGACTTGCTTTGAATTTAGAGCAATTCTGGATCTTTCAGCAGAACAATGTTGAATTTGAGATCCTTTAGGAAGAAAAAACATATCCAACACATGCTAGATAACTAGATAGATATATAATTACTGTCTCTGAAATAAAATTGCACTACTGATTGCTTCATAGTCCATTGAGCAGGGGTTGCATAAACTATAATATTATGACAAAAACAAGGTAATAATGTTAAGTCAAAACATAAGCTTTTCAAATTAAATTAATGTAAGAAATGTTAAATTCATGTGAAAACCATATTTATAGCTTTTAAGACAAGGTGAAACATTATAGGTTTTCATTTTTTGCACTGGTCAATCATAAGGTTGTAGGTGCAGCTTTAACATGCCAGAAGAAGAAACAGGAGCAAGATACAAAATACAGATCAGGGAATTTAAACTCAAACATCAGCTGTTAAGACCCTAGCAATATGCCATCACCGTTGCTGTAAGACGGTCATTTTTTTATTTCTTAAAAGATCCTGAGAGGTAAGGTCAAAAAATTAAAGTGGTTGACCCAAAAATTTCACCTGCACTGATACGGAAGTTCAAAAAGGCTGTCCATCAAGACCAAGGCATTGTTGACCCAAATTAAGGGCCTTACAGATGCAATATAACCAATAAGGTCAATTCACACAGCACAGACAAATGACAACAAACACCAACAAACAAGTTGACCATTGTATTTAGAATGTAAAAGAATTCAAATGTTCTATTGCTCCAAAAATTACCACGCACAATAATTAAATAATTAATTCAAGGATCCTTAAAAGAGACATTAACGCAAAGGTCTGAAGGGAGTAATTTCAGGTTTGTTGCTATTTGTTGGAAAATCATATCACACTAGTCTTTCTACAATCCAACAAATGCAGATTGAACATGATCAGTTGAGTGAAGACAAACTCCAGTCAACGGCAATAGATTCTGGCAGGAGTAAAACACTGATCCAACAAACTCCAACAGACTTGTTTGCTGACGTTGGTCTGTGGCATCTATTATAGAAGGGCTTTGAAATCTTCAGATGTTGTGTCTTCTCCCATGCCACAAATCTGCCCATTTAAAATGTGCAAGGGTGCACCAAACATGGGACACTGGAAGATGGAAGACAGTTTTATTCTCTGATGAAAAAATGTCACCTGGATGGTCATGATGACATTACTGGCATAATAAGGAGATCCCACTGGAGATGATTTCTGCATGGTACACTGAAGAGGGCTCCATCACAATCTTGCTTTATCCTGGTTACTTACTGAAGCTAAGCGGGACTGAGCCTGGTCAGTACCTGGATGGGAGACCACATGGGAAAACTAGTTTGCTGTTGAAAGCGTTATAAATGCAGGGGGTGCTCAACCTGTGGTCTGTGTGAGTTCTAATGCCCCAGTAAAGTGAAGGGGACAAAATACTGGCAGTGGGCGCCGTCTTTTGTATGAGACGTTAAACTGAGGTCCTGACTATTTGTGGTCATTAAAAATCCCATGGCATTTATCGTAAAGAGAAGGGGTTTATCCCTGGTGTCCTGGCCAAATTCCCTCCATCTACTCTTACCCATCATGGCCTCCCAATCCCCACCCACTGAATTGGCTCTATTACTGTCTCTCCACTCCATCAATCTGGTGTGTGTTGACCTGACTGGCGTCGTTGTCCTGTGGCTGCCGTTGCATCATCCAAGTGAATGCTGCACACTGGTGGTGGGGTGGTGCGGAGAGACCCCCCCTCCCTTATGGAATTGAATGCACCATAAGTTCCCACCAGAACCATGTAAACAGTCACATCAGGCATTCCAAAATTACTGTCAAAGATGATGATCAACAGATAGAGCGAATTTCGATCATGAGTATATACAGTACTGTATGTGTTTGTATGTGTGTTCAAGTCAAAGTCCATGTTCTTTGAAGTATGCAGCCTCTGAATTGGGATGCAACTTCTACTGAGCATTGGCCCTTCAGGAATACCTTTAGACACAGCTGCATTAGACAAACCTTTTAGCACCACTCACCATTCACGTTCCGCAGTACATACAGTACACCAATCAATAGGATATACTGTACAGTAGTAATGCCTGTTCCACTTTCTTTTATATCTGCCAAACCCAAAAGGACTTTTAGCGCCACTCACAGCAGACCGAGTGGAATCAGTTGCATACGCAGAGATGACAGTATCTGTTTTAAACTGGCCACTAAAAGTTCATGCTTCAGTAGAACAGCCATTTATCGTTCTTGAAGTTTTTTAAAATGGTGACAAGAAAGTGTAAACGCACAACTGACAGAAATGCCCAACATCCTTTTACTCTCATGACATGATACTTAAAGCAATAGCACAGGTGTTCAAAAAGCACAGAAAAGAAGAGAATCTATCCTAAGAGTGCCACTCAGCAGATAAAAAAAAAATTGAATTACTTTCAGGGGCTTCAGACACGAGACAAGCTTCAGATAAGGATTGCATTCAATTCATTCAATCGGCTTGAGATGGAAAGCAGTGCTCGTAATTTCCATTCCTTCCTCTCTCGCATACTGTATGACAAAGGAGAAGACAAATCAGAAGGCATAAAATTTAATGGCCCCTGCAGGAAAACTTTAGTAGATGTTTATAATCTGCCTTTCAAGTGGTTATTGCTTCTTATCGTGGGCAATGCTTCCGTCTAAATCTGTCACGGACCTATCCCTCTGCAATCCCAACCTACAGCTGCAAGCAGATCAGATGATACAACAGATATTCTACAAGAGCAGAAAAACAGACACCTGTGGTCATGACAGATAGTCTTGAGTGGTTGGGGACCTCGGGGATCCTGAGCTCTTGTCTCTAAAATCAATCGATACAGGAGGAGGTGGATGTTCTGACTGAAAGTGGACAGCAAAACACTTTCTACAGTCCCAGCCTCAGTGTGAAGTGGCCCCTCAGGAGTTTCATCAGATCAGTGGATTTCTTGGAAAAATTAAATGATTTGGATTTTTACAAATGCTGTATATTAAGCTTTATATTAAGGTTAAGGAATTCCCCATAGGTATACATTGGATTATGTACTTAGCCATGCTGAAATCAAAATGGAGTCTATTTACTATGCATTTAGTTAGGGCTGGGCGATTAATCTAAAAGTAGGAAAAAAAATAAATAAAATAAAATAATCGTTCATTAATCGTAATCAAGTTAAAACATTCAATTAATCGAGGTTTTAATCTAATTGCCTAGCCCTACATTCAGTTAAGAATTTTTTTGGAGTCAGTCATTAATTTTTTAGATGAGCAATGGCATATGGAATTTGGGGAAAATAAAATAATGATTAAATAAAATACTAAATTAAATACAATTTTAAATGAATCATACATTTGAACTTAAATAAACAAAAAATGATTTAATTCATAATTAAATAATAATTAATTAAACAATTAAATTAAATTGATAAAAACAATTAACAAATATAATTCAATTACATTAAATAATAAAACAAAATAAAATTTTTATAAAATAATAAAATAAAATATATAATAAATATTAAATATATATAATGTATACACACATATAGTATCCAGGCCGATCCTACTTCTGGATTGTAAATATTCAGTGAAGTGGTGGTTTGCCATATATTGTGGTATAATCCAAACATAACATTTCATTGGGCTTTAAGTTTAACAGTTTAACAACTGTATTAATCCCACCAGGGGCAAGTAGATTAGGGTAAAAGCATGTCATGATACATAAAACATATAAAGAGACAAATCACTTACAAACAGTATTAAAAAACTCAAATCACAAATCCAGCATGCTTCATAATAACTTTATAAATAGTGCTAAAAAACATAGGAAAGACCCATATATTAAAAATTTGATTTAAAACTTGCAAAAATCTAAGGTTGTAAAGCCTTATTGCCTCAGGAACAAAGGTAAATTTATATCTGTTAGAAGAGCATTTGATGCTTCTAAACCTTCTTCCAGATGGCAACGGAACAGAAAGAGGCTTCAGTGGACGGGAGTCATCTCCTATCACTCTTTGAATTTTTCCTTAACATTTGCTGTTAGTGTAACTCTGCCAAACTCTGCAGAGGTAAACCAATAATCTTGGAGCAAGTCTTAACTAAGTTTTGAAGTCGATTTTTGTCTCTAACGGAAAATATAAGCATAAAAAGGAAACGCTTAATAAACTCTCGATATAGGTGGTATAAAAAGTTCTCAGTATATGTTTTTCTATACAGAAAAAGTTGTTTTCTAAGAACATACATTCTCTGATGCACTTTCTTAGCAAGAGCATCTGAGTTCTGCTGAAACTTTAATGTGGTATCAAATATTGTACCAAGATACTTATATTTGTGTACCCTTTCAACTTTTTTTCCATTTTACCTCTGAGGCACTTTTTCTAAAATCAATTACCATCTCTTTTGTTTTTGTGATGTTCAGTTGTAGTTCAGCTTCTTTACACAACTCATTATGATCATCACTGTCATTACACTCTAATCTTTCATTTACAAATTACACTTTAATCAGAAGTCAAGAGCACTCTGAAGCAGGTTTTCATTCAGGATGTCTCTGTACATTGCTGCATTCATCTTTTCCTCTATCCTGACTAGTCTTGCAGTTCCTGCTGCTGAAAAACATCCCCACAGCATGATGCTGCCACCACCATGCTTCACTGTAGAGATGGTATTAGCCTGGTGATGAGCGGTGCCTGGTTGTCCTTCTGTAAGGTTCTCCTCTCTCCACAGAAGAACTCTAAAGCTAAGACAGAGTGACCATTGGGTTATTGATAACCTCCCTAACTAAGGCCATTCTCACCTGATCACTCAGCTTAGATGGCCGGCCAGCTCTAGGAAGAGTACTGGTGGATACAAACATCTTTCACTTATGGATGATGGAGGCCACTGTGTTCATTGGAACTTTCAGAGCAGCAGAAATATTTCTGTAATCTTCCCCAGCCTTGTGCCTCGAGACAATCCTGTCTCAGAGGTCTACAGACAATTCCTTTGTCTTCATGCTTGGTTTGTGCTTTGACATGCACTGCCAACCCTGGGACCTTATATAGACAGGTGTATGCCTTTTCAAATCATGTACAGTCAGCTGAATTTACCACAGCTGAACTCCAAATAAGCTGCTGAAACATCTTCAGAATGATCAGTGGAAACAAAATAACCGAGCTCAATTTAGAGCTTCACGCCAAAGGCTGTGAATACTTGTGTATATGTGATTTTTCAGATTTTTAATTTTTTTAAAACCTGCAACAATTTCAAAACATCTTTCTTCACATTGTCATTATGGGAAATTGTTTGTAGAATTTTGAGGAAATAAATAAATTTAATCCATTTTGGAATAAAGCTGTAACATAAAAAATGTGAAAAAAAAGGGAAGCGCTATAAAGTCTTTCCAGATGCACTGTAATAAAGATCAGAGCTAAACTCTGCAGGACAGTAGCTCTGTGGGAGAAAGACTGGACAATACTGCAGATATGTGCTATTCTTAGCATTTCTGGACACCCCACCAGGTTGATAACTATCTAGCATTAAAACCATAATGATCAACGGCAACTTTTAAACAAATCAGCTCTTTCCTTCTTGACCCTGCTCTGAAGTTTGAAACTTATATTTAAGGCACACTGAACACACCATACTAATTCTTCAGTTTGAGGAACAATTAACATTACCCCCTCAAAAAAATCAATGGCTTTTTCGTCTCATCATACACTTGTCACTTACATTAATTTGATAAATTTCGTTTCTGCTTGGCATATTCTCAGACTGACCTTCAGTGAAGATCATCAGTTCTCACAGAGCTTTCTATCTATCTGAAGTGTAATTTAGAAACGGTGCCTTGGACCTTCAACCTCACAAATGAAGCATACATAAGACATCACAGATTGAGAGCTTCTGTTTCACATGGCCATGCACTGAAGGTTATATTCGGAGTCAGCCAAAGGTTTTGAACCCTTCCAAGAGACTCCCTCATTAGTGAGTTTGCTCTGAGAAAGTAACTCTCATTTCTCTGTAGGAACCCTCAGCCAAAAAGAACTAGTAGATTAATGACTTATACATAGATATAAGAGAGGTGAGAGACAGTCTTTGCCTGACAGGCTGAGGAACATTCATATTTCTTCTTTTTTTTTGTGTGCTAAACCAAAACAGTAACGCTGAAATACATGCTTTAGCCTACATTTTTGTGAAACTGCAAAAACGTACTTAAACCAGTGTTGTCAGATACACTTAAATGTTTCCAGCCCAAAACCACTGTCAAAATTCAAATTCAAAACCATTCAATTGGGATGGAAGCCGCCCAATCTGGCAACACTGACTGATTTTCTAGATAACATGAATGCTACAGGGCTGTATTGTGCATTTTCCCCCCTTTTTATAATTATTATTATTTATAATAAAAATATATAATTTTTTTTATTTGGTTTTCTGATGAGTCCTCTAGTGGATTTTTCATCAGAAACGTACAGCAAAACGTACCCTGAGCAATGTATATTACATTTCACAAAAATGTACACTGAGTCACGTAATATCAATGAGCCTGGGTAGATTAGAATTTGTTCAATATGTTCATATTTTGAACTATATTTGCACTCACAGTTTGCGCCATCAAAACCTACTGTAAATATGCACTCATCGGTCACTTTATTAGGTACACCTGTCCAACTGCTTGTTAATGCAAATTTTTAATCAGCCAATCACATGGCAGCAACTTGATGCATTTAGGCATGTAGACCTGGTCAAGACGATCTGCTACAGTTCAAACTGAGCATCCGAATGGGGAAGAAAGATGATTTGAGTGACTTTGAACGTGGCATGGTTGTTGGTGCCAGACGGGCTGGTCTGAGTATTTCAGAAACTGCTGATCTACTGGGGTTTTCACGCACAACCATCTCTAGGGTTTACAGAGAATTATCCGAAAAAGAGAAAACATTCACTGAGCGATAGTTCTGTGGGCACAAATGCCTTGGTGATGCCAGAGGTCATAGGAGAATGGCCAGACTGGTTCGAGCTGATAGAAAGGCAACAGTAACTCAAATAACCACTCATTACAACCGAGGTGATAACGCCACAGCCTACCTGAGTATTGCTACTGACCATGTCCATTTATTTATGACCACAGTTTACCCATCTTCTGATGGCTACTTCCAGCAGGATAACGCGCCATGTCATAAAGCGTGAAATATCTCAGACTGGTTTCTTGAACATGACAAAGAGTTAACTGTACTCAAATGGCCTCCACAGTCACCAGATCTAAATCCAATAGAGCACCTTTGCAATGTGATGGAACAGGAGATTTGCATCCTGCATGTGGAGCCAACAAATTTGCAGCAACTGCGTGATGCTATCATGCCAATAGGGACCAACATCTCTGAGGAATATTTCCAGTACCTTGTTAAATCAATGCCACAAAGGATTAAGGCAGTTCTGAAGGCAACTAGTAATGTGTACCTAATAAAGTGGCCGGTGAGTGTATGTCACGTATATACTTCTAAATTGATACTGTTTTATTCTATATTTCATTAATGCTGCTGGTTTCTGAGAGCTGCCATACACATTTCATTTTATTATTATTATTTTCTTTCTTTCTTTCTTTTTACCTTGTCACTCCAAAAAACAATGGGGTAAATTGCACCACTGTAAATTACAGCACACAGACATTAGATTTGCCCTTTTACTATGAGCAACAAGGGGGTAAAATTGCCAATTTACAGTTGAAAACAACCCCACACCTTTTCAGCACTTCTCACATAACAAAATACATCCCAGCAGGCACACAACATAATACGTTAATATTAGTTTAGACATAGGTCATGACGTCCGGTGACCAAAATTCAATGTCTAGCCAGCGTCTAAAAACGATGTCAAATTACATTGATATTTGATCTATTTTAGGTTCTGTTGGAAAGTGAAAATCCAACGTCTGAGATATTCATTTCATCTTTATCTTTATTTCTATAGCGCTTTTACAATGTAGATTGTGTCAAAGCAGCTTCACATAGAAGATTATAGTAAATTAAAACAGTATCAGTTCAGTTTTCAGTGTTAAAGTGCTGTTTAGTTCAGTTCAGTGTGGTTTAATATTCACTGCTGAGAGTTCAAACACTGAAGAGCAAATCCATCAATGCGCAGCTCCACAGGTCCTGAACCAAGCAAGCCAGTGTCGACAGCGGCAAGGAAAAAACTTTACCAATTGGTGAAAGTGAAGCATTACAAAACCTAGAGAGAAACCAGACTCAGTTGGGCATGACCATTTTTCCTATGGCCAAACGTCTTGTGCAAAGCTGCAGTCTAGGTGCCGGAGGCTGGAAAGCACTGGACGTCCATCATGGAAAAGATGCAGGTAGGAGAGGTCACCGGCTGGTGTACAGGCTGTCCCTGATATCATGGTGGCAACTTCCACACAATGTCAGGTGTAACATGATGTTTATATTTGGTTGATTTTAGGTTGGAACCCGATTTTCATTTCCAAACAAAATCCAACATCCCCACAACTTTGGGGTACGTTGGGGTGCAAGGTCACTATGATGTCATGTTGAAATCCTGTGCCTGCAGGGATGATAACCAGTACTTATATCTCAGTGCTAATAGGCTCTTTTTTGGGGGGTGGAGGTTAAAACAAAAAAGTAGAGGTTATCTGGGAGATATTTTTTTTGTTAATAGTCAAGGCAACTTGGGAAATCAAAATACTAAACAACATTTTCTCTTTAATTTCTGCACAAATATATTGTCCTGTGTAAATTCAACCATATCTCCTTATGTCTCATAATATGATAAATATAACTTTTGCAGGGTGTAAATTAAAGCGCTGTTTTTTACTCCCTTGTGTTCACAAACATTTATTTTTGTTCCCTTATACTTATGCATATTGTGTAGGTACCATACACTATTATTACAATAAAGTATGCTATAAATTAAGGTTACTTGCTACTGTACTGTATGTAAATTATGGGCTGTGGTACCCTCTCTCTTAAAGAACAATATTATTAATTTAACTCACAAGTTTAAGCTTAGGCAAGATAAAGGACAGAATAGAAAAAAAACACAATGCGAAAGAATGCCCTTGTTCCCTGACTTCCATGTAATGCAAATTAGTAAGAGACTTTACTTTCTGGTATTAACATGGATTGGAAATAAGAGAAGAACATAATTGGATGTAAATAATGGGGGAAACCCAAAAGGAATCGTTCTCAAGTAATGGAGGAGACAAAAGTGCACAGAAAATTAATTGTCCAGGATTGTAAGTAATTAAATTGGACATGGCCAAAGTCACACAAGGATTAATGTTGGATGGATTCTGGTAAGTGCTAAAGGTTTTATGTACCCTTAGTTTTATGTCTTTCACAAGGCCGTCAGATAATGTGTTCATTGTACTGCACTTTGCCAAAAGACTAAATCCCCAAAAAAGCCTGTTTATCCTCCATGACTTAAAGAAGGGCTTTCAAAATGTCGTCAGTCGACTATTTGTGTGTGTGAGTTTGAAAACACTTGTGTGTGTGCGTCAGTCATTTTCTAATAACAACAAAATTGTGTATAAAAAACAAAACAAAAGAAAAACACCACCACAACACACTAAAAGTGCTGGGTTGCAGGTTTAAACAGTGGTGGATCAAATATAGAAAAAAAAAAAAAAAAACGTCATTTAAAAAATTATGCAATGTTTGGGTTGATCCATTTGACCCAACATTGGGCATAATAACAATAATAATAATAATAATAATAATAATAATAATAATAATAATAATAATAATAATAATAATAATAATTATCGGCTGGGTCAGTTGGCGTTTCTGTGTGGAGTTTGCATGTTCTCCCTGCACCAATTTAGTCAGCATATGTTTTACACAGCGGATGCCCTTCCAGCTGCAGCCCGTCACCGGGAAACACCCACACATTCCCATTTACACACATACACTACAGACAATTTAGCTTACCCAATGCACCTATAGCACATGTCTTTGGACTTGTGGGAGAAATCAAAGCACAAAATTGCCAACTGACCCAGCCGAGGCTCAAACCAGTGACTTTCTTGCTATGAGTCGACCTCGCTACCCACTCCGCCACTGTGTCACCCATTATTATTATTATTATTATTATTATTATTATTATATAAAGATTAAAATAAAATAAAGTAAAGATATAATACAAATTAAATATTAAACATGCATTTTTGTTTAAACGTTTCAAGGTCAATTATTCAAAAGTGTCATTAAGTACATTTTTATGCTACAAAATATATCCGATTACAAAGTCTGATCACTTATTTTAAATTTGTATGACATTTCACAAAATTACTTGGTTTTGTTTTGTATTTTTGGTCAAATAAATGCATAAGTGAACTCAAATTTTGAATTCTAAACCTAAAACACTGGTGTTATGTTGTCTAAAAAAATCCAAAAGTCTGAAAACAATGATAAAAATCAGTGGTCCCCAACCTTTTTATTACCACGGACCCTGGTGGTGGGGAGGCGATGGGAGGTGTTTTAATGGAGGGATGTACATAGATTCATTGCTAGGCGACCATCAACAGTTTTCTCAGAGGATGACAAGCTGACAAAACATTGCTACAGCTCTGACACAAGTTTTATTTATGGAGAAAATGAAAACACTCCAGTGTTTGTCTGAGATAATTAGTATAATGAAATGTGTGTACTACATACACAGTATGATCGGTCAGATCTTGTCATGTGACTCGAGACATTCTGGAAAGATGAGATGTTTCAACTGGGTGCATCTGGTAGGCACAAGCTCCCAATATGCATGCACAAAGCGTGCCCCTCCATTGGAAATAACGAACTTGCATGCATATGACGCAATATGTAATCAATCTCCAGCAGTTTATCTTCTTATTCTGAGTCCACATTTGACATGAAACACTAAAAAAAAAAAAAATCACACTAATTGTGCATAAACAGATGTGTGACCATTTTGTGTTTACTCACTTCATTTGCGCATTAAATTCGATTATTTCACGCATCAAATTCACCTCACAATAGATGCGGCTTCATGTCATGGGCAGGGCTTCTGTTTGCCCGGTGACTCTAGCTTTGTTGCTTGTTGCTAAACTTGCGCCACGTTATTCGAGCGAATCATGTTTTTCACGCCACAGGATGTCTATTCGCATCTTTGCATTGACTTAACATGTAAATCATTCGCGATTGATGCTTCATTTACGTCTGGTGTGAACGCAGCATTAAAGACAGGCTGGATTCACCTGATTTGTAGACAAATGGTGCGCAGATCTATTCAGTCTGTAATTCCTTCACTGGGCCTTTCCACATCGCAAAGGATCTTTCCAAAGACGTCTGATTCTTACTCTTTTTGATGCTTGTGAGTTTAATTTTTGGCACTCAAGTGACATATGTCATATTTCAAATTAAAAGATTTTTTAAAATAAAAGATTGTTCTCACTCAGATAATAAACTAAATGGAAATAATTAATTATTTCTTGTGTGGCCCGGTACCAATTAATCCACGGACTGATCTGTATTGATCTGCGGCTCAGGGGTTGGGGACCACTGCTATAAATTACAGCATTTTTATTTAAATTTGTGAAGAAATGTCAACAGTAATTTACAAACAGAAATAAACAGGAATAAACATGAATTGTTTTTACTCAAGCACAAAAATATAACTCATAAATCCAGAAATTTTTCAATCCGTCTGATATATTTTTTATAAATCCAATTTTCAGAAGTTCTATACTGACGCAGTAACATTCAATAAATCACCCCCTCTGAAATAAATGTGTGAGATGCTTATACATCTTTGAACTATGAAAGTAGGATCATTACCCCAGTTTGAAGACCGTCAACAAGCTAATAGAGTTCCATACATAATATAACAGTTGTTTGTTGTACGAGGGAGGGATGCAATCTGTCTCAGAGCTGAGAAACTTGTGAAACTAATGTCTCTGTGTGACGTCTTGGTTCAGTGAAGAACACGCATGGCAAAAATGGGCTTCAGGAACCCTGCAGAGCCATGACATGATCTAAAGCGTTTTAACCAAAATAAACATGGCAGTGAGTAGATTTACCCACTTACTAATCCAAGATAGAGTGTCAAATTGCTTACTTGCTTCAGCACAACTTCTGTGATCCCTGAAGGAAACTTCCATCAGATTGGACTAATGGTTCTCCTGACAAGCTAACAAAGTAAGAACAGCGCCCAGGAAATTTAGATAAAAAAGCGTCAGTCTGACCGATGTGTAATGATTTCTTTTGCACATGGCTAGTTTACATAATAGCATCTAATTAACCTAGCCTGCATGATGTATTGGCCGATTTGTTTCGAGCGATTTTCCCTTGATTTTCATTACTGTGTAATATGCACAAAGGAGTTCTTAATCATACTCATAATGTTATGACTGGAGTCACTTATACGGCCAATGAAAGTCATTTCTCATCGCGAGCACTTAATGAGACCGAAACGGGCTCGCTAAGACATCTCAACTGCGGGAACAGGGTCTGGGGGTTCTGACAAATGTCAAGTGAACTTTTCTGGACGTGTACTTTGCTTCAGGCGTGGGAAAAGGCACCCTAATCTGCAGTTAGTCAATGCAAGACATTAAACAGCAGATTGACCTTTACAATGAGTGGAGAAACATTGATGGAAGGTTTTGTCTCAAGCTCTTGAGGTTAGAGATGGTTAGTTTCACAAAGGCAGAATATATGTCGCTACACATTTTGGAACGTTTTGTCATCCATCCATCCATCCATCCATCCATCCATCCATCCATCCATCCAT
>CAIGQZ010004625.1:6048106-6075443 GCA_903798205.1 Danio tinwini | reverse complement strand
ATCCATCCATCCATCCATCCATCCATCCATCCATCCATCCATCCATCTATCTATCTATCTATCTATTTCATCAGTGTTCGCAACAGCGGAATGAACTGCCAACTTATTCAGCATATGTTTCACGCAGCGGATGCCCTTCCGGCTGCAACCCATCACTGGGAAACACCCATACACTCTCATTCACGCACATACACTACGGACAATTTAGCTTACCCAATTCACCTATAGCGCATGTCTTTGGACTTGTAGGGGAAACCAGAGCACTCAGAGGAAACCCACACAATCAAGAGGACGACGTGCAAACTCCACACAGAAATGCCAACTGACCCAGCCATGGCTCAAACCAGTGACCTTGCTGTGAGGCAACAGTGCTACCCACTGCAGCTACTATTTATTAATTATTTGTTTATTTATTTTAGATGGTGACGATCCACTTAAAATGTTAATTTATGTATGTACATATGAAATATTTAATTATGCGACGCGGTGGCACAGTGGGTAGCACGATTGCCTCACAGCAAGAAGGTCTCTGGTTCGAGCCTCGGCATGTTCTCTCCATGTTCGTTTGGGTTTCCTCCAGGTGCTCTGGTTTTCCCCACAAGTCCAAAGACATATATAGTATATATAAAGATATAGATAAAATTAGGCAAAATTGTCCATATTGTATGTGTGTGAATAAGTGTGTATAGATGTTTCCCAGTGATGGGTTGCAGCTGGAAGGGCATCCGCTGGGTAAAACATATGCTGGATAAGTTGGCGGTTCGTTTCGCTGTTGGGACCCCAGATTAATAAATGGACTAAGCCGAAAAGAAAATGAATGAATGAATGAATGAATGAATGAATATGTAATTATTAATTTCCACTTTGATGAATTGATTTATAAAGTCATTCCAGCAACGTTCTAATAAATCTCATCATGCAGTAAATGCTCTGGGACTCAAGAGTTGTTTTTTTTTGTCTTGTTTTCTGCAAGGTTAATGGCATTCTTGATAATGTAAGCTCACATAAATATTTCAGACATATTTCAGACTGATTACTTGTCACAATTTGATCTGATACGAATATATTTGTGATAACTCAAAAAGTACGAGGAGCGCACCTACACTGTAAAAATAGCTATGACGAAAAGTCAAGGCAACAAGTATTTTAATAAACAACTTAATTTAATAATTTAACCAGGTTTCAACTAAATTTTTTAGAGTTATACAAAGTTTAACCTAATATTTTAACACAGGCTCATTGTGAAAACATACCCCTGTATACATTTATGGAGAGCATGAAATATGTAGCCAGAGCTACGTATGGCTGCATATCTTCCGTCAAAATGAATGCTATAGGGCAGTATGACGGCACCGACGACTCATCTGTCTGGATGATTTTAACACTTTTAACCAGTTTGCCCAGTAGCTTGCCATGTACATCGGCGGACTTGAGACGCAGAGAGGAGTTGATCGTAATGACAGGGTTCGAGTGCGGCGAAGAACGGTTCCAGAAAGCAGGTAAAATGAAAGGCAAAAAATAAAATAAACAAGTAAACAACAGTGTGAGAATGTGGTAAGATCTGGAAAATGTGGTAAAAATCAGGCAGCCACGTGGGCTTTTCTTTTTCTAAATTGCTTTAGAAAACACAGTCGGTTGGGTTTATGGAAGGCTGTGGGTGGGTTAATCTGTGCTTTTGAAAACGCTATCGGTTGGGTTTAGGGAAGTAGGTGATCGGGTCAATCTGTGCTTTTGAAAACACTATTGGTTGGGTTTAGGGAAGGGGTGTATGGAGTTATCAGTCAGTCGGTTGGTCAGTCAGTTAGTTGACATCAGCCTCTGGTGTATTTACACAAGAAAAGCAGGCAGAAATGGCACTCGCTAAAGAAATATGAGATCTCCTAAGTGTACACAGCGGCCTCTGGTGAATTTGCGGTAACAAAAACTGCTAAAAAAACATAGCTCCTTGGACGTATTTCCCAATCTTTAAAAATATTTATAGCGGTACGTATCAATAATAAGCCTGGGTTGTAATATTTTTAGTCAGTTTGATTAATGTTAGTTGACTAGAGAGAGTTCATTTGATTCAATTAAACATTTAAAGGCAGCAAATTTTTTTTTACAGTGTACTTTATACAGTTTAAGATTTGTTGTGAAGAATATAAGCTTAGTATGGTAATATATCATTTTGTGCATAAGCTAGAAAAAACATTAAGAACAAGAAATGTTGAAATAAAGCCTTTGTGAGTTTTCAACAATGACAGTATTTTCTCCCTATAAAAACATAGATGTCTTTCTGTCTAGGAAATATGTCAAGTGTCTTTAGTCTTCAATGCTTAGCTTCTCCTAGCTAAGTTTTTTTTTTCTTCTTCTTCTTTTTCTACAGGGTAACTGTATGTTGCACTGATGTCAGATCCTCCAAACTCTATAGAAAGAGTCTATATAAAATTCCCTCAGAGTGACACAGATGTTTGAGATATGCTTCTGAAAGGAGACGGAGGTGACGGCTTAAATCTTCACCAGTCCCAGATGAATGCAGTTGTCAAGCATTTTTTTTTCAAGAGCCTTGTCAGCAGTCAAAGAATGTTTTAATGGAACTGTGTTTAGGGAGTTGCTCATCTTCAGCTGGTGTAGAATGTGGTGCGAGCTTTGAGCATCAAGGAAGGTCTACTGAGATGAATCTTCTGCTGTAATTTTCACCTCAGAAGACCAGAACTCACCAAAAACTTTCGCACATCCGTCTTGCTGGTGACGTTTAACACTCAGTACTTCAGACTTTTATTTTTAACTGATCTATATGTGCTTTTATAAATGTATCAATTTAATTTATTTAAAATAAAATTGTAAAAAAAATTATTTAATTATCTTTTTATTTGAGTTTTATTTATTTGTATCCAACACATACAGCACTGTTGAAGTCAACAATATCAGCCCTCCTTAGATTTTTTTTTCTTTTTAATATATTTCCCAAATGATGTTTAACAAAGCAAGGAATTTTTCACAGTATTTCCTATTATATTTTTTTCTTCTAGAGAAAGTCTTTGTTTTATTTTGGCTAGAATAAAAGCCGTTTAATTTTTTTTCTTAATCATTTTATGGTCAATATTATGGTCTACAGAACAAGCCATCGCTATACAATGATTTGCATAATTATGTCACTTCAAACCTATACTCTATGGATTTCTTTCCTCTGCAGACACAAAAGTATATTAAAACATCTGCAATTTTTGCTCAATTTATTATAATTTATTTTAGAATACATTTTTTTCTCTTTCAGTTAATAAAAAAAATACTTATAAAAACACATTTGCAGAAATATAATTTTAAAAGAGTTACTGTAACATGTGAAACTGGCAACAGAGTTAAGGATCCACACCCAATTTATTAAAGAGAGAATGGTCAAGCAGGCAATGGTCAAACAAGTACAAACAAAGTCATAAGGTAAACCCAGACGTGTTGTACGCACTTCACTGAAGACATCCATTAGCCTCCATATTTAGTTCCGTTTGTTAAGTGAAGTTTCAAAACTATTTCTAAATTCAGTTCTACTGTCCAACAAATGAATAAAAGCACAATAATAACAAAGTGTGGTCAATTATTATATTTATATAATAGTTATACCCAAGCACACATCCTATTCTTATGCCAGGTGGACGGTATATATATATATATATATATATATATATATATATATATGCATATAGTAAATACTGCTGCTAATAATAATAACTATAAGAGCATAGAAATGTAGAAAATATGTAGAAAATTATAATTTTTGTAACATTATAAGTATTTTTAATATGTAAAGATATTTGCTGTTCATCTTGTGTGTATTAAACAATGTGTACGCATTTGGACCTGCATAGGTGCATAACCAAATCTCTCTGCACTGGACTTTAGAGCTTGCTAACATGCCAACAATGTATCTTAACACACCTCCTGTTTATATCAGCACACCCATAAGTCTGCATAGTTGCACAAATGGATTTGCTATTTAAACAATGTGGCGCAACATAAAATTACTGTTGCACTGGTCTAAAAATAGCAACAAATCACACAAAACACATCTTGCGTCTTATTGCTCCAGGTGTATGATAGGGCCCAAGAGGTCCAAAGCACAGCTAGACAAAGCAAGACAAGAAAACACTTCATGGTGTTACAATAACAAGACTCAGCAAAGTGTGATGGAATGTATGTAGTCTGTGTAATCGGTTATTGATCAGCTTCCATTTGTGTGTGTAATCATTGGTGATCCGAAAACAGGTGTGTGTGAGGTGCATGACGGGATTTGTAGTTCATAAGGTGACAGAATTGTAGTCTGGGTGATGGTGCATGTCTGGAAGTCTGGATCGGTGGTGATCGTGACAGTTACATCATAAAACAGATTATGCAACGTTACATAGTTTAGAATGATTTAGTCATATTATTTTTAACAGAAAAAAATAAATAAATGAAATTATTTATTTAAAAACAGTCAAATTAACATTATGCCCACTGACAAAAAAAGATTGTTAGCATCACAGCTTTTAGTTGGCTACTATCCATCTGGTTTCCCACTGGATAAAGTTCCCAGGTTATGAAACATGACCTGTCTGAGAAGATATATTGAAACAGTCCTAGCATGATAAAGTAATCTGTATAGCTATTGTGTCTGCTCCACTTGAGTCCATCCGGTCTGGGTTTTGTGTGGAAGCTAAGACTTGAATTTGGAGATAACAAATGTTCCCACTGAATGGGTTTTCCCTCAAGTAAGCCAGCGGTGACATGCATTGCTGCATTGGATAACATTTTTTTTAATCCTACAAAGTTATACCATCTAATTAAATGTTTTATTTGAATGTTTTTTGAATGTTTTCTTCTTTATCTAAAGCTGTGTTGGTGTTTATTGCATTTTCTAGATTCGTCTCTATGGCATAAGGATGTTGACAAAGTTAATACTGTATAAATTAAATAATACACAATGCATTGTATGGTCTGCAATCACTCATCGATCGCCAGTTTCTTGTCCTTCAAAGCACGATCAACTTTAGTGTCAGACAGATTGATTTTGCAGAAGTGATGAAACTTTTCTATCTAACCTGGAAACAATGCTCAAAAAATTTCCACTTATATGGTTTAAGGGAAACGAGACAAGATTTTTCTCAGTATTAGTATTTGTCAAAGTATGAATTAAATCATTTAAATATAAAGTCATCTAGAAATGAGGCAAGTGGAGGGCATTTCAGTTTTCTAAGATCTCATTGTATCGTCAAAAGCCATGGGTATTAATATTGTTTTACCTGTATATTGTATGTTTTTTATGACTCAAAGCTCTGGCAGACATTGACTTGCATTTTATATTCAGGATTGCATTTTATACACAGCTACAGCTTGTTCTTCTGAAGAAAAACAACATTTTGACTATATTAAAAATATCTCAATAGATTATGCAATTATAAGTGTGCCTCACACAGGTGAGTGTGCTTGACAAACCACCTGTTGAAAACACACTCTTTCATCTCTGTCAGTTTTTGGCACATTTGCACAAGACAATTTCTTACGATCGCTCAACATCTCATAAAAAATAAAAAATATGCATGTGTGAAATGTTCTTCACATAGATGAGTGGGCTTGACAAACCACCTGTAGAAACACTTTTCTCACAACAACAAAAAAAACACTCTCCCCTCCTAAATACTGCATGTAATGCTCTGGGAACAAAGAGTTGCTTTGTATAGTTAGCACTTCTTGTGTGTATTGCCTCTTTTTGTTGAATTTCTGAATGTTTCTTCAAGTAATTTTGGACAAAAGTGTCTGCTAAATAACTAAATGTAAATGTATTCCAATGAGGGTGGGAAAATAAATAGTACATTTAATTTTTTTGCTTTTTAATATTTCCATTTAAATATTTTAAGCGTACATCAATATGTGTTGATTCATGTGAGTGGGTGGAGCTAAAGATCTCTTCTGACATGCTTTGCTTGCTGCAACTCTCTGATTGGTGGAATGTCAGTGTGGCGAGGGGGCGTGGCTGAGAGCCGTGGGAGCAAAACGAGGCCCGCCACCTGTGGCGCGCACCTGCCTCCATTCTCACGGAAGGAACTCTGGACAATAAGAGGAGGAAAGATGGCAGAGGAGAGAGAGAGAGGACCGGGCCCGGACATATCTTTTTACTTTTGCTTTCAGTTTGACGGCAGTCTCCGTGAGGAGCTGCCGTCCCTTTTATTAATGAATATTTATTTAAAAGTTTGTAGGTTCTCCGCCTCCTCCTTCCCGGCGGCCAGGTGGCCGTAAACTTTATTACAGTCAGCATCATGGGTAATGTAGTTATGGTACACAAAGTCCACCCATTATTTTAATGATTTAAGCTTATGGGTTTAAAAGATAAAAGCTTGTAAACTCTTTCACACAATTATGTTAGGCCATACCTCGAAGACTAAAAAAGTGGATCATGGTGGGGCCAAGCTGGAGCGCTCACTCTGATTCCCTGGGCTCTGCAATGGTTAGGGAAATTCCAAAATTCAATTCAATTTAATTCACCTTTATTTGTATAGCACTTATACAATGTAGATTGTGTCAAAGCAGCTTCACATAGAAGATTATAGTAAATTGAAACAGTATCAGTTCAGTTTTTTTAGAGTTTAAGTTCAGTTCAGTTTAGCTCAGTGTAGTGTGGTTAGTAATCACTACTGAGAGCAATTACACTGTGGAGCAATTCCATCGATGCACAGCTCTACAGATCCCGAGCCATGCAAGCCAGTGGCGACAGCGGCGAGGAAAAAACTTCACCAATTGGCGAAAGTGAAGAATTTAAAAAACCTCGAGAGAAACCAGGCTCAAGTGGGCACAACCATTTCTACTATGGCCAAACGTCTTGTGCAGAGCAATTGAACCAAAACTAATGATTACAACTGGCCTAAGATTGGCAATGAAAATTTAGGAAATGCAACCAGCAGAACCTGGGAATAGGTTCACACTTTACAATAAGGTTGTATTGGTTATTGCTAATTAATGTATTTATTATCATGAACAAACAATGAACAATACATGTATTATGGTGTTTTTTCTTCTTTGCTATTGTTATTTCATTCATTCATTTTCCTTCGGCTTTGTCTATGTTTCAAAGGTCGTCACAGCGGAATGAACCACCAACTATTCCAGCATATGTTTTACGCAGTTTATGCCCTTCCAGCCGCAACCCAGTATTGGGAAACACCCATACACACTTATGCGCACACACACACACTCATACACTACGGCCAATTTAGCTTACCCAATTCACCTATACGCAGAGGAAACCCATGAGAACATGGGGAGACCATGCAAACTCCATGCAGAAAAGCCAACTGGCCCAGCTGGGACTCAAACCAGTGACCTTCTTGCTGCGAGGCGACAGTGCTAACCACTAAGCCACCGATCGCCCCACTATTTTTAGTTAATAGAGAGAAAGTTGTTCATTGTTATTTAATGTTAACTCACAATGCATTAACTAATGTTTACAAGTATGAATTTGGATTTTCATAATGCAGTACATGTTGAACTTTGATTAATAATTACCGTACATGCATTGTTGATTATTAGTTTACGTTATTAGATACATTTCTAAAAAAAACCAATGAATTCTTACTGTAAAGTGTGAGCGTTAATTCAAACAAGTATTGCTTTGCTGAACCAACTTGATTGAATCAAGTCCCTGTGTTAAACAGCAATTCAATAAAGCATATTTAAAGTACACGATATTGACAATAATGTTTATTGCTCTCAAATATAAAGTATGGATTAGACAAGTATAAGGAGGCTAATCTTGGAAATGGCATTGATTAATTAATTAATTAATTATGATTAAGTGAATGTGGCTGCTTACAAATTTTAAGTGGATTGACCATAATACAATTAAATGTGGAAAATGCTGTCAATAATAATCTAAATAGCAGCAAAAATTATTAAATATGAACACAATTAATGGAGTTTTTACATCTAGAGCCAGACTTTGGCTCTCTACTGTATATCATCTGACACTTTATTCCAATGGTCCCTCAACACTGACTTATAAGTAAATGGCATGTCAACCTATTGCCCTAACAGTATATAGATATTCTAATAATACTCCCACTTAGCTGACATGTACTTGCAAAGTTACTTATAGTCAGCAAAACGATTAAAATAGACCAACTTCATCCAAAAGGCACTGTATATAAATACCCTTAACAAGACAAAATACAATGTACAGTTTCTTTATGACACAATGTTGGACTGTGCTAGTAAATAATTTGTATTCTACAGTGAAAGTGTGAAAACTAAAAGTCAACATGGTCAAAAGTGTCAACAGTTAATTAAAAGCAACCCAATCATGTACCTCTCAGATGATAACACATTGTAGGCTTTTTATATTTCTCTCAACAAATATATCTGTTTTTCTTCCTTAAATTAGTTAGTATTGACCTTGCATAAAATATCATTCATTAATTTTCCTTTGGCTTAGTCCCCTATATATCAGAAGTCGCCACAGTGGAAAGAACCGTTAACATATGTTTTAGGCAGCAGATGCCCTTCCAGCTGCAACTCAATACTGAGAAACACCCATACACTCACATTCATACACTACGGCCAAATTTGTCCACCCAATTCAGCTATAGCGCATGTCTTTGGACTGTGGGGGAAAACGGAGATCCCAAAAGAAACTCATGCGAACATGGGGAGAACATGCAAACGCCACACAGAAATGCCAACTGGCCCAAACCAGTGACCTTCTTGCTGTGAGGCCCACTGAGCCACCATGCCGCCCCATAATGTAAGTTTAACATGTCTAATAAGTTAGACACATAAATCTAATTTTGATTCATTTGAAATAATATGAATACTCAGCTCCTGTTATTTCCATGCTATAAAACACGGACCTTTCTGCTGTGGTCATTTTATTTAACCAAAGAAACAAACTAGCATTGTGGATTTATGAAAAAAAGGAGGGAGAAAGAAAGAAACAATTGTTCAATGGGTTTACAGTGACTAACAAGTCCTCAATCACCTCGCAGTGTCTCCTGAGAAGCGTTTTCCTGGAGGAACATTAATGTCCTGTCTGTTTTTCTCTCTGGGGGTTTAAACTAAAGGAGAATCACATCACTGACAGCAATGTGAAGAAAAAGAAAAAAAGAAAATACAGAGATAAACTGATTTTGTCTTGACAAAAAAGGAAAATAAAATACAATTATATTTTATACTATAGATTATATTATAGATTACAGACAGTGTTTATTTAATGACTGATTGGCTGGCAATTATGTATTTATATTTTTCTGAATTGAAAATGTAAATAGCAAAAAAAATTTATTAAAAAAATCAAAAATATATATATATATATATATATATATATATATATATATATATATATATATATATATTATTATTATTATTATTATTTAATTAAATACATTTAAATTAAATGAAATTAAATAGGAGGAACCAATACATTTTCTACTACCATTGTGTACATGATTTGTAACTATGTCATGCATAAAAAGACACGGTAACTACATTTTCTGATTCTGTTTTCATAATCCAGTTTACATGTAATCAGTAACTACCCATCACTAGTTAAAACACTCTAATAATTGGTTCATTTAAGGCGTCTTTGTTACAGTGTAAGTATTACAGCGTAACTACTGAGTAATATTAATTAATTACATGTACTTATTACAGATAGGGTTAGGATAAGGGTTAGTTGAATGTAATTATTCATTCATTCATTCATTTTCCCTCAGCTTAGTCTCTATTTCAGAGGTTGCCACAGCGGAATGAACCACCAACTATTCCAGCATATGTTTTACGCAGCAGATGCCCTACCAGATGCTACCCAGTAATGGAAAACACCTATACACACTCATTCACGCACACCTTCATACACAATGGCCAATTCAGTTTATTCAGTTCACCCATAGCGCATGTCTTTGAACTGTTGGGGAAACCAGAGCCCCTGATGGAAACCCACACAAACATGGGGAGAACATGCAAACTCCACACAGAAATGCCAACTGACCCAGCCGGGACTCAAAACAGCAACCTTCCTGCTGTGCAATTATACACAGTTTATTGTATATACTATGTAATGTGTAACAAGGACAGCTTAAATTATATATCAAGAATTCAGATGGTAACTATCAATCATAAATTACAACAATTACTTTTAAAAGATCAACATGTGTTTCTATAAAACCATTCTATGATTAAATGCTAACAATATGCTAAGTGGTTTGCAGCAGTCTGGGTAAGTAAATAACTGTATATAAGGTTTTAGTAAATAATAATAACAGTGTGTTCCTGTCTTCTACTGTAACACTGAGATATATCAGCACTTGAGACAGTATTAGACCTGGAAAATGTCTCCTAAAACTCAAACAGCAGCTATTAGGAGCTATTAATCTGTTGAAGGAGCCATTCTCATAAAAAAAGAAAAGAAAAAATCCACACTAAATAAGATACGATCCCTTGCATTAAAGATTTCAGCGATCTGTTTTTAATGTTGAGATGTGAAGGATTGGATTTTATGGAGAAACGTAACATGAAAAATGATCTGACATATTTGTCAGACGATATCAGGATTCAATTACCTAACCATGACAGATTGATGTTAAACTGACTGCTTCTGTAATAGTGAAGTGTACATAAACAGGACATCAGGATGTGGATTTCTGGTTTAATGTATATAACAACTTACAGTATCTGAGGAGCATTAAATGGATATTATAAAAGTATTTAACAGAAAACTGATAAGTAGGCCTAGCAAATACCAAAGTGGTTATTAATACATCTGAACCTTCTAAGAATTTTAAAGTGAGCTGCATAGTCGGACAGTGATATGCATAAAGCATGGAGTAAAAAAGAATTAGTTACTATTGGCACAAACAATGAAATGACAAATTACTATACATGTGAGAACTGGAAGAAATCTATATCTGAATGAAGGCCAGAGTTTTAAATGCTGCCTGAGGTTCTTTTGTTTTCAAAAATGAGAGAAACTGGGGTAAATGCATTGTGAATAAGTAAAGTTTTGCGCTTTTCAGTACTGGGTTTCAGAAGGAAGGGAATCTGCTGTGTAAAACATATGCCGGAATAGTTGGCGGTTCATTCCACTGTGGCGACCTCTGATAAATAATCAGATCTCAAATTTCTCTCGCAAACGCCATTCATGCCTGCTGTTCTCATGTAAATCCACCAAAGGCTGCTATCGACTGACTGACTGACCAACCAACCGAACCCCCCACCTAAACCCTTACCTAAACCCAACCGATAGTGTTTTAAAAAGCACCGATTGACCACCTCCCATCCATTTTCCTAAACCCAACCGACAGCATTTCAAAATGCAGTCCAGAATAAGAAAATCCCTCGTGGCTGCCTGATTTTTATCACATTTTCAGATTTTACCACATTCTCACCCTGTTATTTACTTGTTTATTGTATTTTTTGGCTTCTATTTTTGTCTTACCCTCTTTCTGGAACCGTTCTTCACCAGACTCGAACCCCATCATCACGGCCAAGTCCTCTTTGCATCTCAAGCTTGCCGATGTATGCTGTGAGCCACTGGAAAAGTGGTCAGCTGCTAAATGCAAAAAGAAATGGCGTCATAACGCCCTGTAGCGGTCGTTTTAAAGCGTTCATCCAAACATATGTACTTCTGGCTACATAATTCGCAATATCATTCATTCATTCATTCATTTTCTTTTCGGCTTAGTCCCTTTATTAATCTGGGGTCGCCACAGCGGAATGAACCGCCAACTTATCCGGCATGTGTTTTACGCAGCGGATGCCCTTCCAGCCGCAACCCATCTCTGGAAAACATCCACACACACCCATTCACACTCATACACTACGGACAATTTTAGCCTACCCAATTCATAATTCACAATATTCAAAAATATATATAGGGCTCTGTTTTGAGATTGAGCCTATGTTGATTTATTTAATCTTGAAATACAAACAGACTTCCTCTAAAAGTATATATATATAAACATTTGTAGACTTTTACCATTTGTTCACATTTCACCATATACAGCGGAAGTCAAAAAAATTTGCCCTCCTTTTTTTTAAAAATTTCCCAAATTATGATTAACAGAGCAAGAAATCTTTCTTCTGGAGAAAGTCTTATTTGTTTTATTTCGGCAAGAATAAAAGCAGGGTTTTTTTAGGTTTTTTTTAACCATTTTAAGGTCAATATTATCAGCCCCTTTAAGCTATTTTTTTTTAATTTTTGATTGTTTACAGAACAAACCACTGTTATAAAATGTCTTTGTTAATTCCCCAACTAGTCAAATTAAACTAATTAACTTAGTCAAGCATTTGAATTGCACTTTAAACTGAATACTGGTATCTTGAAAAATATATAGTAAAATATTATTTACTGTCATCATGGCAAAGATAAAATAAATCAGTTATTAGAAATGAGTTATTAAAACTATTATGTTTAGAAATGTGTTGAAAAAAAATCTTCTCTCCATTAAACAGCATTTGGGGAAAATATACAGGGGGCTAATAATTCAGGAGGGCTAATAATTCTGACTTCGACTGTATATACTGTATGAATGAATCTTTCAGATTGTTCTTGGCTTTTATCATCACAGAGTGGTATACCAGATGGGAACAGTTTAAAACACTCTGGGGGCGTTTAAAAGTGACTGCAGGTTTGTTTTAGACTACTTGCTGTAACAGTTGCAGCCTACAGCTGTACAACTTCGATCTGTAGCCATCAATAACTGCCTCATCACAATGAGCTTAGTACACACACACACACACGTGCATGCACACACACTCATAAATGTTAAGTGGTGAGAGATGGAGATTTAAAAATATATATATAAATAAATAAATAAATAAACTAAAGCCTACAGCGGTTGTGATTGGAGTATCTTATGGATCAAATACAAAAGAATAAAACAGAATGTAATCCTGCGGGCAGCAGCTTCACTGAGAGAGTCTGATCAAAGAGATGATGCAGGTCCTCTGCATTTTACTGCCAGAGTGCTTTCAATTGCCGGTCCAAGTGTCTTTATGGGGAAAGTGAGATATTAAGTGATTTCAGCAATGTTGCCATCAAGACAATTAGGTGAGAGCAAATGGCCCTATGTGCTTTGCAATATACTTACAGCTTGTCAATCTATCAATTACATTACATGGCAAAGTTTTCAATTAACAGTGAAACTTTTAATGCAAAGCAAAGTTTAACTTTTTTATGTGCAGGAAAACTGGGTTCAAAGTGCAGGGTTTTTGTAAACAATACTATTATAGACGGTGCAAACTACATAAATTGAAATTTGTGAAAATGTCATTCATATTATATGATAATTTTATAGTCACGCATCAGTACTTGACATCAATGCTGAATAAATGAATTAGGCCCAATCCCAATTCTACCCCTTAGCCCTTCCTCTTACCTTACCTGTCCCAATTCTCTTTAACTTGAAGGCATAGGGCTAAGGGGAAGGGCTAAATAGCCGTTAAAACAATTTTTCAGGACCACACTCAAAACCAAGGGGTAGGAAAATTTCTCAGAATACACCATCTACAACGGCAGCATAGCTGCACACGGAAGTCAAGAGATGTACAAATTAGTATTTTTGTCAGTATTACGTATTTTCACAACAAACAAACACATGTTTAATACCTTCATAACGGCGTTTGTGATTTACCATCATGCTTTGAAAAAAAACGCTATCTATAATCCATAATAATAACTACATATAATACTTTCACATCTGTCACTCTATGACACTCGAATACCCTGTCAGAAAAGTCTAATGGCTGGGAATGAGCTTTTTACAGTGTCTGGTATAATTTTAATGTTGTTTTCGTGTGTTTAGATGAATATGGCCACGATGTAAAGACACATTACAGTTATGAGCTTATTGCAGCATTAAATCATTATGATTACACAATATTGTTGCCTTCTATAATTTCCTGAAGATAAATACTAGGGGTGTGAACCTACACTGGTCTCACGGTTTCGATTTTTTCTATACAACACAAGAAAAAAATTTGTTTTAAAATCTATAGATCTGTTTATATTTATATTACTTGTAATACAATTTAGTTTTTTAATACAAGCAGTAATATATATGAACTGTACCTTTAATTTTACCTGCTCAAAAAAAAAAACACTGTGAATGTTTTAGACAAAACTCCAACACATGCACAGAAGACAGCACGAGCATTCATAACAAATAAACTAATGTAAATATGATCCTGCTTGCTTTTTGAGCGCTGGCAAGTTTTTACACCCCTATGATTGGTAATTGTCTTCACCTGCTCAACAGAAAGGGCTGCGATTAGAAACGAAAGCGCCCCATGAGTGACGCGGGAAAAACAGCCGCGGGTCAGTCTATAAGCGCATAATACACGGTTATCAGGTAATCCGTAATAGAATAAATACAATACAATAAACTCGCACCACAGGCATGCTTGTGTCTGGATCCACAAGTATTGCTTTAAGCCGAGAGGAGAGGAAACTTTACCTCACATACATGCCAACGGGTCAAATGCTCAAAGAGTGTGTGTGTGTGTGTGTGTGTGTGTGTGTGGGAGAGAGAGAGAGAGGGGGGCAGAGATGGAGTTTTACAGCATTTCTCCCTAGTAGTGAAATAGCGGCTCATGCTTTACCATTCCTCAGTGTCAATGAAGGATTTGCTTTTTAAGTAGTAGGAGTGTTTATTTACTCACCCTCGCCTCCTTCGCCATAGTATTCTACCGTAACATCGCGCATAGGGGATAAATGACGTCAGTAATAACCGGTTATGATTTATTACTGAACCGATATCGAATTGTCCCCATCTGCATCGCGGTGCACCGAAGAAACGATTAATTTTGACATCCCTAATAAATACCAAAAAATAGTGTAACTGAAATAATTACCGTCACTGTCGTCGATCTCGTATGAAGTACAAACTCGCAATGACATATGATGACGTGTGCTGATGTGGCAATGCTGTCCCATTTCTTAGAGGTAAAATTTAAAGCCCTTCCCCTTTACACTTTCGAGGGCCAAAGGGTAGGGGTAAAAATAGATTTGGGATTGGGCCTTAACATGTGCAAGTAAATATGTTTCTTTACAAAGTGACTCTGGCAGTTACTACCAGGATTGGGGCTCAAGTGCAACATTTTAACCAATAGAAAGTGTAACAAAAGAGCTGGTGATGAAACCCTGGATCTCTGTTCCAATACACTTCACAATATTCAAGCTTTTAGATAAAAAAATCAGCCATGATACGCATTAGAACCATCTAAACATTATACAGAAAAAACAAAAACTAAACAAAACAAACACAAATTATACAAAACTCAAACTTTCACATGCTTAAGTATGCATTAACGTTTTGTGATCTTAACATTTTAGAAGAACGGCACTTTAAAGGTTTTTGCATCTGAAACCTTAAGATACACATAACAATATTCAACCTTTTAGATAAAAAATACAGTCATGATAAGTATTAGAACCATCCAAACATAAGGAAAAGCCAAAAAAATAAACAAAACAAACAAAATTATTACAAAACCCAAACTTTCACATGCTTTAGTAAGCATCAATCTGAAAATGTAGTAAAAATCAAGCAGCTGTGAGGGTTTTTCTTTTTCTGGATTGCTTTTTTAAAACACTGTCGGTTGGGTTTAGGGAGGTGGGTGGTCAGGTCAGTCAGTGCTTTTCAAAATACTATTAGTTGGGTAAAGGGGGTGGGTCAGGGGATCGGTCGGTCAGTTGTTCAGTCAGTAAGTCAGTCAGTCAACAGTGGCCTCTGGTGGATTTACATGAGAACAGCAGGTATGAATGGCACTCACAAGAGAAATTTGAGATGTCAAAAAGCATGCACAGCGTCCTCTGCTGGATTTGCGAGAAAAAAAAACTGCAAAAAAAAAATAGCTCCTGCGATGTATTTGGTGCTCTCCAGAAATGTATATAGAGGTACATAATCAGAATGAACCTGGGTTGACATTTTAAAAGAAACACCACTTAGAGGTTTTTGCATCTTTACAATATTCAAGTTTTACATCAAAAATACAGCTATGATAAGCATTAGATCCGTCCAAACATATTCTGTAAAAAAACAAAAACTATACAAAACAAATAAAAATAGTACAAAACCCAAACTTCATGCTCTTTAGTACGCATCAACTTTACATGATCTCAGAAGTTTGGTATTTAGCATTTCTATCTGATCCCATTTTCACTTAACATAAGCCTACAGCTCAACAGGCATCGCTGCAAACCCGTGGCGTATCATTACCCGAGTGTGTTTCATGCTTAGAGTCCAAGGGACAAGCTGGACCGCGTAATCAATAAAACACGTGCTTTCAGGTGGAACAAACCATTACTCCGACATCACTCTAAAATGTCAGCAGCCAACTGGAGGTGCTGTAAACCGGGCTCAATGAAGTCCCTCACAGTCCCTCTGCTACTCAATTATCCCATTGTGTTGAGCTTATTAGAAACGCTGCACAATAACACTGGAACAAAGGCAGATGCAGAGTCACCGCTGGTGATATTTAGCACAACCTGGGAGTTTGACGGGGGGGTTCATTAATATGTACTGAATCAGATGCTTTTTAAAAATCGCTCAATAAGCTATTTGCTCGTGCACATCGATGCAAGAATTATTTCCACTTCTTCACGTTGACCTTCTGAATGTCAATGCTACTGACAAATATTAAGAGAATTCGAAGATGAGGTGAAATGGTGGAGATGAATAGATTATATGCAGGCTCATGTAACCTGAGGACACGCGAGTAGCTCAGAATGCATTTCTGTATTCAAACAAACTTTAATAACAGAGCATTTATCAGTGTCATGCAGATATGAAAAGGATCAATGAAAAGAAGCATCTTCAGCGTCCGAAAAGACTGACTAAATCACTTATCTTTTTTTAACTAATTCAAAACATGCACAATTTTTATCTCGCCTACCACTAGTTCTTGTAAAATGACTTTATTTCTACCAGTTATAATTTCATTTATGATGGTATTTGCCATTAAGTGAAATTGTCTTACAATTGTGACTTGATATAATTGTCACTTGTTTTCATCTCCTAATAATGACGTATAATTTTGGATGTGTCATTTATCGTTTAGATTTCACCTCAGAGTAATAAAACAGATACTGTAATATGACTTTATTTCTACTAGTTATGATTTAATTTCAAAATTCATTTGCCATAATGTTAAATTGTCTCCCAATTGTGATTTGATATAATTATGACTTTTTTCCTCTCCTCATTATGACATATTATTTCGGAGGTTTCATTTATCCTGTAGATTTCACCTCATAGTAATAAAACAGATACTGTGAAAGTAGCAAGATCATACCATAAATGTAAGGGAAAAAAATGCTAATTGAAAATGAAGCTACAATATAGTATTGTTAATTATTATTAATATGAATAATAATAAATATATAGATAAAAATAAATCCAATGAATGAATGAATAAATGAACAGGATGGAATGGAATGAATGAAAATTCATGAAATCAAACAAACAAATGAGTAAATGAATGAACAAACCAACAAATAATGGAAACAGAATGAAATGAACAAATGAACAAAAGAAACGAACAAGCAAATGTATTAACAAATAAATGAACAAGCGAAAGAATGAACGAAATGGAACGAATGAACGAAAGAAACAAACAAATGAACAAACACATTCATTAAAATATATTTTAAAGTCGATCAAACGAATGAACGAACAAATTTATTAAAATATTTTTTTAATTAATTAAACAAACAAATGAACAAATGTATGAATGAAAGAACGAACAAACAAACTAACAAACAAGCGATCGGAATGGAATGGATAAATGAACGAAAGAAACAAATAGAATGAACAAATTTATTAAAATATCTTTTAAAATTGATCAAACGATCGAACAAACAAATGAATGAATGAAAGAACGAATAAACAAGCAAACGAATGAACAAGCAAACTAAAAAGCAAAATAGAACAAACAAACAAAAAAACAAACAAATGTACACACAAATTTATTAAAATGTCTTTTAAAATCAATCAAACGAATGAACAAATGTATAAATGTAAGAATGAACGAACAAACGAACAAACAAACAAGCAAACAGAATGGAATGGAGCGAACAAACAAAATAAACAAATGAACAAACAAATGTATTAAAATATTGTTTAAAATTAATTAAACAAACAAATGAATGAATGTATGAATGAAAAAATGAACAAACAAACAAGCGATCAGAATGAAATGGATAAATAAACGAAAGAAACAAATGAACGAACAAATTTATTAAAATATCTTTTAAAATCAATCAAACGAACGAACAAACAAATGTATGAATGAAAGAATGAATGAACAAGCAAACGAATGAACAAGCAAACTAAAAATCAAAATAGAACAAACAAACAAAAAAACAAATGAACGTACAAATTTATTTAAATATCTTTTAAAATAAATCAAACGAATGAACAAATGTATAAATGTAAGAATGAACAAACAAACGAACAAGCAAACAAAACGAAATGGAGCGAACAAACAAAAGAAACAAATGAACAAACACATTTATTAAAATATTGTTTAAAATTAATGAAACAAACAAATGAACGAAAGTATGAATGAAAGAACGAACAAACAAACAAACAAACAAGCGATCGGAATGGAATGGATAAATGAACGAAAGAAACAAATGAACGAACAAATTTATTAGAATATCTTTTAAAATCGATCAAACGAACGAATGAATGTATGAATAAAAGAATGAAAAAACAAACAATCGATCGGAGCGGAATGGATGAATGAATGAAAGAAACTAATGAAAACGAAAAATAAAAACTAATTTATTAAAATATATTTTAAAATCAATCAATGAAACAAACAAACAAATAAACATATGCTTTATCTTATCTTACAGTTGCACTTTTTCTCATGATTATGACCCTTTTCCTTGCTCTCAGGTGGTTTCCAGTAACAAAAATGCATAATATTATATTACACCACTATAATGTACAGTTCCTCCATCCACTTTTCTAAGAGGCCTTAACCTTCATCTGTTAAAAAGAAAAGACTGGACAATGACTGCTGTGATCACTAATATCTGCCCTCCTCTCCTCTGATTGTGCTCATTCATTTCCCAAATGTGGCCAACTCTCTCAGCTCTTCTCTTAATGTTGCACCTTAGTGTCTGCAGCCCAGATGAAGACAGAAGCTTCTCTTTAGAGCACATTAGCTCTGCTTTTAGGGCATTAGGAACTCAGCAGGAAAACATTGCTGCACTGCATTTACCTACTCATACATCCTGACAGCAACTGATCCCGATGTCTTATTTTCTCCCTTCATCTCTCTCTCTTTTAGCTCCTCTTTTGTGTTATACTTCTGCAGGAGTTGCTCCTCAAACACTCACTAGGAGATCTTCTTGGGAGCTTTGGTTTGCTTACTCATCCGTCATAACAGAAGCAGATCACTTATTTTCCACCTCTTTCTCTTTTTTATATCTTCTGCTTCATGTTCTGGGTTAGGAACTGTACACAAATAATACATTGGGAGATGCATCTGAATTAAAGCTGGCTAAATGCTTTTCTTGGCAAACGGTACGAGCCGAGGAACTCAAGGGTTTTGTGGCAATCAGAAAACGTGAGCAGTGTGCATTGGATCTGCATAATTTTGCCTCAAGCATGATTTTGCCTTAAAGATGGATGCGCATAACATGTTAACTGCATGCACACAATGCAAATGCATGTCATAAAAAAATCTACCAAGCATTAAACACAGAGTTAATACCAAAACATATGTTAAATTTGTTAAATGATATCATGAAATATACAATATGCTACTACTAATACTACAATTACAAACAATACTCACTCAATCAAGGGTCGCCATAGCGGAATAAACCTACCAGAGCAAATAACAATAATAATACTTTAATATATTAACCCTTTAAGGTGCACTCCTTGAGAAAATATACTTTTTGGCCAACTTCTTGGATTGAATAATATACTGACACAACTAAATAGTAATAAATTGATAAACAGTAATAAGTAATTAAAATAATAATGATAACCTTTGGATAAAAGGTCAACCAGGTGGTTATGATGCCTGTTAAAGGGTCAATAATAATAATATCAATATTTCTTTATTCTGATTTATCAAATCATTTCATATATGAAGAGGTCAGATGCATCTGTGCAAGTGTCATCTGACATTTTCTTTTAAAATGAAAAGTACACAGCTGAACCACACGCCTGCTCTCTAAAATCATATCTGACAAGTGTCTTTCATATATATTCGGGTTATAAGCATGTGAAAGTAATATGAAACGTTTACATATCTTTTGCAAGTTCGTTATTTATTGTGGAAAGCAGGGAAACAGCCACATAGAGAGACACTGCAGCACTGCTAAAGATTATGTGTGTTTACAGCAGTTTGACGAATAAATATTTATTTGTAGCTAAATTGTTAGCAGTGCCAAACAGCATTTCTCATTGTTTACATCCTTGTTTATGTCCTTGCTACAACATATCATTAACGCTAGACACTGTGCATGTAATAGATCAATTTTAACAAATAAAAACACAAGTTGTACATCACAAACAGCTTCTTCTATTATGATTGAAGTTGCTCCTACTTTGAGGAGTATTTAACCGAATACAGCACTGAACTGGGAGAGATTCTGGAAGCTGTCCTTTGTCAAATGCTAGAACTATATATATTTTTTATAATTCTCTGGAATGTAATTAAAATTAAACTGTAAGCACTTCTCTCTTTGTGTCGTGTCCTTTGGAAGCCCAAATATAGAAATATAAGAAGCTCAGAGAAGCGTTTGGACGGCATTTTAGCTTTCTCTGCTATAACATTACAGCGTCTCTGGCTATGCCCCTTCGCTGCACAGGGTGTGTGCGCATGGTATATGCACGTAACCTAAAGGGTTTATTATGTCATTAACCTGAATGTATTTTTGGTAGTCCACAAACTTCATTTGCTGTAGGATTTGCTAAGCTAACTTTGTAAAAGCCAATGTCTCCCTTTGCATTGAACTTTGAGCGTATTACAAACAGAGACGTCGTTCATGTTCACACATTTACATTACAAATGGACTAAAGTTTAAAATATGATATTGTAGTGTACCAGCCCTTTAGGATCATTTAAGAACATTTGATGGTATTCTTGGATAATGAATTCTCTCATGTCAAGGAAAAACAAAACACTTTACATTTCACCCTGAAATTTCAAACCTCTGACTCATGCAGGCTCTGAAGAAGAGCAGACCAGATCAACAGGCTAAAATCTACTTTACAAGAACAGCAAAGTGACTTTAAATTTATTCAAAGACCATAAGGCTTTTAAGCCCTCTTCCCGGCTATTTACATGAGTCTTGTTCTATTCAGTCAGGAGAAAGGAGAAGAATATGACAAAAAGAGAGAATGAGAGAGAAAAAAAATGAGAGCTGAAGAGACAGAACGAAGCCTTGGCAGTTGTCAAGGCTCAGAGTCCCAGGAGAGTCTCATCCATATTGTTATTCTGAACTGGAACTGAAAACAACCTGGGAGAGGATCAGACTGGTTAAGTAAGCTTCAGAGTCTGATACAGTAATGACAGTCAGACATTGAGGGCATCTTTCAATAAACCACATTTAAAAGGGCTATTTGGAAAAATTCAATTTCTAATAAATAAAATAAAATAAAATAAAAAGTCTTTATAGGTTGTCAATGAAAGCCTGTAGACATATTTTTTTGTAAAGGACTGAAGATGTTTTGGTGAGAAAATCTAAAGTATGTGACTATGAGGGAGTATGAGTCATTGAATCATTCATGCGGTTCACTCTTAAAGAGGCCATGAACTGAGAAATCAAAATTCCCTTGATCTTTTGACATATAAGAGGTATTTGTACTATAAAACACCCTGTACGTTTTAGAACTCAACACTTTCTCTTCAGTTTCAAAACATGCACTAAAGTCAGTCAGCCAAAATGACAATAAAGAGCTGTAGGATGTTCCTCTTTGACTGAACTCTGCCTTTACAGAATAATATCAATGCTCAATTCTCTTTATTCCATGGTCTATTGACATGCTTGATTCTGATTGGCTAGAATCAAAATAAAATCATTTAATGCAGTGGTCCTCAACTACTTGGCTGTGGACCAGTACAGGTCCGTTGATCAATTGGTACCGGGACGCACAAGAAATCATTAATTATTTCAGTTCTTACTTATTATCTGAGTCTAAACGATCTTTTATTTTGAAAAATCTTTTTTTTTTTTTAAAATGACTTTATTCGCTTGGTTACATCTCAATCTCTTAAGTGCCCAAATTTAACCCACAAGCAGCAAAACGAGTAAGAAACAGACATCTTTGAAAAGGGGAAAAGGCCCAGTGAAGGACCCGCAAACCGCCAAGGAATAGATCCGCAATCCATTTGTCAACAAATCAGGTGAATCCACCATGTCTGTTCAGGAAGATCAACTGCTGGAGATCACAAATGACAGCGACCTTTTAAGAGCGTTTCACATATCACATCTGTTCTAGAGTTTGCGCAAGTTAGTTATTTCCAATGGAGGTGCGTGGCTTGAGCACGCAAGCACAGTGACTTATGGAGTGAAATACACACATTTCGGTAGACTAATTATGTCAGACAAACACAGAACACCCAAACACTGCAATGCTTTGTAATTTTCTCCATAAATAAAACTTGTATCAGAGTGACAGCAATGTTTCTTTCAGCTTGTCATCCTCTGAGAAAATGGTGGATGGTCACCCAGCAACCTATGAAACAGCACCCCCACCCCCACCTCCCACCAAACACACTCACAGTCCTCGGTAAAACTGCCAAACACTGACCGGTTCGTGGTGATAAAAAGGTTAAGGGCCACTGATTTAATGCACAGTATACTTATTCAGCTTTGATCTTTGCAAAACCATTGCAAGAAGGTAGCTAATACATGTTACTATGAGCTATTACATATGCTAGTGAAATTTACATCTATATGGACTGTGGGGGAAACCGGAGTACCCGGAGGAAACCCACGCCAACACGAGGAGAACATGCAAACTCCACACAAAAATGCCATCTGGCCCAGCCTGGACTCGAAGCAAGGACCTTCTTGCTGTGAGATGACAGTGCTAACAGTAGTATAACCTGAATCACATTCCCACATCAAATGTTCATTATTATTCTAATAATTCAATGTCATCAATTATTTCTTACGCAACTGTCTGTTTAGCCCTGAAAGTCACAGCATGTCCAGCTCCGCCACCTGATTCACTCATGCAGTTGTTACATATCAAGACAAAATAGGCTTTATGAAAAAAAAAACAAATGCTAAAGGTATGAAAAACAAGTGTTTACCTTGTCTTCCTTTCTAACCTTTAAATTAGAAAAAAGTGAATGAACTTTGTTAAGATGAACTTCCAGAGTGTATTAAAAAAAAAAACATGATCCATTGTTTACTTGAATTCACAAATGACACTGTATTTTCAGAAAGAAACTAAAAGATGATAATGTTCTGATGATATTGGGCCCACCAGTAATTATGCAGCACACAAGCGTGAGCGACTAATTTTATTAAGGAGTGACTATTGTTTGCTTGTTATTACAGATCATTTGATACAGTATTTGATTAGTATTTCAATGTTTTAAACCAAATCCCAGTATCCATGATGCAAGCTGTCAAACAGACATCCAGAACTTTCACACAGGCTCACAGTTCCTTCAAACTTTCCAACCAAATCTCAAAAGCAAAGCGTTGAAATTATATAAATATGCAAATCTGCTTAATTATAGCATTGGGTGTTTACAGTGTGTTCTGATGAGAGAGGTCAAAACGGGACAGAAAATAGACTATTGCTTCTAAATTATGATTGAAAGCTCCTGTGGGTGTTCTTCGTGGAACCATCAATGCCAATAAATAACCTTTATTTTAAAAGAGTGTAGATTTATTGAAACTATTGAAACTATAAAATAAGACAGCTGCTGATTTATTAACCACTCTGATAGACTGAGTCCAATGACTATTTCATTAGAATGATTCTCATATTTCATTTTAAAAGCATCAGTTAATTTGTACGCAAATCAGACTAATACCAATTTGGTTTGATTTCATTAAAAATAGCTGGTTCAGATTATTTATTCAGACGATTATTCATTTATTCATGAATCAAACGACACTGGTCAAGCTACATGTTTATGCAGCCTAAGATGACAGTTCTGTACAAGGAATCTGTTGCAGTTTACAGTTTTTTTTTACTGTGACATATTCAATATAGACTTTTTCTTCTTGACAAGCTTAGCAACAGGGGGGGTGATAACTTCATTCATTCATTCATTCATTTTCTTTTCGGCTTAGTCCCTTTATTAATCCAGGGTCGCCACAGCGGAATGAACCGCCAACTTATCCAGCACGTTTTTACGCAGCGGATGCCCTTCCAGCTGCAACCCATCTCTGGGAAAGGGCTGATAACTTATATATACAAACATACAGCCTGTTGTAACTAATTTATAAAGAATATTGTATTGATTTTAATAATACAGTACGATGGGTCTAAACAAAAGTTCTGTAAGTTGCTATAGCACTATAGTTCAATTGAATAAGCTAAATTGGCCGTATTGTATGTGTGTATGGATGGTGTGTAGTCCCTACTGGAATTGCTCCATTTCCTCTTATTATTATTATTTTGTTTCGGAATGGCATTTTTTATCAGAAAGCAAAATTCATCAGAAAGTCAGACATTTTTTACTTCCTCTGCAAAAACAAGTTTTTGCTATTTCCAGGTATTGTACTTTAATGAACTCCTTCTAGAAATTGTATCCGATCAACACCAAAATTGGGTTTTGTCATCTAAAGGTCTTGGCGATGTTAAATTGCGAAGATCTAGAGTTTTTGTTGAAGGGGGTATCTGTGGCAGCCTCACAAACTTTGATGTTTTATCACAAAACAGGAAACTGTTATAACTCAGGCATGCACTGTCTGATCTGCCTCAAAATCCCGACTTTGGAAAAGACTCCTGACCTGAACACATTTACATGCCAATATTGAGGGTCATTCGTAGCGCCACCTGCTGGCAACCGGAATGACATGTTTTAAACTGTCATTTTAAACAAACTTCTAGAAATTTTATCTGATCAAATGCAAATTCAAAGGCTTTGAATTGTGATGGTAAGTTGTGAAGATCTAGAGTTTTGATTGAAGGGCATGTCTGTGGTGGACTGACAAATTTCAGTGTATCGCCGTGGAAGAGGAAGTACTTATAACTCAGCAAATGTCCTATCTGCCTGAAAATTCACAGGTTCGATGAGATTCCTCTCCTGAAGACATCTGCACATTATTCAGTCACAGTCATAGCGCCACCTGCTGACAGAAGTAAGTTTGGCACAAACTGGTGATTTTCTCAGTTTATATATACACTGACGCAGTGGCGCAGTAGGTAGTGCTGTTGCCTCACAGCAAGAACGTCGCTGGGTAGCAGGTTCAAACCTCGGCTGTGCTGGGTCAGTTGCCGTTTCTGTGTGGAGTTTGCATGTTCTCCCTGCGGGTGCTTCCGTTTCCCCCACAATCCAAAGACATGCAGTACAGGTGAATTGGGTAGACTAAATTGTCCGTAGTGAATGAGTGTGTGGATGTTTCCCAGAGATGGGTTGCGGCTGGAAGGGCATCCACTGCGTAAAATCGTGCTGGATAAGTTGGCGGTTCATTCCGCTGTGGCAACCCCAGATTAATAAAGGGACTAAGCCGACAAGAAAATGAATGAATTATTATATCAGCTTAAATTATTATTGTCCGCTGTTCTCTGTCATCCTAAGGCCACCGGGTGGCGGTGAGCCCAGGTGCGAGGTCTCTTTCATCGCTGCTTGCAGCTTTAATTATTTTTATTTCCTTCATTTATTAGTATTTTTTCTATTAATTCATACTTTTTTGTTGCTTTCATGGATACTCCATTTGTGGTCGACTGGCCTGCCATCAACCAAAGAATGGACGGAATAAAAAAGATAAAAATACTAATTAAAAAGAAATACAGAGCAAAAAGAGTTGAAGAATGTCAATACCTCATTTCTATCATATCTCTGTCGCTTTGCTCTATGGGATTAGTTGAATAACTGTTTCTTTTTTTTATTCTTTTCTGTTTCTCGTTGTCAGTTTTGCCGGTAGAGTCAGATTGTTGGTTGCTGGTCTGAGACTGCGGACTTATCTGTAATGCTGGTTGCAGAAATTCAATTCAAGTTTATTTGTATAGCGTTTCTCACAATAAATATCATTCCAATGCACAGCTTCCCAAAAGGTGCACATTATTACATTACAGTCAAAATCAGAAAAGTTAAGGAATTGTGTATAGGTTGGGTAGTAGATATACAGTTAAACATAAATGCAAACATAATAGATGTGGCTCCTGGTGAGATTATATTAAAAAAAGAGTAAAACCTTGTTGTAAGCAACACTAGTGGCCATTAAGTGAACCGCAGCCAGTAACATTAGCTAATATCCAAAGAGAATATCTATTTTTTATTGTATTTAATAACAGTTTTAACTTGTATTAAAATGTATTCTAGAGGAAGGGTTCCCAAACTTTTCAGCCCACGACCCCCAAAATAACTATGCCAGTGACTCGCAACCCCCACATTCCTCTGAGGTGGTTATAAATATCCAAATATTGCACACACAACAATAGGCCTATAAACACAAACATATTGACAAAACAAAAAGTGCAACAGTCTAACAACCATAAGCTTGAATGTATATAGTCGTTTTTTAATTTGTTTAATTTAATATTAACCTCCCCTAATGAGACTGGTGGGCACAATGTTTTCAGCAAAAGTGTATTCTAATTTTAGAGACCGCCACCATGATCATCCTCAATGTTCAGTTGTGGCCTGTATTTGTTTTTAATGCATTTGATTGCCATAGAGGCGTCAGAAAGTTTAACCTGGTGCTATAAAATCAATCTGATGCAGCTGAAGCTATTGCTGTATCTTTAATTTAATGTAAACAAACAATACTACGAAAAAAAAAAAACAGCTGATGGCTTTTTATGTGCATGTTGTTGTTTTTTTATGAAACTATGAACTACTATTTTTATCGACTGTGGGTTGTGGAAAAAATATGGCAATTCTAATAGTTTAATAAAATTAATTTGACTTTTGGAAATCACAAGCGATCCCCTGTCATTGTCCCACGACCCCCCAGTAGGACCCGACCCCCACTTTGGGAACCACTATTCTAAAGAATGATGAAAATGTTCAATATATTCTACTTTTAAATATGTATATGTATATTAATATTATTATATATTTTTATATAAAATATATAAAAAGCAGTATATATTCAATCAGTAAGCAGTCAAGCAGTAGTAGAGCATAATTCTTGATACTGTATATATTGGTTCCCAAAGTGGGGGTCGGG
>CAIGQZ010004625.1:6014140-6043106 GCA_903798205.1 Danio tinwini | reverse complement strand
ATTTATATATATATACACACCAATACATTTGGCCATATGAATTACACTTTATCTCAATTGCTCTGGCTTAATTCTTAATAGTTGTATTTTTTTTTTCAAAACAATAAGTTTAGATCTCTGAACAATTAGCTTTTTTCCCATATCAGAGTAGCATTTCTTATTGATTTAAACTAATTGCAAATGCATTGACACGTGTGTGCAAACAGTAAGTACAATAGTCTGTAGTTTGAACTAATTGCATATGGCTTGCTGATCAAAACTGATGAGTCAATTCTCATTTAAACTTTCAAACCCTTTACTGTCAAACTCCTCAGACATTTTTTTTTTTTATTGTGGCCATCACTATGGAATCAGAAATGACTCAAAAGAATTTCACGCAAAAGACACGATGTACACATGCGTAGCCTAATTCACGTGCATAAAACCAAATTCACGTGCGTAAAATATGCATATATATTTACAAAAACAATTCACGTGCACAAAATAAAAATACATATTCATAAAATATGTTTCACAAATGCAAAACACCATTTGCTCGATATCACCCACTCTGCACTCCTTTTGCGCAGTCAGTTCCTCTCCAGCATGGCGAACTGAGAAAGAGATGCGCAGGATTCAAGCATTAAATTTTCTGACCAAGCAAGTGTGTGGACACCATAACAGCACAGTTCATTTTGCCTAGTCATGCCAGATCGAGTCCCGTAGAAAAAAATAATTGACAGGTGGTAATTTGTGTGTAACTTATCTTTATTTATTTATTTATTTATTTATGTATTTATTTATTTATTTATTTATGATTTGGTTATGAGTAAAACAAAGACCATGCAGGTCAGGTAGTTGAAACGGTAGGCTACAAATAATTAATTAGTTATGAATTTATTAATTATTCATAAATAATTAATTCACCTCCCCCTATGACGACGATGCCATGGTTTATTGCCATGTTTCACATTAGACATCATACGATGCCAAATTGGTCAACATAGCCCAACCCTAAACGCTATTCCAGGGAGTACTGAATTAGACAAAATAAATGCCATTTAAGTTTTGCAATATACATAGTTCTCTGTTCAATCACACTGTGCAGTTTTAATGAATTGGAATGAATGGAAAATAAATTGGAATTGGAATTTTTATTTGTCTGCCGACTTTATCAAGTTGTCAATATAATGTGACACGCATACTAATACAAACTAGTGCAATATATCACAATATTTATTGTATCACAATATATTGTATCGTGACCCGTGTATCGCAATATGTATCGTATCGTGAGGCCCTTGCCAATACACAGCCCTAATATATTTATATATGCAATGCAATATATATATATATATATTTTTTTTTTTATTATTATTATTATTATTTTTTTTCAATGTATTTTTGACTCTTCTCAACAAATATCAGATTTTTTTAAACCTTATTATCAATGGTTGACTGTCATGGGGGGAAAAAAAAAAACTAATCATTTTCACCAGAGAGGCTCAAACGATGACAAATACACTTTATGTTTTAGTCGCCTAGGCCAAATTACTGACACAATAACTAAGTTTTGAAGCATGAATGAAACGTTTTGGGTGAGGAATTGCATTTTGCAGACATGCAATAAAGTTCTGAAATTCCAGCAAACAGTTTTCAAGATTCGCACTCTCAGTTTAGAGAATGTGTCGAAAAATGTGTCAAAGCAATTGACCCTTCGCTAAACCCCTCCCTCCTTAGTTACTGTTGTTACGCCTGTCAAGCTTTCGTGACTGGCACGTCTATTACAATATGTATGTGCCGATGTCAGACATTCCCAGGGATATAATTAGTCATTTTAGTGAACAGGTGAGATATTTGAGAAAGCCAGACAAAAAAAGACTGCAGTATGCATTACAGGTGTATATTCATGACTTAATACACAACCGATAAAAAAAATAACTTAATCAAAATTGAAGCTAGGTTAGCCTAGCAACCTCATACGCTGACAATTTAACAGCTTAGTTCATGCACAGCAGGATAGGTGGAATTTAAAAATAATCGAATACAACCGTGATTTCTCTTTTTTTTGCCAAAAAGCCTGATAGACTAATTGTTGTGCAATGAAATATAGCGTTACTAACCCACGAGGAAACACGCATGGACAGTGCTTCTACATAATTCATTTATAGAAAAGGCCAGGGAGAAATTGATGGATTTGTGCCAAATATGAGCATTGTTGACCCATAATAGTGTACATTACCTATAACTGTCAGTATGTTTGTGTGCTTTTTATACAGTTTCTATTCTTATTTGCAGTTAAGTGGAATAAATAAATAAATTAAAATGCAAATCAAAATGTAACAGCAGAAGTGAACAAATAGATTTTCCCTTCCAGCAAATATTAATCCGGCACCCAATATAAAAGCAGACACTCGCCCGCTATAAGATCGTCACCAATGACTAAATCTCTAAAAGACAGACGAAAACATCGGTGAATTGTAGCTCTGACATGGACATGAGGGATATAAATGACTGAAAAGCAGCTGCGGGTGAAGTACTGTAAATTGATCGCAAAGGGCTCAGATTGTGATCACATCTCGATTTTGTTCTGTTGATATGTAATTTCAAATATTAGTAACTTGAAACAGATGGAAAATGATTGCTATTAGTATGGCTACTATTGCAAGGGCTTAAACGGAGCAGTGCTCATGATATTAAGTGAAAAAAAGAAAAAGACAGGTGTGAAACATAACCTGGTAACCTTTGTATTTCTGTAGGAAACACAGTTTAGATCTTTTTAGGGTAAGAGGTGAGTGAGTTGCCGTCTATCATTGAATGTGTCAGTAATATCAAAAACAAAACCAACAAAACCAACTCAACTTAGATTTTTTTGTGTTTATTTTTTCTTCCTTTTTTGTTTTTAAGACTAAAGCATTTTGCATAACTTAGAGATTCTTTTCTTATTAAATAAAATTAGTTTTCATGAATGAATGAATGTATGAAAGAATGAATGAAAGAAAGATAATGATTTTAAATGTGATTAATTTAAATTTGTTTGACTGTTTACCATCATTTTGATTAAACTTACAAATAAAACTTAAACTTACAAATAAATACAAAAATATAGCATGACCTAAGATAATTCAGTGATTAAATTGAATATTTTAGAATTTTCCTTTATTTTTATTTAAAATAACAAATAACTGCACATAAAACTTCTATAATAACAGAAAAATATTATAAAACAATTTGAATTAGAAAATATTGAATTAATGAATTAATGAGAGGAACTTGAAAATGTGTCTTTGTATTTTAAATTACTTTTTAAAGTTCATTCATTCATTCATTCATTTTCTTTCGACTTAGTCCCTTTATTCATCAGGGGTGGCCACAGCGGAATGAACCACCAACTTATCCAGCACATGTTTTAAACAGCGGATGTCCTTCCAGCTGCAACCCAACACTGAGAAACACCCATAAACACTCATAATCGCACACATCCAATTTAGCTTATTCAATTCACCTATAGCGCATGTCTTTGGACTGTGGTGGAAACCAGAGCACCCGGAGGAAACCCACGCCAACACAGGGAGAACATGCTCTACACAGAAATGTCAACTGATCCAGCTGGGACTTGAATCAGCGACCCTTTTGCTGTGAGGCAACAGTGCTAACCACTGAGTTACCGTGCAGTCCTTTTTAAAGTTATAAAATATAAAATAGTTACAATTTAAATCAAGTATAAACAATTAAGTTTGAAGGATAAATAGTAAAATTTCTTTATACCTGGCCACCGAGGTTCACTTTCACCTACAAAGTTAGAATTTTTTAAATGTTACCTCATAATGTCAGCAGCTAAATGACATCTACACTTGTACACAGAGAACTGCAGAGGCTCATGATGAGATTCAACGCTGTGTGTCAGACTACTTTTGACGGTCGAGGCACAGAAACGTCCTCTCACTGCTAAAGGACAGTGTTAAGCCGGTCCCAAGGGGCCCCAGAGGTCCATGGTTAACAGCAGGCATGCTGCCCACTCCATTAGAGCCTTAATTAGACGGGCACAATGCCCACTGAATGGCCACTGGGGAAAGCAGTGCCCCAGTGTTTTGATTACACTTGCTGTCTGGATAAAGGCTGCATTTGATGGAGAGATGGATGAAAGACATTATTTAACGGTTGGTGTTCATGTGGAATTGACCCGGCACCTCATGCTGATGCAGTCTGGACTGTTCCCCAGCCCTCTGCTGACATAATGGCTCATTAGCATGGTGTTAGTAGCAAACACTGGCTCCTGAACGGGGAATGCTTTTCAATAGAGTCCAGAATCCCTATTGGTGAGCAGTAGAGATGAAGAAGTGTCCTGCTGTCAAGAATTCCCCACTGTACAATCTCATTATCATTATATAAGACACTACATAACCTACACTTAAAAAGGAAGATATTTTGAAAAATGCTGATTAAAAAGGTTACCAACTGTCTTACTAGCATTTCAAATAAAATCCTCTTTTATATTCCACATAAGAAAGGAAGTTTAGGGAAGTTGACAGAATTAATAACATTGAAACTTTGATTTTTATTGTGGACAATCTCTTTAAAATTGTGTATAAATCTTGACTATAAATTTACAAATGGTGTGTAACCATCATATGTCCCTTTCCAAACAAACTCTGGTACAGTTTGACTGAAAAGAATTAATGCAACACAGTCCAAAGACATTTAAATAAAACACAAAATTAACACGATGCCACAAGACAAAGCTTTAAAAAGGACATATTTCTCAAATTTACCCCCTCATTGTCACTATGTTGCAAATTACAGACACGGAAATGTACTGTAGAAGATCTTCATTTGGTGCGATAGAGAAAATCCTGCTTGTTTTTTGATTCTTGGACACATTTAAAAAGCTCATTGAGCAAGTTCAGTCAAGCACACAGCCTTGCTGTGGATGCTGGGTAAATTCAGTCACTAAATGTATGTCATAAAAGAATATTTTCGTCTATGGTTCAAGCAAGAAGAAAGAAGGTGATTTAAGTAACTTGGAACATGGTATGGTTGTTGGTGCCAGACAGGCTGATCTGAGTATTTCACGCACAACCATCTTTAGGGTTTAAAAAGAATGGTCCAAATAAGAGAAAATATCCAGTGAGCAGCAGTTCTGTGGACGCAAATGCCTTGTTGATGTCAGAGGAGAATGGCCAGACTGGTTCGAGCTGATAAAAAGGCAAAAGTACCTCAAATAACCACTTGTTACAATGGAGGTATGCAGAAGAGCATCTCTGAACACACAACATGTCAAACCTTGAAGCGGATGGGCTACAGCAGCAAAAGACCACACTGGGTGCCACTCCTGTCAGCTAAGAGCTGGAAACAATTCGCACAGGCTCATCAAAATTGGACAATAGAGGATTAGAAAAACATTTGAGTCTTATGTAAATTGTTAAATAAACTAAAGTGTTACCTAATTTAGTTACCTAATTTGGTGCCAATTCTCAATTGCTCTCCAATATTGCCCAGCAACAATGCTCTAAAACAGTGGTTCCCAACCCGGGGGTCGCGACCCCCAGTAGGGGTCGCTAATGATTTTCAAGGGGTCGCCAAGAGCACTCATGTTTTGTTTTTTTCTTGTTTTTTTTTTTGAGAAATTACTTTCATTTATTAAATAATGCAATTCTGATTATTTGGGGGAAAAATCAACTATAGAAAGATAAGAGATTTCATTAACGTTGAGAATGTTACAGCGTATCGTGAAAGTGGGAAAGTAGAACAGAGCTTACATTAGCAAATAAAAAATAAATAAAATGCACCAAAAAGAGAAGATATGGCAAAGCACCAGGGAGGAGATAAAAATGAATGTGCTAAAGCAAAGATTTATTTGGATAGTTATCTTGAATTTGGTTTCATTGAAGCAATGGACAACGTGAGAATTGAGTGTGTCATCTGTGGTGACAGACTAGCAAATGAAAGCATGAAGTGCAAACTAAAGAGACATCAGAGCACCAGACACCCACAGACAGTTGGTAAACCCAAAAACCTTTGCATGCATGTGTGCATGTTTCACTTTTTAATAAGTTAAACAGATAAATTTGTATGTGTTATTTGAACATGATGTTAAATGTGCTGCTGTTAAATTTGCAGCAGGTTTTGAAAAAAAAAAGAACTGTTGTTGAGAAAAAGTCAATAGTTTCGAGTGGTTGTTTTCATATAACATTGAGCTAATGTTGTGTTTAATATATATGCTAGTCAGTGTGTGCAATTTTTTTGTGTATGTTTCTGTGTGCATGTGTGTGTGTGTGTGTGTGGGGGGGGGGGTCTTTAAAAAATGTCAGCGTTAAAATAGGGGTCGCCTGGAAAAAAGGTTGGGAACCACTGCTCTAAAAGTTGCCCCATGTACAGTACCATCACCTTCAGAGACTATACAGGCCAAATAGGTGCTTGCAGTTTACGTTATATCAAAATCTGTTATTAAGTAATCACCCGTCACTTTCCTGAAAATAACTGCAGCAAAGCACTTTACCAGTGGCTAAAAAGTTTAAAGGTCATTATATTTTGTATTACATGCTCTACTACTCAACCGCTCCTCTAGCAGCTCTGTGTTCCAGTGAAGACACAAAATAAAGTACAAGAAAACATAACAAAGTGTCACAAAAGTTCACCTAACATCATTACTGATATTAAGCTACTGACAAACAGATGCCATTTTTATTGCTTCATAAAAAGCTGTCAGGCGAGATTCAAAGTTGTGACAGCTCACACTTAAAACCCGAAATACAGCAGCATACGCCATCTCAAATCCAGCTATGAGACTGCTGCTATCAGAAAAAAATGCTTTGTTGTCAGTAAGAATAGAAATTATGGAGGACACCATGTTATCTTTTGTCTGTTTCTTGGGAAATCATTTTTTTTTATGGCTGAATTTATTGAAGATATTCAATTGTATCATTTTCACCACATTCACTGACAATCCCTGTTAAGTTTCAAGTTTCCAGCCTGAAAACATGGGAATCAAAATGATCTCAGAGTTTCCCAGTAGCAAATATGATTTGACTAACCATTCTTGTTCGTTTTCGGGCTAGGAAACTCATTTAACCTTATTCTGACGGCAGATAAAAGCAGCAATTTTCTCTAAAAGCTGAAACTGTAGAGTCACTGCTGGTTTTAAGGTTAGATGGAAAAAGAAGAAGCCAAAATCAAATGGTTTATTACTTTTAAGCAATAAAATAATTCACTGATGGCAAATTGATGTGGTGTAGTGACCGTAAGGTTACAATGACATGCATAATGTTTGCTTTTGAAATGTCAAAGCTTTATAAAGACACAACCTCAGATGCAGTTTGGTGTCATGCCATCAAATTTGTTGATTTGCCAAATTAAAACTATTCTACTTTTATCTACTTTACTAACATAAAATGCATATTCACATAATTCAATTTTGAGAAAATAAGACCAATAATCTAGTAAAAATATAATAGTAAAAGTTATTAAAATAACAATTCTGAAGAAAACTATTTCCATTTATAATAACCACTATTTGGCACTGTCAAAACTCTGCTGGTCACCACTGAAAAGCTGAATTTTGCTGCTTGTTCAAACTACTTTTTTAAAATTTGAAACTCAATTTTATTTATTTTTTGGTTGTTAAATGTTTTATTAAGCTTAATTGTGTATTAAGCTTAATTGTTTTATGCTTAATACACTTAAATTAGTAAAAATGACCAAGTTAACTTAACATAACAACCCAGGGGCGGACTGGGACCAAAATTCAGCACTGGCAGTTAATCCCCAACCGAAGAGCGGGGAGGGGGGGGGGGGGGGGGGGGGGGTAGAGAATGTAATAAGCGATCACCAATTGAAGATTGGAGGGAATGATGATCGCCGGCCCACCTGTAACACTGACCGGCCCACATAAAAAAAAACATCTCTTCCATGTGTGGGCTAATAAAATAACTGTAAGTTTTTTGTTTTGATTTTGATAACTTAAAGGGCACTTAATTTACCCCTTTTCAAGATTTAATATAAGTCTCTGTGCCTCCAGAATGTGTCTGTAACGTTTCAGCTCAAAGTACACATCTGATTATTTATTATACCTTTTTAAATCTTGAAAATTTGAGCTGTTAAGACTTTGCAACTGTTTTTGTTGCCTGTGCCTGTAATGCAAATGAGCTGGGCCACCGTTCCCATGTGCGTGTCAGAGATCTGCTGCGTGTAGCCTTCACATAGATAAAAAGCAATAGGGTCAATTAGTGCTTTTGAAAAAACTATGGGTTGGGTTTAAGAAAGGAGGAGGGTGGGTCAGTTGATTGGTCAGTCAGTCAGTCGACAGCGGCCTCTGGTGGATTTACGTGAGAAGAGCAGGCACAAATGTCACTCTCGAGAGAAATTTGAGATCTCAAAAAACACACACAGTGGTCGATATGCAAAAAAAAAAAAACCCGTAGCTCCTGGGACATACTTGGCGCTCTCTAGAAATGTATATAAGAGGTACATTTACAGAATGAGCCTGGGTTGGTTATTTGATATATTTATTTTGGAGTTAATTCAAGCTTTTCTGCAATGATGAGTCACACAAATGTCATTATAAAGTTGACACGCACACACGCACATGCTGTCTTGTGGATATGATTATACGCGTTACTACGGAGACATGTTAATATGCATCTGTCAGTCAATTCAGTGTGCGGGGAAAACCGCACTCCTACGTTATGTTGAGGAGGGCCTTAAAATGGGATGGATTTGTATCATACTTTAATGCAAGGATATTTTTAAAAAGACACTTATTGTGTTTCTATCACTTCAATATGACTGTGGACACACTATACCTACACACAATTCTGTCCAAACAGCTTCCAAAAGATGGTTTCATCACAGGTTTCCTTTATTGTTAAGTTCACATGCATTTTAGGCTCTTTCCACATTTAACATTTAAGTATTATGCCACTCAATGTGACTATGCATTACCTTACGGACAGCCTTGAATACATATGGTTCAACTAAAGTAAGCACAAATTTAATCACAAACTAGCTAGTAATTACCAAGCCTCTAGTGTGGACTTTTAGAAGATCCAGTTTAAACAAAAACGTACAAACAGTTGGTGCAACCCTACGCTGAATAGTATCTATCTCATTTTTCTCAAAAAGTAGACCCAAAAAAATAGGCTTTAAAAATGATTTCTTCAAATTCTGTTGAAATTGGACTCTTTAATTTAAAAGTTCTTAGCATAAACATGAGTGCAAATTGTCACTGTTGGTAGTACTAATGCCGAGTTCAGACTGCATGATTTTAGCCCTGATGTTGACTCGCCAACAGGTTTTGAGAAATTGGCAACAAATGCCTGAAATCACAGGCACGTGAGTGACAATAACACAGTATGAACTATCAAAGACACGATATGACAGAATCGCCGATGAGTCGCGGACACCCGTGAGATTTTTGGCATGTTAAATATCTGGATCTGTCGGCAATCAAATCATGCCATGTGAATGTGTTCTGATTGAAAATAACATCCGTGATCACCTACAGCCAATGAGAGAGCAGCATCCACTTGTACACGTACCTGCAGGCCAGCGGGAGGTTGGGGGAGAAGTTAAAAGCGCTCATTTTCAGTTTATCTGGACCCAAGAAATAGAGGAAAAACTAGTGTAAATTTGGCACGAGCACTCGTGTCTGTTTGACGTGTCATCTGATAAATATCACAATCAGGTGGAAAAGCAAAAGAAAGTTGAGGAGAGATTGTTAATTCTCTTCAAAAGCCAGGTGAGCAACACAAGTTTCTAAAGCTAAAGCCTTCTGTTTACATTATGTAGTTAATAACGAGAAATATATTACGTGACCTCGTGTTGTTTCCATGTCACTTCTCACATTTGTTTGGTTGTGAGACGTAGTTTGGACAAAGTTGTCGGTGATTCTTTCTATTTTAAAGTCATGCAATGTGAACTCTCCTGTCGCCGATCCATCCTACAGTGTAAACACAGCACCGACAGAACGGTAGCCCCGATAGTCATGCAGTGTGAAACATCTGTGACACAAAATTGGTTTTGGTCTTTCCTCCTCTACCTCTACCTATACCTTAGGTTTCCATAACAAGACATATTTCTCACATTTCTGTTACCTGGTATGACCCGAAAGCACATACATGTTCAACCATATTGAATCCTTCAATAATGTATCAAGCACAAGCAGCTACATTATTCATTTTTATGTTTAAGCAAGACTGAATCATGTTAAAGAACACAGCTGGCTTCGACAGCTTGAGTCATCAGCTTGCAATGTTGACTGAATGCACTAGTCACTCTCTGAAAAGATGAAACCCTATATTCACACAATATGACAGCATATGAGAGATTGCAATGTATAAATACAAGTTATGCACCATGAAACAGTTTATGCGTTCTCTAAAATTACATATAGTGTATCATCTACAGTAGCATATCTCCATCCAAGTTAAGACAGCCCATAATGGACTGTATTTTGAACCATCACAGTGGTTCAATTACTCCCGTTCTTTTAATACACCTTCATATCACACATCATAAGCTCTCAAGGTGAAACTTCTATCTGCAAACAATACACCCCCACGCACAGCGAGGGGTCACGAAAACAGACAGGAACATAAAATGAGCAGAAAACAATTCACAAACACCTAAACAACAATAATGAAAGTTCATGGGAAAATTATTCAATTATTCTCCCTTTGCTTCGTGTGAAATCATTGCAAGTGCGCTTCAGTTTGATAGAGGAAAATGCCGGTAGACTCATTTTCATAAAAGTATGAGGAAGGGTTTCCTAGTTATTCAGTCACGAAAATAATTAGGATGTAGAAAAAAACAACATGAGCTTCACATAGGCAACCACAAACTAAAATCACACGTGAAACACACACACAGAACACATGTGAAATGAGTGTTTTGGAAATATTTCATGAGATAACAAATGGGGTCAGGTGACATGCATCATCTACATAAAAATGTTTATGTATAGTTGTATGTACACTATCAATATTCATTCATTTATTCATTCATTAATTTCCTTTTCGGCCCTTTATATCTGGGGTCACCACAGCGGGAATGAACCACCAACTTATCAAGTATATGTTTTACACAGCGGATGCCCTCCCAGCTGCAACCCACGACTGGGAAACATCCATACACACTTACTCACACTTATGTCTTTGGACTGTGGGGGAAACCAGTGCACCCGGAGGAAACCTACGCGAACACGGGGAGAACATGCAAACTCCACACAGAAATGTCAACTGACACAGCCAAGGCTCGAATCAGCGACTTTCTTGCTGTAATGTGATAGCGCTACCCACTGCTACCCACTGTATCAATATGTATTACATAAGTATCCTGTCACAATCACCAGCAATCCACTCTTCACAGATCGCTGGTGAACTACATATGTCTTGTTTAGGAACTACAAATCCCATCAGGCCATGTCTCACACACCAGTTGCTGATCACAGCTGATGAGACACACACAGCTGAGACTTGGGATCACTGATCATTCAGACTGTTTATACACTACACATACACCAGTTTAGCATGAAGTCTTTGATGTTGATGTACGTTTGCATTTCGTTGTTTTGCCTGTTTGGTTTTTAACTTAGCCTTGTTTATTGTTTGATCCTGTTTGCCACCTATTTTGACCTTATGCCAGCTGTTTGACCACATTTTTGAATTGCCCTTTTTGTACCAGCCACTTTTGTTTGTCAGTTTGCCTTAAATAGAATCTTATTTTATCTGCACTTGTATCCTCGTCTCTGTTGTTCCTCACTTTGTTCTTGCCCGTAACATGTCCATTGTAAATCTTAAAGGGGTTTAATGATCTGAAGGCTTTTACACACCAAGTAAACTCTGACATTTGCTGATGAGATACAAACTTTGTAAGACTAATTTGTTAGGTGTGTTCCACGTTGCCTTTCGTCAGGATCACATTAGAGAGATTTTGCATGATTCAGCATGTAAAATAGGTATTGGCCTACTGTAAAAGAGAGTGCTCTGTTTGGCTGTTCAGCTATGAATAAGAGCAGTGGTTCCCAAAGTGGGGGTTGTGGAACAATGAATGGGGGTCGCTTAGTGATTTTCAAAAATCTAATTATTCATTAATTTTCTTTTTGGCCTAGTCCCTTTTATTAATCAGGGGTCGTCACAGCGAACTGAACCGCCAACTTATCAAGCATATGTTTTACGCATTGGATGCCCTTCCAGCTGCAACCCAACACTGGGAAACACCCATACACTCTCATTCAAACACATCCACTACGGCAAATTTAGCTTACCCAATTCACCTATAGTGCATGTCTTTGGACTTGTGGGGGAAACCGGAGCTCCCAGAGGAAACCCACGCCAACACAAAATGCCAATTGACCCGGCCGGGGCTCGAACTTCTTGCTGTAAGGCGATTGTGCTACGCACTGCGCCACCGTGTCATCCCAAAATCTAATTAATTTTATTAAACTATTAAATCTAACCTACAGAAGAAAAAAAATAGTTACATAAAAAAGCTAATAAAAAGTCATCAGCCTTTGATTTTTTGCAACCTCTGTGGTGATTACGTTATTTTAAACACACAACAATAGTGTCAGATGCAGCAGATTGATTTTATGGCAACAGCTTAAACCTTCTGACACCTTTACAGCACTCACATATATTACAAATAAATTCAGGCCAGAACTAAACATGGACGGTGGTCTCCGAGTGGCATTCTCCAAAATTAAAGAAAGAATAGACTTGGACCTATTGGTATGTTTGCACCATTGTGTGAAAGCTTTATATATTTCTAACTACATCAGAAGATATTGGAAGTCGCAAGTCACTGGCATTGTTATTTTGAGGGTCACAAATTAAAAACTTTGCGAAGCCCTGAATTAGAGCATGAAAAAAGAACAAGAAAGAACACAAAGTGGCTGTCATATTACAGCATTTACTAAAAATTTCCAAACAACACAGATTATCAGATATAAAAGCATTTGATAAACTGTATAAGTGAATCAATCTGTGATGATGGTATGTAAATGCTGCATTGTTTATGGTTTGTATGTGTGCAGCAGATCTGCTTTTAATGGATCGACTGACAATACAGACTGCTGCCACCTGTGGGTATGGAAAGATACATCCTCTCAAGCAGACCAAGAATGGAGTTTTTTTTTTCCCAATCAGCTGTTGTCTTAGTTGTGTTAATGTGCAGCTTTTTGTCCAGATACACATAGCAACACAGTTTTCATCATAGCTAGTTCTTTGACATTGACTTAGTATGGGCTTAAACCATTTTGCGGATTGCAAAGTGTTCATGTGTTAAATCAAAAGCATTTGATATATAAGTGAATCAATCTATGATGATGGTACGTAAATGCTGCTTTGTTTATGGTTTGTATGTGTGCAGCAATAGTTATGCTTTCATTGGATCAATCACTAATACAGGCTGCTGCCACCTGTGGGTATGGAAAGATACATCCTCTCAAGCAGACCAAAAATGTACATTTTTATTCCAATCAGCTGTTGTCGTAGTTGTATTTACGAGCAGCTTTTCGTCCAGATACACACAGCAACACAGTTTTCAGCATAGCTACTTCTTTGACATTAGTATGGGCTTAAAAACAACTTTCCATGTGTTAAATCAAATATTAAATGTCTGTCATAGAATCAATAAAGAATCTTTATTTTTTATTAGGGCTGTCGAATGATTTAAAAAATGAACTAATTAATCACACTTTTTTTGTATGATTAATCATGATTAATCACGAGAGTAATTAATCATGATTAATCATGATGATCACGAGTCAAAAAAATAATTCAAAATACAGGTATTGCAAATATGGAAATTGGAAAATAATAATAATAATAATAATAATATTAATAATAATAATAATAATAATAATAAAGTATTGATTACAAACAATTGTATTCATTGTAAAGTTGTATTACCAGTTGAGAACATTAATTATGAAGTAGAAACAATTTTGTTTAGTCCTCCTTAACATTTAGCCAGTTGCTAAGACAGTCCAGTCTATTGACATTATCTGGGGACAACACACACACTCAGTATGAAAAGTGAGGACCGGGGGGTTCGCTCACTATTCTGCCGCCCTAGGCAGCCCCCTAGGTCGCCTCTATAGACGCGCCGGCCCTGAACACACGTCGCCCACAACAGGAAATAAAAAAAAACTATATTAAATGCGGTCATTTTTTTACAGGTTAAATATTTAAAATTAATCGTGTGCATTAACGCGCAAATTTTGACAGCCCTATTTTTTTTTATTATATATTACTGCCTTTATTTGTGAAATACAAACCCTATGTCAAAATGTCTTTCACTCTAAAAAGTAGGCTAAATTGATAATTATTTTGAACTGCAATATCCTACATTTGACAATGTACACACATGCACTTGTACATATATCGTAATGGGGACTTTGCATAGAAGTACACCTCAACTCATTTATTCATTCATTTTCTTTTCAGCTTCGTCCCTTTATTAATCTGGGGTCGCCACAGTGGAATGAACCGCCAACTAATCCAGCATATGCCTTCCACAGCGGATGCCCTTCCAGCTGCAACCCAGTACTAAGAAACATCCATACACACTCATTCACAAACATAAACTACGGACAATTTAGTTTATTCAAGTCACCTATAGCGCATGTCTTTGGACTTATGGGGGAAACCAGAGCACCCGGAGGAAACCCACGTGAACACAGGGAGAAAATGCGAACTCCGCACAGAAATGCCAACTGACCCAGCTGGGACTAGCGACCTTCTTGCTGTGAGGCGACAGTGCTAACAACTAAGCCGCCATGTTGCCTACATCTCAACTCAACCACTAAAATCCTCACAGGAAACACTCTGTATTTTTAGATTTTCAAAATGCTAAACGTTTAGCCATAGGAGAAATGGTCGTGCCCAACTGAGCCTGGTTTCTCTCGAGGTTTTTATCCGCTGTCAGCACTGGCTTGCATGGTTCGGGACTTGTAGAGCTGCGCATCGATTGATCACTCTTCAGTGTTTGGACTCAGCAGTGAATATGAAACCACACTGAACTGAACTAAACTAAACTTAAACTCTGAAAACTGAACTGAAACGTTCAATTCACTATAATATTTTATATGAAGCTGCTTTGACACAACCCACATTATAAAAGAGCTATACAAATAAAGATGAATTGAAATGAATTAAATTCATTCTGTGTGATTTATGAACCATTTTCCTAATGAGGACTAAAATAAAAATGTCCCCACAAGGTCAAAATTTTATAGTATTGCTAAATGTGTGGGGACATTTGGTACCCACAAGGTAACCCAGCAAACAATTTTGTGTTTAATAGACGTCTAATAGACATCTAAATGTAGACAGCTTGGCTAAAACAAGACTAAACTTGAGCTGTCAATGAAAATCTGGCCTCTAAGAATGCCAAAACTAGAATAGTAGTCAATTAGACAGATTAGACAGACTTTATAAATGTAGTCATTCATTTCTGTTTATTTTATGACTAGTCTATCTGTAGTTTAGGCCTTTTCTTAGACGTCTATTAGATTTTCACTGACATCACAAATTTAGCCTTGTTTTAGCCAAGACGACTATGTTTAGACGTCTATTAGACATCTTTTAAAAACAAAAAATACTTGCTGGGAAGGTACAGTATACAAGACACACGCACACACGCACGCACACACACACACACACACACACACGCACACGCACACACGCACACACACACACACACACACACACACACACAAACACATAAATGTTCAGACAGTCTCTTAGTTGAAACATTTTATTTAAAGGACAAAGGAGTAATCTATTACTGAAGCTTCCCTGTGGCTTCTCACCATACGAATCCCCTCTTGTTCTTTTAGTGTTGTCAATGAGTTCTAATCATGCTCTCTCTTCTCCTGTCATCTGTCAGTGACTTCCATTCACCCTGCTGCCCATCAGTACAGTGGCAGCACATAAGATCGTCTCATGGCGTGTCCTTTACACCAACCCGCGGGGGGCTGTCTCACTCGTTAATTAAGCAATTATTTGGGAAACATTAGGATGACGCATCTCCTCTGGAGGGGGTGCGGTAGGAAGAGAGAAGGAATGAAACCGGCTGATGAGGACCTGGTTGTAGCGCTTGGGAAATGAGGAGGAAAAATGGAGGTGTTCGCACTGATTGGTGCCCCGCTCGCCCTCATTAGCTAGTCCCGCAGCAGAAGGGGGTTGAAAGCACCAGCTCAGCGTTTGACAGTGGTGTGGACCGCCACATCTTGGCATGTTATGCACCATGACTAATTATCCTTAGAGGCATTATATTAGTTGCTTGATTAGCAGCCTGTTTTCATTGCTAATTACAAGTGCTCTTTCTCGACCTATGACAGAAATGCTACATAGCTTTCGCCTCTATTAGTCCTATTAGTTTGCTGCTGTCTATCTCTTTGAGCACCATTAAATGCACTTTTCCGCTAAGAGTACTTCTCAGAAAGAACAAGTCAACAACTTGTTCTTGCACATAACGTATTCCGCTCCCTAACCCCATGGTTTCCACAGGAAAAAGGTCTGTTTTACTGACACTATGAATGTTTTATCAGCCTAATGACTCAATATGAACTACCTCAAGCCAAAGTGCAACGTATGCAGAGCTGAAGGTAAATTACTTCCGTGTATTGATAATGGATGCTTGGCCCTTTCTAAATTACAAGAACAAAAGTCTGTAATAAGTGGACAATGTCTGGAAAAAGTCCAGTATTCCATTATTAAATATACACTAGCATGGCAGTTCGTTTATGGATGCACTGTGCTGCATTGTTGAGGGTTTTCTTCAGTGATTGTTCTGTTTTTGCAAGTTATGCCATAAGCTGGCTACAAGCGTCAGTCTTTGTGCAACTGAATCGTTACTTCTGAATCATTGATTTGTTCAAAATGCTGATTTACTCAGGAAATATACGCCATGATCGATATGTGTTAATGATGCAATATTTGCTGGGGGAGCAAAAACTCAAAGTAATTGGAAATACTGTATCTAAAATAAAAGTTACTCGATATTAACTGCTTGTTAATTAAACTGTTGTAAAAAAGCAAGTGGTCACATAAAATATGAATCATGCTAGTGTAAACCCTCTGGTTCTACTCACTCTATTCCAAGTTGATCATTTCAGCATTGTAGGCAGGCACACACCAAGGACTATAAGGACTTAAAACCTCTTTAATTCAGCTATTGGGATTAAAACCCCGGTTTCTTGGATGGATATGAGAGAACTATACCAGGCACAACCACTATTAGGCCTCCATTACACTTAACCCACTAAAACTTACTCCCATCCAGGTCATGGCATCCTTGTCAAGTTTTACCTTAAGCAGGATTTGGCACTGGAGATGGGCACACTAACAACAATGAGGTATATATACACAAATTAGTAAATAAATAAGGAACAGGCGCACACAGTAGGTTGTTGTGGACCCAACATTAGTAAACCAGATTGAAATAATGCTGCTTTCACATGCTATAGGTATTCTAGTAAATTTCTAGTCAGAAATTGGATATACATTTTGTAACATATGCTTATTCTGAAAACATACCCCTATATACATCTCTGGAGATCGCAAATTATGAAGCCAGTAATACGTATGGCTGCATTTTGTCTTTAAAACAAACGCTACAGGGTGGTATGGTGCCGTTCCTTTTCGCGCTTACCAGCTGACCACTTACCTCCCTGTGGACAATGTTCCCGTTGTTTGTCCAGATGTTCGCTGTGTATTGAGTTGAGAAGCAGAGGAGTTGACTGCGACGATGGGGTTCGAGTCCGGCAAAGAATGATTTCAGAATGCAGGTAAGAAAAAAAACTAATGGAAAAAAATTAAATAAACAAGTAAATAACAGGGTGAGAGTGTGGTATCTGAAAATGTAGTAAAAATCAGGGGGCTTTTCTTTTTATGGATTGCTTTTGAAAACACTGTTGGTTGGGTTTAGGAAAGTGGGTGGGTGGGTCAGTCGATCACTCAGTCAGTCGACAGCGGCCTCTGGTAGATTTACGCAAGAACAGCAGGCGTAAATAGCACTCGCAAGAGAAATTTGAGATCTCAAAAATCATACACAGCGGCCTCTGGTGGAGTCGTGAAAACCAAAACTGCAAAAAAACTTAGCTCCTGGAATGTATTTGGTACTCTCCAGAAATGTATATAGGGGTACGCTTTCAGAATGAGCCTGGGTTATAAATTTCAGAGTAAAAAGCACTCTCAAGTCTTTGAAATTCCAGACAACACATGAAGGCAGCATAAAACACAAAAATTTTGAACAAAAAATGAAGCAGAGCATATGCTAAACAAATGATTTGCATGTTCTTATGCCATGTTTTTCACAGTATTCCTTTATAAAGTAACAGTAAGTGGCTGTCTAGACAATGTCTAAAAGCTTGTTTTATGTATTCACTCTAATAAGATATGTGTTCATCCTCAACATGTTGTTTGTTATACTCTATTCTTTGACAAGCACCAGTGCAAAGAAAAAAAAAACCCAGCTGAACAGGTAAGACAGCATAAAAAAAAAATAATGTGCTGAACGTTACATTCAATCTCTGCATTTCTGGTTCCAACCTGCACTCAAACATTTAACAGCATATTATGTAAATCACATTTTTAATAAGTACAGGTTAAAATATTTATTGTTATGGTGCCAAAAATGTATACAATTATACAAAATGTAGTAAATTAAAAATTTTTGGACAGCAATAAGAAAACTACTATGACATATTTTCTGTCGCCTTTGATGCGTGTAATGCATCCTTAATAAAAAGAAGTATTTTTTCATAAATCAATTAATCAATCAATCAATCAATCAATCAATCAATCAATCACTCAATCAGTCACTAGCCCCTTCACAAATACAGACCTTTCCAGAAAATTACCAGCAATTTTCCGGAAAGGTCTGTATGTGTGAACAGGCCCTTTTTGAAAATACCGGTAAATTCGCTCCGACAGTTTTTCAGAAAGAGAAGTTGTAAAATTACTGGTAATTTGCCAGAATGCTGCTCTGTGTGAACACAGAAGGAAAATTGCTGGAAACGGCGCGTTCACATTTAGAACACGCTGATGTGACACGTCTACTTTAGCCAATCAGAACACTCAGACGCATTCACATCTACACTGCTTATGAAAATAAAAGCCTTTGAATATTTTTCCAGACACATCTAGCTGCTAGATGTTAGTCAGAGAACGTTTCTATGTTCCTTCTTAATGCCAACTGTGTAAATAATTATCAATAAAATGCTTATGATAAACCGCTGTTTGTTTACCTTCAAGCTCTGCTTCAGTTACTTGACGCGTATACACGTGAAGCAGATGGTAAGCGCCAGCACACACACATATATTATGAACATCTCAACATGTGAAAGTGTTCTTACATGTTTTCGCATAAGTTGTTCACATGACTTATCCATCCACATAATTTGTAATTAGTCAAGTGTGTAAACATTTAGCTGCGGTTCACGTTTCTGCCTTTGGATGTCTCACAATGCAGCTGCATAAATGATAAAGCTTTAAATAAAAGTGAAACCGCAGACCTCTTTACACAAAACACAAACGCCAGACCCCTTCTATGTTTACAAATACAAGCGCTGATGTTTGTAGGTCATTTCTAGTTTGGGGTCAGTAGCCCCTTTCACACAGTGATACCAGTAAATATCCGAAAAACTTCAGGAATGACTTTATCGGTATCACTGTGTGAAACGGGCTACTGACCCCAAACATTTGTATAGTAGTATTAACAATGTATAATAAACAAAGGAAAAATAAATGAAGTAAAAATTGTGCAAAGACAATGCTGGACATTATAAACATATAAAGGCATGATGAATAACTAAACTAGACACAGATGAACACAATCAATGAAACAAAAGAGAAACCATAGAAGAACTACAAACATGAAATATGTCACATCCTAAATGTGTGCATTTTGTACAGTCTTTAACACCCTACTGATGCTTGATGGGCTATGAATGAATGAATGAATGAATGAATAAATGAATGAATCCACATTGTTAAGACTGTCCACACCATCACCACCAGCTATAGAGAAGTCTGTTCACACCACTGTGATGAAGCCCATCTGTGTACTCATTTACAATAAAATGATGGGGCCGTATACAAGGCAGACAAAAAAGTGAAAACTGGACATGACAAAAAACAAAAAGAGGTAATAATAAGGGTTACAATATTATCCACTTTTACTACCTAATCACAACTTTTCAGGCCTTCTGATCCAATATTAGATGGTTGAAAGATGAAATCTTCACAAAAAAAAAATCTTATTTGACCTAGAAGACAAATCAAGCTACATATTCCACAAAAGTTTGCACTCTTCGGCATAAAGACCACTTTACCGACCACCAGCCACCTATCTAACTGTTCATTAATGCAAATTTCTAATCAGCCAATCACATGGCAGCAACCCAATGTGTTTAGGCATGTAGACATGGTCAAGACGACATGCTGCAGTTCAAACTGAGCATCAGAATGGGGAAGAAAGGTGATTTAAGTGACTTTTAACGTGGCATGGTTGTTGGTGCCAGACAGACTGGTCTGAATATTTCAGAAACAGCTGATCTACTGGTTTTTACGCACAACCATCTCTAGGGTTTACAGAGAATGGTCTGAAAAAGAGAAAATATCCACTGAGTGGCAGTTATGTGGGCGCAAATGCCTTGTTGATGCCAGAGGTCAGAGGAGAATGGCCAGACTGGTTTGAGCTGATAAAAGGCAATGGTAACTCAAATATCCACTCAATACAACAAAGGTATGCAGAACAGCATCTCTGAACGCACAACATGTTGAACCTTGAGGCAGTTGAGCTACAGCAGCAGAAGACCTCACCGTGTACCACTCCTGTCAACTAAGCACAGGAAACTGAGACTAAAATTCGCACAGGTTCACCAAAATTGGACAATAGAGGATTGGAAAAACGTGGTGTGATGAGTTTTAATTTCTGCTGCAAAATTTGCATGGTAGAGTAAAAATTTTGTGATCAACATGTAAGCATATCAACTTGAAAGCATGGATGTCCAATATCATCTCTTGACTGACAAAACTTCATGACATATAAGCAGAGGCACAATTTCAGATGATGTCTTTTTTAACATTTTGGTTAACTATGTCAATAATAATAGATTCCTTATCTGTTATTGTTGACAGAGCTGAATATTGAGTAAACAAAGTCAACATAAGCGTAATCAAAATAGGCACAGAGCAGAACATAAAAGCTATACAAATGATATGCAAAGACAATACTGGACAATGAAATAAGGTTATATAAACAACATAAAGAGTAACTAAACCAGACACAGGTGAACACAATCATTGAACCAATGAGTAACAATAGAAATACGCTAGAAAGAGTAAAAAATAAAATGAAAACTAGCACATGATAAAACAAGGATGTGGGAACAATAAGTCCAAGTTTATGGAATTATTTTTATCCACATATATAAAGTTCTTGTATTTTCTGATGACCTTTTGTGATGGAATCACTGGAAATGCATCTTTATAAAAATATTTGAGCAAAAACTGGAAAAGCACAACCCCAAAACGGAAATTACTGCACCTGGAAACAAACCCCAACAAACAACTCTGAAATTATTTGCTGAATATGATGGCTCACCACTGTGTGCACAACTTCACAATAGACTGTATTCCATTTTCTCATTTATATTCATTGCTTTTATATTTATGGTTTGTTTGAACTTTTGGATCTGTTATTTACACACGGCGTTTCTATGAACTTAGGTTTAGGTGCGGGGCATAAATGGAGTTTGTTTGTAAGATTTATAAAAGCAACGGTAGACCATAATCTGTGATGTGCTCTCACACATCACAGTCATGTGGCTTTAATGAGATTTGGCTTTTTAACCATTGAATCAAAGCAGCTTTTATGATACCTAATAAAGTCAAACTCCATTTAGTGTGGAAAAGCTTTAGCCCTCTCCCTGCGAAACATGATGAGTTATATGACGAGTTATATAGCCATCCGAATACTGAACTGGCATTTTTTCCTACTATCTCCTTACAGTATATTATCTGGTCCATGGCATCCATTCAAAATAAAAAAAAAAAGTGTTCATCTTAAAAGTTCTGTCATTTCATTCTAATCCATTCTGTTACAGAATAGGAGAACCTTTAAACACCTATCCCACACAATGCCTGTTTATACTGACCATGTCTTTCAATCTCCTGAAATAAAAAATAAGCCACCATTTAAGTCGTCTATATAACTTGTGCATAATGTTTCAATTGTTCAGAAGCCATTTACAATCATTTTATAGGGACCAGGCTGCAATTTAAGAAATTATCCAATGATTATTATTACCATCTGTTGGGCTATTAACACAAGAACTGCTGTTAAGGCATCATTAAGTCTGTAGGAACCACTTTGCGAATGAATCATTCACTTTGGAATCAATCAAAAGTTCGCTAAAAGGAATTAAAGATCGATTCAAACTCCCCATATTCTAACATGGTGAAAAACAATCAGAGAAAAAGAAAGAGAACCATACAACTATGAATGAAAGTTTAAACTCATTTATTTTCATTTATTTTTCTTCAGCTTAGTTATTTATCAGGGATCGCCACAGCGGAATGAACCGCCAAGTATTCCAGCATATGTTTTACACAGCAGATGCCCTACCAGCCACAAACCAGTACTGGGAAACACCCATACACTCTCGCATTTACACACAAACTCATACAATTTAGTTCATCCAATTCACCTACAAAGAATTGCAAACTCCACACGGAAATGCCAACTGGTCTAGCCGGGACTCGAACCAGCAACCTTCTTGTTGTGAGGTGACAGTGCTAACCACTGAGCCGCTAAGTTTAAACTCAAACTTTAATAATAAAAATTATATTATTTTGGCCTTATTGCCCAACCCTAGCTTAGGGTTAGTAAAATATGTTGGCGTACCTGCAAAACAGAAATTCCTCACTTAAAGCTACATGATAATCGGGATTTAGATCCACTTTCAAATGGTATTAAAGGGGCCATGAACTGAGAAATCAAAATTGTCTTATTCTTCAGAAAAATATGAGATTATTGTACTATAAAAGCATCTTGTAAGTTTCAGAACTCCAAAGTTTCTTGTTAGTTTAAAAACATCTTATATTGAAGCCAATCTGTCAAAACAATGTCATTTTTATGTGCCTTTCACAACATATATTATGGTCCCTGATCCTTGATGTTTTCTTCTTTCTGAATGGCCACCACAGCTTTATTCATGCTGGGTTTATAACAAATGTGGTAGATGCAATAAGCATTTACACTATAAAAGCAATCCAGTCAAATAGGTTTCCGACTACCTCTTAAAGTGGTCAAAGTGAAAAAGCTCAAAACATTTATTTACACCTGTATTTTGCCTCATTAACAAGTGATCATATTGACAAAAACAAATCTGTAAATGAATGGGGTATATGTGAGTAAGGCATTATTCACACAAATATGCAGTGACTGAAACTGAAATAGTGAATATACTCTGGCCAGGGTGAACATTTTCAGAAACTCTGGTTACTGTGTTGTCATGTGCCCAATAGAATGAAAGATTTTGCCTCATATTTGCCTTCTTTCTGAATGGCCACCATGACTTTATTTATGCTAGGTTCATACCAAATGCACCAGACATGATTGATTGATTAATTGATTGACTGACTGACTGACTGACAGATTGATTGATTGAAATTCGCCTGTTTCACATTTGCATTGTCTTTGTATGTAATTTACTTGCGTGAATGCTTTATTTCACATTGAATCCAGAATAAAAGGCTTTTATCACAGCCTGTTGGTTCACCATGCCCTCAACAGTATCAAGGTGCTTTCTTGGTTTTATTTTTTTTTTTTTATCATTGTGTACTGTTTCCCAGAACTGGGTTGCAGTTGGAAGGTCATCCGTTGCATAAAACATTTGCTAGATAAGTTGGCGGTTTATTTCGCTGTTGCAACCTCTGATTAATAAAGGGACTAAGCTAAAGGAAAATGAATGAAGGAATAAACCCTTGTGTACTGTTCAAATTTACTACCTTTTCATGATGTTGGTGGCAGTTTTTGCCCCATTGACCTCCTTTATAATGATATCTTTTGATTGCAAATCCATGACTGCATATAATCATGCCTTCCTAATCGGTGGTTTTTCTTGTTGGAAAGAGGTAAAATTTGTCATTTTTACTACTGATCATCAGTAATCCTGAGCAAAAATGTTTCTGGGTTTTATATGGAGTTCTATGGAGCAAAACAGAAGATTATAGATATTATGCACTTACTATGTACTGAGAGCTGAGCAGAGATGGCAAAAGTACACACATCCTTTACTTAAGTAGAAGTACAGATACTCATGTTTAAAATGACTCTGGTAAAAGTTGAAGTACTGACTACACTTTTTTACTTAAGTAAAAGTAAAGAGGTACCGCCGGTAAAAATGTACAAAAGTAAAAAAGTAAATGTACCCATTTCAACCACAGTCCAAAGACATGTGGTATAGGTGAAGAGCTGCCATTCATGTTCATACACTCTAAAAAATGTATTCTATAGGCCTGCCTATCTTTATAAATAATGTCTTACATTTTACACTGAATTCTGTCCAAAATATATTATTTTTTTCTTTTGCTAAAATAAATACTTAGCATATTTGACTGCAAACTATTTTTTTTTTGCATTAAGCTAAAGCTGCTTATTTCTTTAAAGAGCAGCCCTCATACATAACCCGATATTTAAGCTTTTTTTTTCCCAGGTGTTTATTTAACGGATAAACATTAATTCTGGTACAGTTTTCCTTAGTCACTTTGGTCCATTTCTCCGATCAGAATTAAAATTCTCAAAACTCCCTGTTCAATCTTCAGATCATTATCATGTCACTTGTGCACATTAGAAAGGCAGTTATGCCAGTCATTATGAACAAGTTGCAAATTTTGTTCATCCATGCAAATGATTATGAGCAATTCTCTTATGTTTCCTACATTACCAATTGATTATGTCATGTTGATCAAAATGTATTATTTTGGTCTCTGTTGAATAGTCTCACCCCCACAACATTTAGTTGTTTGTTCATTGTATAAGTCTGTACATGCAAAGTGGCTGAAAAAGTTGATATAATATTTAGTCAAAATGTGTTTTTTTATACATTTCCATTATACTTTTTGTTCTAAATCTGTCTACAATTTGTCAATTTCTCCCAGGTGAATCTTGACTTTTTCTAATGAAGGCCTAAAAGGAGGTTGTCCTGTTCACATTTTTACTTTAGTTTTTTCCTTGTGCTATGCAGTGCTGTCTTTTCCTTTCTGTATCACAATGGCATGATCTGTCAACAAATTACAGTACAAACAACCAAAAAAAAAAACATTTTGCGGAGTACACAGTTATTGATCACATGACTACTAAGTAATTTGACTGTCTTATCCATACACAATGACACAAGGACATGTCATTCTGAAGCCACTGACATGTTCACTGACACAGAAATTTAGTTTTGAGATGAACTGAAGGATTTTGAGCAGGAGAGGGGAGGTAATCCATGCTGTTTTGCTATTTTTATGTGTTGTTTTGAGAAATGCACTTAGGCCTACTGTTTTGCAAATTTCAGTTCTGATCTGAGAAATGTGTCAAAGAGACTGGGAAAAACTGCAATACATTTATTATTTGCTAAAAGCAACATACACAGACATGACTACAACCTACAAAACATGCTTGTGCATGATCTTTTTACACATAATAAATTCAGGATATTTTGCATTATATTTTATTCATAAATTTGCAGTATAGTTAATTTTGTTGTTGTAAAATATTTGTTAAAATTATTAATTGAAGACAACAGTATAGGCCTATGTAAAATCATATAGTCAATAAAAAAATCTATAAAAAAAATGAAAAACAGCATAAATTCTGTATTAGGAAATATGAACTTATCAGAAATAAAGGAAATAAACCGCAATGCATACATTTTTAATTACTAAATCAAATATTTGATTGTTTTAGTACTAAATGTACAAATATGTACAACTAAATTAACAAAAAAAGCCCTATTTTTTGCTGTATTAGATTGAAAGACCAGAGAAACCCGTGCAGTATGATCAGAAGTGGACAGATGGCTTATAAGTATTTAAATGGCATGTTTTTGAACTGGAATGTGTCTCTTTTGTTTACCTGTGATCTGATCAAGCAAAAGGTGTCTTATAAACAGGGCAGCATCAGTCATGTTAAATTTGCCGACTCCCTCTGTCACATCTGCATAGTCATCCTAGCCTTTCTCATAGTAATCTTCATAAACTAGCCCATGTACGGTGCGCAATAGCCTTGAAGAAGCCGTGCACTGCAGCACGCAAGCGCACAAAGAGGAAAAAAAGATTGATTGTATTAAAAAGGCGCTCATATTATTGAGCAATGACAAAAAATAAGATAGATCGCACCACCAAACACATAAAAACGAAAGTAACAACCATGGTTTAAAAAATGTAGGGAGTAGAAAGTACAGATATTTGTGTAAAAATGTAGGTCAAAAAAATAAGTAGTGGAGTGAAGTACTGATACCCAAAAAAATCTACTTAAGTACAGTAACAAAGTATTTGTACTTCGTTACTTCCCATCTCGGGAGCTGAGCTGCTTATTTTGATTTTCTCAGACATAGCAAGGTAAGTGCGCAAAGGTCTCTCTCTCACACACACACACATACACACATGCACACACTATAGAAGGCAAAAATGTTGTTTTTTTGTAATGTAACTGATAATCAACAGTAAAAAAAAAATTCAAATGTTACCTCTTCCCAACAGGGAAAACCAGCAACAATCAAAAATGCATGATTACATGGCTTTGCAATAAAAACAATTTAATTATAATGGAAGTCAATGGGTCAAAAACAGCCCCCAACATAACAAACAGGTAGTAAATTTGCCAACAGTGTATTGTAATTTTTTTAAAATAATTTTTAAAGCATTTTCCCAAAATATGTGCCAAAATAAGATCTATTACCAAAAATGATTCCATTTGCTAAAACACAGAGAAGGTTGTGGCCAAATTAAGACTCAAAATCACTCCAGAATGAATGAAAAGATCCCCAACAGCACACAAGAATTAAACGGAGATGGGGGAAATTCCATTTAATAAAATACCCATGTGCATGTGGATATGGCCTCAGTTTTACACATCACATGAACTACGTCTAAGCTTCCTTTTTTTTTTTAAAGTTTGACAGAGCAGATAATGATGAGCAGCTGTGAAATTTCTCCTTTTGATTTTTAGGGTGAACCTTCTGCCGTAGTCAATCCCGCATGGAATAAGTGACCTTATATCACAAATGTCAGTCTCTATCTATATATATGAATTTATTTATTGATTTATTCTTTCATTTACACAAGGACATTTCCTCTGTCAAGGATGTTTCACCCTCTCGCTGGCATGTCAGTCCCCCTCAGGGCATCTGTGCCTGTCTGAGGCGATGCTGTCACTGCCTCCATACCTGACAGAAAACAGGCAGGACTGAGAAAACACAGTAATACGTCTGATATGCACGTCTTCACAGCTCTGTTGTTGTCTTAGTCGGTCATGTGAAGTTGGGGTTAAAAATGAACAGCACTAAAAGATCCTCACCAAAGACACCTGGTTTAACACTAAAACCAGCAAGGGTAACAATTGGTCATTTTTTTTCAAATACACAGATTTTCAATAAAATATCCCAATAAGTCTCTCAGTCATTGACTTTTACTACAGTTGTGATTAAGGCTGCACAATATATAATTTCAGCATCAATATTGCAATGTGTGCATGCGCAATAGTCATATTGCATAGATATTTTACCAATTTGAAGTTTAATAAAGAATAATTGCATTGAATTATTTATACAATTTAGACTTTGTAGTGTAATTTTTTACAATTACAAAACCACAAAACATGTACTGCTTTTTTCACTTTTATCTTTGCTTTGTAATTATCTTTGTGACATTTTTTATTATATTTTACGCACAATTCACCTCCCTATAATCATTCCAATCAATCAAAATTAATACATTTAACAACACTTTAGAAAACAATTCTCGCTATCAGCTAGTTATTATTATGTTATTAAAATATTGGCTGCCTATTAGTAATTATAAACTACATATTCTCCATAACCTTATTCTATATCATATCCAATACCTAAACTAACTTAATAATTATTAATAAAGAGCAAATTAGGAGCCTATTGAAGCAAAAGTAATAGTTAATGGATTGCAAATAGTGAGAAGTGAACCTTAAAATGAAATGTGACTATGAAATATTTTGCTATACATTCATTTTCTTGTCGGCTTAGTCCCTTTATTAATCCGGGGTTGCCACAGTGGAATGAACCGCCAACTTATCCAGCACATGTTTTACGCAGCGGATGACCTTCCAGCTGCAACCCATCTTTAGGAAACATCCACACATACTCATTCACACTCATACACTACAGACAATTTAGCTTATACAATTCACCTGTACTGCATGTCTTTGGACTGTGGGGGAAACTGGAGCGCCAGGAGGAAACCCACACGAACGCAGGGAGAACATGCAAACTCCACACAGAAATGCCAATTGACCCAGCCGAGGCTCGAACCAGCGACCTTCTTGCTGTGAGGCGACAGCACTACCTACTGCACCACTGCGTCGGCATCAATATATATATAAAAAGAAAAAAAAATATTACAATGTCAATTTTTTTCCAATATCATGCAGCCCTAGTTGTGATACTATTCGATTTGTTGTTATTTATTTTTTACGTAAAACATTTAAATCTATAAGTGCCAGCAGGTCTAATTTACCTATATAAAGTTTTTTGTGCCACATATAGTATGTTTTAGCATTCTAATATTAATAGGTAACATCTCTCACCTATGCAGACTTGTAATTTAATTTGGATGTCACAATTTTAGTCACAATGGATAAAAAGTTTATGGATACCACAGGATTATAGAGACACTAAATGGAGAGATTCCTTAACAATAGAATTAGCAAAACATTAAAAACAAGTAGTGTTGTC
>CAIGQZ010004625.1:5966917-6000240 GCA_903798205.1 Danio tinwini | reverse complement strand
ATAAGAATGAAAGAAGGACATATGGATGAAGGGAAGAACATGGAGGAAATGAAGGAAAGAAGGAAAAGAGAAGAAAGGAAATGAAGAAAGGAAAATGGGATAAAAAAGAAAGGGATATGGAAAAAAATGAAGAAAGGAATAAAGGAAGAAATGAAGGAAGGAAGGAAAAGAAGGAAGGAAGAAAAAATAGTATGCAAACGGGGATAAAAAAGAAAGGAAAATGGAATAAAAGAGCGAACGAACTAAGGAAGAAAGGAAGGTAAGAAAGACGAAAGGAAGGAAGGAAGGACAGTTGAAGGAAAAGAAAAAAAGGAAGGAAATGAGAAGAAAGGAAATGGAATAAAAGAATGAAGGAAATAATATAAGAATGAAAGAAGGACATATGGATGAAAGGAAGAACATGGAGGAAAGGAAGGAAATAAGGAAAAGAGAAGAAAGGAAATGAAGAAAGGTAAAGGGGATAAATGAAAAAAGGAATATGAAAAAAAGAAAGAAGAAAGGTATAAAGGACAGATGGATGGAAGGAAGGAAGGAAGGAAGGAAGGAAGGAAGGAAGGAAGGAAGGAAGGAAGGAAGGAAGGAAGGAATGAAGGAAGGAATGAAGGAAGGAAGGAAGGAAGGAAAGGAAAGAAAAGACTTGGATAGAGTAGAAGCAACAAAAAGAGACATTACTAAAATGTTCCTTTTAATGAAAGGCACATATCTGTAATCATCTAATCAATGCTTTTGTAGATCCCTCAGACACGTCCAACACTTCCAGCATCCAGCATTTCAGCCAGCCTAATTAAAGAGTGTTTTAAGCAGCAGAAGAGCCTCATCTTCAAAGCCTCATCTTAACACCCAGCACACATAAGCAGCCAAACACATATGATCTCACGGCTGCTGATGCACAGGAGAAGCAGCAATGCTCTGCGACAGTTGGGTTTTGATTATCAAAGTGTGACCTCCCCTTAGACTTCAAATGCCTTCCGGCAGTGTACACAATGCCATGATCAAACTCCTGACTGTGATTTCCAGCTGTTCCCTGATGTCTCAACACCATTTAAACGCTTTCCTATTAATGTCCCTGGAGCTCAGGCAAATCCGCTGCACAAATTCAAACTCTTCTGACAGACCATGTAAATAATTAAAGCAGCTCTGCAGTGCACTCCCCCCTCCTGTCCTGAAAGGAACTTTCCACACCAATCTCTTCTTTCTAGACACCTTTCTTTTCATAGTGTGTCAAATTATGATTTGCACTTCCGGTTTGGGTGACGTCCCATCAAAAAGAAATGAAACTTATCAATTTTTTTTATTTTAGGTGGTTGTGCTGTTAAAAATCTATATACTGTACTTCTTAGGCAGCGGACTTGTTGCCTTAAAGGTGCAGTAGGTGATCTGCCAAAATGCTAACCGTTTAGCATGATATCTTTGAAAACACAGTTCCTTCTCTGTCGTCCAAAGCCACAGCTCCTTATACCACGAATGCACACCTTAAAGTTGACTAGACAAACAACCTGATCAGGGATGGGCAAAGTTGATCCTGGAGGGCCGGTGTCTCTGCATAGTTTTGCTCCAACGCTAATCAAATACACCTGCCTGTAGCTTTCTAGTGATCTCGGCTGTTTCTCAATATGCGTTCTTCAGCTGTCTTGTGTCCTCGTGTTCTCGTGTAACGTCATCATCAGCTGATAAAGTTCAGTTCCAATACTCAAGACTGCAAGAACAGAGGACGCGTGAAACTTCCCGGATGTGTTCTTGATATCAAGGACACACCGATGCAGACTTGAGCACCGATCTTGCTCTAGAAGTCCCAGAAGTCATTACGACTGGAGGTGGGAAATGCAGCATTTTATTTAGATTTATTATTAAAGTTCAGAGATATCACTTATTTACCTCAGGAGTTTCCCTAAATGAAACGGTGAATATAAACATTAAAATGGACATCTTAATAAAGGAATAAACACATTAAGAGTGTGTTCGTTTGCTGAAGTTAATTTAAAATCAGTTTTATTTATATTTTGCAACGTATATTTATAATGTTTGTATTTATAGTATATTTTTTGAAAAAGGGAAAAACAATAAATTGTTATAAATGCTGTAATGTTTAACTAATTTTCCATTAAAAACGCATGAAGGTCACATGACCATCAGGAAGAACGCAGCATCTCATTTCTCACAGGACGCGTTCTCTGTTCTCGCGGTCTACCAAGTTCGTTCTTCCTTGGACACCTGGCCAGACCGGTCTCCACAAGAGCACAAGTCCGTTCTCTGCGTTATTGGAATTGAGAAACAGCCCTTGAAGACATTGATTAGTGTGTTCAGGTGTGTTTGATTAGTGTTGGAGCAAAACTCTGCAGGGACACCGGCCCTCCAGGATCAACTTTGCACATCCCTGCACTAGATCATGTCATTCGCCAGTTAGAAAACTTTAAAGTACTTTATAATACTACAATTGTGAATGAAAAACTGTAATATATCTAGCATGTTTTCAGTTGTGTAGCAAGTAAAACTTGTCATAATGTGCAATATTTCATGCAGGTAAGAATCGCTGGTCTCACTCTCTGACACGCTTTGTCCTAAAGCAACTACTGTATGCTTAGTGTTTGGCCTGCGGCGTGCAGGAATTACACTTTTTACTAAGCCATACTTACATGTTATTTCAGACCGAATATATAAAGTATAATAGTAAACCATATAGTCGCACGTCACAGGCTGTCATTGTTCAAAAATGAACCAATGTGATGTAAATATAAAACCATCTTCACCTCAGTAAAGCAGGCTAGGCGGAATAGCGCTATTTACTTATGTTTTATTGTTAAACTAAATAAAAATCTACATTATTGATGCTGTATAAGGTACTTTATGAAATTGAAAATAGTCACATCAATCTTTCGCTGGAAGATTTCAGTGGCTGAACAAACCTGTGCATATAGCCGATTCTTAAAGCAGCAAAATCTACATCAGCTTTGCTTGACTAAAATATAAAAAAAAAAACCACAACATTACCTGTCTAAAAGAAAATACTTCAGCCATGGTGTCATCCTTCCTCCAGCGTGCAAAAGTAACTCCAATAATGATTCAGAATTTTTAAAAGTTTTGATTCAGCATTTGTTTTTACTGCTGTCACTCTCTCGTGTGCACGTGAATGTGGCGCACATGCATGTGCAAACGGCGGATCTGCGTGAACAGTAGTGAGCAGATGTTAGGGCTGGTTGATTTGGCCTAAAATCAAAATCTTGATTAATTAAACATTTTAACTTGATTACGATTAATGAACGATTATTTTATTCTTTTTTTGCCTCTGTGTCGCGTTTCTTCACAGGGTTTTTGTTTTTTTTCTGAATGTTACTTTAATGTACAACAAGCTAAAACTAGTTAGCTTTAGTCATTTAGAGGTGGGAACTGGCAGACGTGCAACAACTTTAATCATAAGGTAAACACAAAACAACAGTTTCCATACGGAGCTCCTCCATGGGACTTGACACTTGTGAACACTTCAGCCTCACGGCTCTCAGCGCCACTGCACTCACCACCACTACCAAACCAACCAATCACAGAGCTTGCGCTATGTGTCGTCGTGATTTGTAATTACATTTTTTGAGATTGCTGCGCCGGACCATACACCAGACCATACGCATGCACTCTATGCAGAAGTATAAATCAGACTTAACAGAGCTGGATTATGTGACTCCAAACACTGTAGGGAAAGTAATCGAAAACCTGAAAAAATTTGATCGATTATAGATTCTGGATGTCAATTTCGATTACTTTTCGATTAATCGCCCAGCCCTAGCAGACATAAAGATTTTGGATAAAATATTGAGAAAAAATAATGATTTAGGCATGAGAAACATCATAGAGACAGTTTTGGTCTAGAGACTTGTTTGCTATTTCAGCACAGATTCTTTTTTATTGTTATTTTATCTGTGGATTTATATGGAATGAGGAATGAGCTCTCTCATCCTCCAGAGACATCAACAGTCCCGAGATGTTTAAAATCCGGAAAATGAAACAAATACATTGTGAAAACATTCAATGAATCTTCAGTGGTTTAACTGTGAACACATGAAGCTCCAAGAACAGTTTTGTGGACTGAAAAAAATATATAAAAACAATAACATCGAGGTGTGTGTTTACTACATGCAACAAAGTTATATTTATCGTTTTGTTTTTGCCACAGAAAAAATATTACTGGAGCTTTGTATGATTACAGTTGAAGCGCTGAAGTTACATTTAATGTTTTGACAATTATTTTGTTTCATTTTTTGCATTTTGATGAATTTGAACTCATCTTGACCATTGTTGTCTATATGGAATATGAGGAAGCTCTTGGTTTTACTCTAAAATATCTTGATTTGTGTTTTGAAAATGAACAACGGTCAGAATCTGCAGATTTTATTTTTTTTTTTCAGCAAACGTTTTCTTTTTTTGTCTGCAGATTTTTATGGAATAATTTTAAGATGTTAACAAATAAAATAAAAAAAATAAAAAAACTTTTATTTAAGGTTTACAATGCACATCCAATAGAACCAGTTGGTTGCTAAACAAAGCCACAGAAGCTCTCTCGTTTAATTCATCCACTAAAAGACAAAAAATATGACTTTCCACGTTCTATTGTATATAAATCATCTAAACATCTGCATATTATTTAATAATATTAATAAAATTAGTCACACTTTGCAAGAAGGTTCATTCATTCTTTCATTTTCCTTCAGCTTAATCTCTATTTCAGAGGTCGCCACAGTGGAATGAACACCAACTTTTCTGGCATATGTGTTAGGCAGTAGGTAATGCACTAATTATCATGAACTAACAATGAACAACTTTATTTTCCTGAACTAGCATTAACAAAGAAGGATAAATACTGTAATAAATATATTTGTTATTGTTTGTAACATTATTTAATTAACATTAACAGTTATTATTGTGAAGTGTTACCATAAAATGAATATAAAAACTAAATAAATGTAAATTTACACACATTTAAAAATAAATCGACTAGTTTCCAGATTCCATGTGGGCCTTGTGATAACTAAAGAATTTTTTTCTTTACTTCTCGCTAGAAATGACATTAAAATTGCAAAGTTGATAAAAAGTGTACATTCACAGACAGAATGACACCCAAACAGAGCTTCCAGATGCCATCTTTATTTATTTATTTTTTCTTAGCTGTAAGGCGGCGAAGGATACATCTACGCTGCCTTCAAAAATCAATCAGATGAAGGTTTCTCAGGAGACGGGAAGTGAAGATAGATTAGGATTTGGACGTACATTGATGCCTTCCTACCTTGGAATGCATCAGTAATTTCCAGCCTTCGGACACATATAGTGAGGGGTATGTTTGACTTTGTGCTTTATTTTTATCTGTGATGAAAATAACATTATGATTGGTGTTTTAAGGTGATGTTACAGTAAATATCACAAGCATATCTGTGGCAAGAGCACTTTGGAGTTCAATGTGTTGTGTTCCCCACATTATTTTCTCTCTACATTCTCTACAATAAAGCAATTTGCGCTGATTGTTTACACTTAAATTGAGTTATTCATGTCGATCCAAATCCCAGATACTTTAATCTTCAAATACAATTGAAGATACTTCAGATGAAATCCAACAGCTTCATCTTCCATGAAAAGCAATGTTCCAGAAAATGGAGCTTCGTATGATTACAGTTGAACCGTTGAAGTCACATTCAATGTTTTGCAAGTTATTTTGATTGCTTTTCTAAACTTTCTTAGGAACATTGCTATTGATATGGAAGATAAGGGAGCTCTTGGATTTAATTTAAAATATATTCATTTGTGTTTTGAAAATTAACAAAGGTATTGGGGGGATTGAAACAACATAAGGATATGTAATGTAAATTAGTAATAAATGCCATTTCAAGAGTTCACACTTAGCTGATGATTGATAATAAAGTGTGTTTGGCATGCTGTCCCGGGAGAGAGCCCTGAGCGCATGAGGTAGATCTGTGAGTGAACTCCCATTACCTATTTCTGGCTAATGACAGAAGCAGGGATGGTTAAGGAGATATGTATGTAAGAGCTTATATATGATGTCAATTTGGTATGTTCAATTTACTTAGGTTGCATGTTTTTTGGACTGTGGAAGGAAACCAGAGAACCCAGGGGAAACCCACGCGAGCATGGGGAGAACGAGCAAACCACACAGAAATGTTGACTGGTTTAGTAGGACCTTTACCAGAGACATTCTTGCTGTAAGGCAACAGTGCTAATCACTGGGCCACCGTGTTGCCCATCTAGAAAGGAGGGGGAGTAGGGGTGGGGATTCTTCAAGATGAAGATACTAAAATAAGAAACTCTGGTTATTTATAGTGAGTTTAGGAATCATCTGATTGGTGAAACAATCGTAAGCTGATGCGGGACTAGCTGTGAACAATCATAAGTATGTGATCCTCTCGAAATTAGTTTATAAATAAACTTCACTTATATAATCAATCCAGTAAAAAAGTAACAGAAATGTTCATTTTTGGGTAAACTAACCCTTTAATGGGAACTTCTCCCACTTTTCAGGCAAACCATCTTGGAGTGTATAAGAAAAAGGTAGACAAGCAGTCTCACCGTATCATATATACTGTTGTAGTAAAAAAAAAATAATAATCAAGTATTTCCCAAATGATGTTTAACTTTCTTCTGGAGAAAGTCTTATTTGTTTTATTTTGGCTAGAATAAAAGCAGTTAGAATTTTTTTAAAGGTCAATATTATTAGCCCTCTTAAGCAGTATTTTTTTTCAATTGTCTACAGAACAAACCAATGTTATACAATGACTTGTCTAATTATCCTACCTTGCCTAATTAACCTAGTTAAGCCTTTAACTGCACTTTAAGCTGATTACTAGTATCTTGGAAAATTTCTAATAAAATATTATGTACTGACATAGATAAAAGATAAAATTATTAGAAATTATCTGTTATTAGAAATTAGTTATTGAAACTATTATGTTTAGAAATGTGTAATATGTATACAGGGGGCTAATAATTCAGAAGGGCTAATAATTCTGACTTCAACTGTAGGAAGAAGTCTGTATGGTGTGTGAGTGTGTCTGTGTGTTTAAAGTGTTGTGGCCTCTGCTCTCTGCTGTTATCAGTGAATGGGCAGTGAAAGGAGCTCTGGAGTTTCTGGCTCTCTCTGTACAGTATTGGACAGGAGATCTGCTCACTCCATGCTCTGTTTATCCCATTGCTCTCCTCAGGTCAGGCCAATAGCAACCTCGTAAAAGAGGGGGAAAAGTGCTTACTGGAAAGAGCCACACTTTTAAATCACTTTGGCTCATGCTTGCTTGTTCTCAGCATCTCTTTGTCTCTTGCTCTCTCTCTGACTTACACACATCTCAACGTTTCTGGTGTGATGCAAATCTGAGATTACCAGTAATGCACATATTCTTTTGGTTATAAATGCCAATAATTATATTGATTTTTACAAATTAGAAAGTATTATAACAGCATAGCAAAAAGAAAATCCTTTAGATTTAAATATAAATATTTATATATAATTTAAATAATTAAGTAGTAATTAAATAAAGTAGTGGTTAGTAAATTAGTTCTGTAATAATAACTTATTTAATATTAATTAACAATAGAATGCTTTAAAATAGTATGTAATATTTTAAATATTAAATTAAATATTAGATTTATTCCTAAAATCTAATGACCATTAATAATATTATATATTGAATTAATATTACTTTTTACACATTTATAAATTCACTTTAAACAATTTTCTGTGGCAGAACATTTTCTCGAGGACATCATCAATGACATTTAACTATCCTTATTCTGAACAGTGCATCTATATTCATGTCAAAGTCAAAAACTTTGCATCACCTGTGAACTCTGGTATTAGTGAAAACACTGCCATCTAGTGAAAGCCAGGAGAACACAATCCATATTTACACTCTTTCTTCATAGAAACAGGAAAAAAAATACTTACAGCTGCCTTTTGCATGTTGTGCATGGAACACCAAATAGAATCTACAGTGCATGCGGGAAATAACATAGCAAAACAACCCAGCTGGAAAAAAAAATGTATAGCATTAAAATGGCATTATTTGTAATTAGAACAAGCATGAAATGGATTTGCATGACAATGGTTTTTAAATTTCATGTAAAATTTAGGGCATCTGGATTCCATTTGTTGTGGATGACTGAATATTTGTATTGGCAGAGCAAACAATAGATTGTGATGAATAAGCCTAATTACTGCATTATTAGAGTCTTCACAATGAGCCTTGCAAAATGAGAACAAGTCAACCGTCTGCATGGCAGTACATAGAAAGGGAATCATCATGCGATATAAAAAAATGTTCAAAAGAGATCTTGAGGAGTTTGAAATGTGTGTGACAGGAATCTGATGTTCATATAGTTTTCCTGCACAATGCATTGCATAAATTATGGTAATAACTTTAAAAACTGTGTACAATTAGACAACTCTAATAATTTATCCAATAAAAATAAAAAAGCAGCTAAATACAATTAACACGTTACTTTCAGCAGCCTAGAATAACCGCTAAAACTCAAAACAAGTCTTTTCGCAACATTACAGATGTGTTGAATATTAATAAAACACAGTGATTTTGACGAGCTGTGTGTACAGATATGTGCATGATATAAATGTTGCATTAAAATACCAAAAGAATAAAGCACACAAAATGTACCTCTTAAGCAGTTATTTCCACTGACTCTTAATTAGTTATGTCAGCAATCTCCAAAACTACAAATTTTTAAATGTTCAAAATTTAAATGTCAAGTTTTATTATATGAATGAAAACTTATTTGAATTCATGTCGCGCAGAACTCGTAGGAGCTGTTTGACACAAATAACACAAATCATTTTAATTAAGTTTTTAAAACTGCCTCATTTAGGCTTTGAACCAAATGGTGCTCTTTTGGTGACTGCCACTTTAAAGTCAAAGGAGATATAAATGCGAACGTCACCATAGCGACAAATTCAAAACTAATGGCGGATGGCTGCTTCTCACCAAAGAGCTTAGAATTACCAAGAGGCGACACTCAATAGAACGTTCCATTGCAACAGCAGCGCCCATAACAGCCCCGCGATCCCACTATTTTGGAGTGAAAGCGATTGGCCATCCATTGGATCTTATTTGCGGTAGCGATGGCAAGCAGCTGCTTTGTTTTTTATTTATTTATTTAAAATGCGCATTGAAGCTGACATACAACGTGAAAGACGATAATAGAACACTTGCTATCACAATCATCAGCACTTTTAATAGTTTATTTCACAGACTTGTAATATGCTGTTGTTCTATTGAAGTTTTTATTCCAAAATGGCCACCGCGTGACACTAGCGGCGTCTAATGGCTGTTTACCAAATTGCAATAGAGTGTCACCTCTTGGTGATTCTATACTCTTTGTTCTCACTCATAGATATATACATTAGATGTCGCCTACCCTACTGTTGTCTATTAGAAGGAATGCGTCAATAGAGCCACCATTTTAGTACAGGGTAGCGCTCCTTTGAAATGAATGCAGGACCAAGGTGAAGTGGAGGACTGTGGCCATCAAAAGCCAGAGAAATGCACATATACACATATATCTATGATCGGGAGTTTTTCCCGGTGGTCCGTATGCAAATTTTTTTTTTTAGTACGAAATATTATAATTTTACATCACTTTTCTACATTGATGGATGTGACCGCACAGGCATTGCTGACAAAGAGTGAGTGTTTGTGTGCATGGAAATGCATTACCCTCCTTCCCCGTTTAATTTGATCTAATCCATGTCCTGAAACACCCCCTCTCCTGCTTTCACTTTTCATTCTGACGAAGGGAGCGATTCGTTTATGAATGAATCTCCGTTATGAATGACTCGTTCACTTAGCTGACAATAATACAAGTTTCTGGCAGCGCAGCGTCTTCTTGTCATAACATTGTTTGCTTATTTTATTCAACAAAACTAGCATAAGCTAAGAATTTAGTGCGAGTTGGTGCTACTTTGCGTTATGGTCACTGCAGAGACTGTATTATCATTAATACATTACTTGTAAAGCACAAATGTTCATATCATACAAAAACATAAAAACACTAATTCTTACCTATAAAATGAGATGTCTTGATGAGAGACTTTGTGCTTTGTTTTCTTTGTTTGCTCGTTACTACACCCATAAACAGCGCTTAAGTCCAGCATCTTCACATTGGCACACTGTCTTGACTAGTGCTGTTGAATCACGTTTGTCCTAGGAGCACTGTACCAATGTGGCAGCGCTATTGACGCATGCTCAGGGTCCCTATGTGATATCTAGTGTATATATATATATATATATATATATATATATATGGTTCTCACTCAGGACTGTTTACACTTAAAAAATGACTTTTGCTGTTGTTTAAGCTACTTATTTAAAATGGGTTGAAACAACACAAATCTTTTTACAGGACAACTTATTTTATGTTCAATCCCCCTAAATTTGTAAAAACGATTAAGTTAACTTAATCGATTTGTGTTTGGATAACATGGAGGAATTGTGTGGAACCCAGCATTTTTTTAAAGTGTATGCTAATTAGGGAGAGATCATCACTAATGAATGGGGCTTTCGATGACACATACAAAAGGAGAATGTCAATCAGATTGTTTCTGCAGACTGTTTTTATTGAGTGTGATTATAAAAAATATAATTAATACATTTTTACTATTAGAGGCTGGATATATTCACACACTGTTGCCACACAACTGTGTTTAAACCACTTATTAAAGTGATTTTTGAATAATAGGTCCCCTTTAATACTTAATGTAACAGCATTAATAAGACAATCATCCTATTTATTTATCCTTTTTGCTTAAAACTATATTTTCACTTATTTTATATTTTTCAGGCAGTTGCTTATCTTTGGTTTGTAGCAATATCTGGCATGACTACATTGCCAGAACTTAAATTGGCAAACGATATTAAAAAACTGTGAAGAGTAGAACAACAGAAATTAAAACACTGGTAACAATACATAGTACTAGACTAACCATTAGCAAAGTCATGCTAAACTTGATCAACATCCATTTACATAGCAGAGGATAAAGTAGGGATGTCTCGATCAGGTTTTTTTTGCCCTCTAGTCCAAGTCTTCTATGATACATAAAAAAGAATAAAGATGAACGAAGAAACAGATACAGGATGTTCCTTATTCTTTATTTAATTCACTTATTTAAACATTCAACAACTCTGTTAACAAACAGAGCACTTCTGTGTGGTAGCTTGAACAACCAAGTAATAAATAACATAAATTCTTCAATTTTGGACTTTAGTGCAACAGTAAATATAAAAAAAATCTAATATAAAAACAAACAGCACCTCAACTTAAAATAACCAAAAGGGAAGCCCAAGTTTACATATCTCACAGTTTGCTATGGCAATGTTCAAGCTGCCTCCATGTTCTACTTTGCTGGCATTTAGCCAATAGCGTCTCTGCAACAAAGTGATGTCATGCTGTTTCTGTGTGAAGTCAAGAAAGAGGTCTAACTCTTCATCACGGCATGACTATAGAGGTGTTAAAAAATGAGAATATATACATCCTGTATATCCATATATATTTGAGTCCTGATCGGGAGGTAACGTCCAAATCCAATTGAGTCTGAAACCACGTGATCGGGCTCAATTTCCAATCATGTGATTGGGTCTGGACATCCCTAGCATAAAGTGCATAAGTTTCTACAATCTATTATTAAAATTAGCCTATAGTACATATTAACTAATTGATATGAAACATATGTTGTTCAGTGTAATATTATAATATTATTCTATATTTCTATAACACAAGATATTATAGTTCTGTAGTAAATAATACATTGCATTTGTCGGAAAACTCCAAACAACCCCCAGACCTCACTGATCTTCTAGCAACTACAGGCATGTTTAGAATATTTTTGAGCAGCCTTATTATTTTAAATTGTTTGTCAGTTCTTTTAGTGGAAGTAACCAAAATGCATAAGTTTAAATTCAAGAGCAGAAAATGGTGGATTTATGGTCAACAGGAGTCAAAGAAAACTATTTGCAGGTTTTAGCATGATTGACCTCAGTCATGTGCTTGAAACAGGTGGTGACTTGAGCAGCAGAGGTCAGACTGCTGTATTTGGCAGCGACTTTCCCCTGACACTGTACAGGGCATGAAGAGAGGGCAGGTTGTGACCCATGATCCGCTCTGTGGGCTCTGCGCTGCCCTGTATTTTGGCCTGTGGGCATGCAGATGCGTCCCAAAACAAGACTAAGATTGATGAGGTGAGGATAGGTGAACAGAGACAATAATGTGATTATGATTGGTTTGGGAAGGCAAAATGTATGTAGTTGGCATCGGAACTGCATTTATTTCTGTGCCATAACCTTCGTGCCCCATCTGTAATGTTTTTTAAATACCTCATCCATCTGAATGGTATTTATGTATTTTATGATTGTGTTAAAAGTGCTGAAATGTATTGCACGAGTACGTCTTAAATGCACTAGGGCTGTTAACAGATTAAAATTATTATGTAATGAAAATAAATGTACTTGCCGTTGATTATCCCCTTATTTGATGGTCATTTTGCCAAGTTATAGACAAGTTAAAACTAATTTTACACTTTGCAGTGCAATATTTCACCTAATTTTCAAATAGTACAAATAGTCCCTGCTTTGAATCAGTCCCAGATAGAGAGAAAGACAAAAAGCACTCGATAGAAATCATTTGTGCGCATGTAAATGACACGGTCATATCTAATAGCAAATAATGTGTTAGCTACCTCATCACAAATATTTTTGAGCACATTTAAAAATAACAGTGTTAGTGTATGTAACATTTCAAATGAAAAAAAAGTAAATACATACAATCACTTTTTTCACTCCAATCAATTTTTGGAAAACCAATACTGAAGTCAGATAGTCTGCTTTAGATATGTGCTTTACATGCCGGAACACCTGTCTTTGTTTTGGTCATTTAACTCAATGCTGGTTTAGCCAATTATATTTCAGCAAGCCGGGTTGCCTTGGTAAACAGCATATCTCATTCATTCAATCAGGAAGGCTCTCAAAGCATGTGTTCATGACTGAAATGTGACCACTGGTGGACAGTAGCTGACTCTGAAATGAGACGCCCATTCAGAGTTCCACTTGGGTCCAATCCCAATTGCCCTTAGCCCTACCCCTTACCCTTACTCCTTGTTTTGCGCATTCCCGTGAAGGGTGTCCCAATTCTCTTTGGATTGAAAGTGTAGGGCTAAGGGAAAGGGGTAGATAGCCCTTCGAACAAAGATTTTTCAGAACCACACTCGAAACCAAGGGGTAAGAAAATTTTCCCGAATACACCAGCCACAATGGGAGAATAGCTGCACCCGGAAGTAAGGAGAACCACAAATTAGTATTTTTTGTCATTATTACGAATTTTTACAACAAACAAGCACATTTTAATATATTCATAACCAAGTTCGTGTTTTACCGTCATGCTTTAAAAAAACGCAAAAATAAAAACCGCTAAATTTCACAATTTATAATTTATAATCATAACTCCTGTATAGCAGTCCCACAACATTCTGTCACTCGAAGATCCTGTCAGAAAAGTCTAGTGGCTGGGAATGGGCCTTTTACAGTGTCTGCTATAATGTTAATGTTGTTTTTGGTGTGTTTATATAGATGAATATGGCCACTGTGTCAATGCACAGTATAGTTACGATCTTATTGCCATTGCCATACCTCATGTCCTAACAACACACTACTTCATGAGATTTGCAGTGATAAGCAATTGGGCCAAACAAAACAAGATAGAAAATTAAATAAAGCCATTCAGAACTCCAATAAAACAGTTTATAATCTAAATAATACATATTAAACCTCTCTAACATTATTAAATGTACATGGTGAATTACTGATACTCAGCCACAGTTTTAAAATTCAATTTCAAACAAATAATTTTATTAGGTGAACTATCTGCTGCTGCTTTCAGTATTATGGCGATAAATGTAATGTAAAATGGCATTCAAACTCACATTATTAGTATGTAACACTGAATAAAGCACATGAGGTGTACCTGAGGTGATCATTGTCAGTTTGTCCTGTTGTTCAGCTAGAAAAAATAGAAGCCATTTCTAAAATATAGGTTTGGTTAGGACAAAAACTCTTTTTAATATGGAAAATATTCATTTTATCATGTGCCGTTGCTTTTATATACAACACGACTTAAATCAGTCTTTATCTCAATAGTCAGGCTCGCTCCTGTTAGTGTTGTCAATCTGGCAACCTGCGTTTGCCTGTGTTTTGAACCAGGCATGCAATACCTAGTTCAAACACTGGGTGTCAAACTTACATACTACACCTTTAAGTTCACTTGACTTTTTTTTTTAAATAATTATGCACATAGTTAATGTAGTCGCTTTTTAAAAATAAATGTCAACTAAACACTTTAAACAGCATATTAATGGGACTATGTGTCTTCAAAAAAATAAATAAATTCTAAAAAAAAATAAATAAATTGTGAAACACTAACATATCTCCAGTCAGTTTTAAAAAAGAAAGTAGCAAAGAAAAATGCATTACCATAGCATTCCAGCATTATTCCCTACTGATTCCACTATTCTCCAGAGAGAGACTGAAAATCACTGAAGTGTGCTGCACATGGGCTTTCAAGCCCAGGTAAATGACTATTGCATGTACTCCCATTTTTTCAATGCACTTAAAGACCCTTTCATTCTCCGCTCCTCCATTCAGTCTCAAAATCATCAAGATACAATCAACACTGCAGACAGAGAGGAGTCAGTTTTACACCAGACCAGGCCAAATTTAATAAGACCCCCATGAAGACCAGCACTCTGACCCTACGCTCCATCATAGCCAGCATTAACAGCTCAAGTGGGAGGCTGAAAATCCAATAAAGGCTCATCAGTTATGTCTTTGATAAATCTGTGTTACACTGGGGCTATTTTTGTCACACAATACCAACGTATAAATAGATAAATGTGGATAAATGCAGTTCTTAAAGTTCTTAATAATGCACCAGTCTTGTTTTTCATGGCATAACCTGATTGCAGATTATTTTTATACAATCAAATTTAAATATTTCAATATCATTTTTTTCTTTTTTACAAAAAATAAATAATGCTACAAAAATATATACCTATACACAACGATAATAGTAAACGTGCTAAATGAAAATGCAAATTCCCTCTCTGCCAGTAGGTGCTTGTTGTTTTATTTACTATAACTACTGCTGCTGTCATTAAATGTCTTGTTGTTTTTTTGTATGTAAAGAGGCCATTTTCATTTTCCCGACCACCACAAACTCTAGCAATGATGTAGGCCTGCAATGGGGTAAGTTATGAGTGTGTCAGTGTCTGGGCCCACTGAGTTTCAATGTGTTGATGGTTATGCAGTGAGCATAAAAACTCCTGCATGTTTCACAGTACCGTTTTATACTGTGAGTAACTTAGTATTTATTTCATTCAGTGTGTAATTCAGTGACACAATTTTAGGTATTTACAAAGAGAAATCAACTTCAAAGAGTCTTATACTTGTTGACTTATAATTTGATAAATGTACATTCTGTTGAGTGTGTAAAGTTGTTTTATTTCTATATTTGTTCATGTAGTATTTTTCATTGTAAATCCTTGTGTGGTTTTATATTTGGGTCATTTTTGTTTGTGGTTGTGCATAAATTGCATATTTTGTATTTTGTTTCATTTGGGTTTTTCCCATATTTACATTTCTATACTAGGTAAATTTCTTATATTTTCTGATCTATGTGAGTTTTATTATTCACATAGAGTTCATTTTTGGTATTTTATTCAATCTTGGGGAAGATTTATATTCTAATTTAACTTATTTTAACAGATAATTACATCATTGAATTACATCAGGGCAGCACGGTGGTGCAGTGGGTAGCACAATCACCTCACAGCAAGAAGGTCGCTGGTTCGAGTCCCAGCTGGGTCAGTTGGTATTTCTGTGTGGACTTTGCATGTTCTCCCCGTGTTCGCGTGGGTTTCCTCTGGGTGCTCTGGTTTTCCCCACAAGTCCAAAAACATATGGTATAGGTGAATTGGGTAAGCTAAATTGTCCATAGTGTGTGTGTGAATGAATGTGTATGGATGTTTCCTAGTGATGGGTTGCAGCTGGAAGGGCATCCGCTGCGTAAACATATGCTGAATACGTTGGCGGTTCATTCTGCTGTGGCGTCCCCAGATTAATAAAGGGACTAAGCTGAAAAGAAATTAATAAATGAATGAATTACATCAGAGGGGCTTATCTTCAACATCTCTGTAGGCATTTAGTTAGTTGAACCTGGAGCTCTATCTCAAACTTAATACACCTAGGTGGCGCTACATATGTATAAAAAAAAAAAACATATTATAATCATCAAAATAAAATAAAATAAAATTGGTGGTACTTAAAGAATTATTATTCATTAATTTACAATTTGAAATTAAACCTAAAACCATGGATTGTCAGTAGATTACTTGCTATCTAGACGATTTGTTTAAAATGATAAATTGATGATTAAAATGATGGTGTTTTCCAATTTCAATCTGTTATACAAAAATATATACATGTGCAAAACAATAACAGTAGACATGCTGAATGAAAATGCTAATTCACTCTGCCAGTAGGTGTTTGTTTTATTATTTATAACTACTGCTGCTGTCATGGAACATCTTGTTATTTGTTTTTATGTATACAAATAAGTTTGAAAAACATATTATTACCATCAAAATAAATAAAATAAACTTTGATTAAATTAAATTGGTGGTACCAAAATAATAATTATTCATTAATTGATAAATTGAAATTAAACCTAAAACATAAGGATTGTCAGCAGATTACTGTAAGATTACTGTTATATTTGGCTCTGTTTACACAAATTTGTTGTATGATTAAAATAACAAAATGATGATAAAAACAATGGTGTTTTTTCCAATTTTTAAACAATAACAGTAGACACGCTGAATGAAAATGCTAATTCACTCTCTGCCAGCAGGTGGTGTTTACAGCCGAAATATTTTTGTTTACTGTCTATAAACAAAGAACAGATATTAATATATCTATTAAAAAGACATTATCTAACAAGAAAATACCATTTAAAATACCATTTGTTTTCCTTATACACACTTTAATAAACCTTCCAAACCAATTTTATATTTAGGATTTCAATATTTAATTTGTTTTATGAATAGTGTGTGTTTCCCTTATACACACTTTAATAAACCTTCCACACCAATTTTATATTTAGGATTTCAATATTTAATGCGTTAGAAACAGTGAGCTGCTCTTTCAATCACTCAAAAAAAAACTGTTTGTTTAAACTACTTTAAAAAATTTGCTGAAATTTGCTGAAATAACACAATTCTTGAGGTGTTTTTGGGGAAAACTTAATTGTTTGATGTTCTGCTTATATTTGTAAAAACTAATAAGTTGACTTACAGTAATCCCTTCATGTTGCCCCAACATAAACCCAGTACTTTTACAGAGTAATTTAAATTCAACAAATCCATATGATATAATGAATGTTTACTCTATATAGATATTCACAGGTAGAATTAACAAATAACATACTATTTTATTTCCATTTTAGAAACAAGCATTTTATCGGTTTAATCTAATGTTGAAAAAACAATCACAAAATGGCTAAAATTGTATGAAATAAACAAAGGTCAATATTACTGTAGTTCAATTTGTTAATGTAGAATATCTTGTATTATTTCCTGTGTGGCTTCATTTTCAGCACCTCTGGCTTCTGTTAACTTTTTGTTTACATAATCCAACTCAATAAAGATGCACTATGATCATGAATTATTCGCTTTCAAGTAGCAGGTTCATAGACAGATAGGCAGATTGGCAATAGACTAGAGAACTTTGGAAATACTTCACTAGCCAATGTCATGTTACTTAGATTTAATGGACAGGAAACAGATGAGATCCATTAAACATGTTGTGCCGTTCTGCATTAATTTAGATTTTGTCGTTGGGGAGACTTCAAATTATGCTTAAATTAAATGTTGCATGTCAAATTGAAGACTCATTAGGATACTTAAAAGAGTCTTCAAGGTTCATGGACTACATGCTAACACTGAGATTTATTTGAGCTAAAATCGCAGCAAGATAAATATGGAGGTTATATTAATAACTAAGCTAAACTACAACTATTGGAATGGATGCTCTTTATTATCATTTGTGAATGGGAGTGAATCTAACAAGACTTTGAGTTTTAATGATCCATACAGTCTATTTTACCTCAACATATTGTCAACAAATAATAACTGTATTTCTTTTACTATATGATCTACTAATGCTGTTGTGGAATGTTAGTTGTGTATATGTATAAAAATTAAGTAAAAAAAATAAACCATCAAATTAAATTAAATTAATTTAGGGCGGCATAGTGGCGCAGTTGGCATTTCTGTGTGGAGTTTGCATGTTCTCTCCATGTTCGCATGGGTTTCCTCCGGTTTCCCCCACAAGTCCAAAGACATGCGCTATAAGTGAATTGGGTAAGCTAAATTGTCCGTAATGTATGTGTGTATGTCCTGGTCTTCCAGGTTGGGGGTTTAGCATTGGCTAATGACCCACCTTGTAAAAATGAGATGTTACGAAATGCCAACAGGGTGCGGCTAAATATCAACTTCGATATAAACTGCTCTGGGAGTAAGTAAATGAAATGAAGTTAAATTAAATTAAATTAATAGTCAAAATAAAATAAAATGTATTAATATTGGTGGTACCAAAATAATAATTATTCATTAATTTACTATTTTCAATTAAACCTAAAAATATAAGGAATGGCAGCAGATTACAGTAAGACTACTGTAAGATTTGGGTCTGTTTTTACACAAAATTGTTGTATGACTTGGCATGCTATCTGAAGTATTCATTTAAAATCACAGCAACCCAGGCTCATTAAGGATACGTACACAGGTCTACATTTCTGGGAACAGCAAAATGCGTAACTGGAGGTACATCTGCTTGCAGTTTTTGTTTTGCAAATCCACCAGAAGCCGCTGTGTACGCTTTTTGATCTCAAATTCCTCTCGTGCATCCTCTTCTCACATAAATCCACCAAAGAGTGCAATATACACTTCAGTCAACCTGGCCAGCTTGCTGTGGACTGACTGAGCCACCCACCTCCATCCCAAAACCCAACCGACTGTGTTTTCAAAAGCAATCTAGAAAAAGAAAAGCAGTCACGTGATTTCACCACGTTTTCGCCCTGTTGTTTATTTATTGATTTTTTTTGTTTTACCTGGTTTCTGGAACCATTCTTTACCAGACTCTAACCCCATCATTACAGTGAACTCAGCCTCACGTCTATCAGCGTACGTGGCGAGCTACTAGGTAAACTGTTAAAACCGGAATAGCTGTCTATATGGAGGTAAACGAACAGCTGGTAGCATTAAAAGGAACAGAAGCCGTCAGCGGCGTCATGCCACCCCATAGCATTCATTTTAAAGACGAAATGCAGCCATACATAGCTCTGGCTACATAATTCACTTTCTCCAAAAATGTAGACAGGGGTACATATCCATGATAAGCCTGTGTTAAATGATGCTGGGGTTTTTTTCAATCTGTTATACTTTTGCGCCGTTTAAAAACTTTAAAACTCTTTGCTATTATGTGGAAATTTATAAAACAAAAACACTCAATATAATAATATGTTTAAAAATAACACATGTTATTAGAACAACAAAGTTAGTAAATGATCATTGAAATGTAATCATTGAGTGAACTGAATTATGCTGATGAGGTTTTACTGAATAATCAATTTGCCAAAATCACACTTGACTCAAGCAAGGTTTCCAACAAAAATTTGTCAAAAAAACTGACAGAAAACACTGATTTCGAGGAGCTAACAGGATTCATGACCACACATGTAATTTTCTGTTCAACATATGTGGCAAATCCCACAAGATCACAAGAACCATTTGTCCCGTTGAAGAGACACTAAAGTTGCATGATTAATTCCAACCCTGCCATGTTCTCTCTGCTGTAGAGCACGACCTGAAAAAGCAGTGCACTAATGCAATATGCATCTCCAGTGTCCGAAACCACGTGACTCCCCCATTTTAATGAGCCTGACTCAATTACTTACAGCACAAAGGAAGAAAAAGATGCACTGGCAATGTGATTACCTGATCCTAATCACTTGTAATTCTCCTTTTAATATACAGCAGAGGCATTGAGTTTTAAAATCAACAGCTCATGGGCATTGATTCTTCTTAATTATCGAGACAATCAGGGCAAAAGCTAATGGAGAAAAGTCTGTCTGACCAGGTTAATTTCTGGCTCATTGAATTACTCCAGCTAGGTGTTATAAATAAAGGGTCTGGATCATAAAGGAACTCGGAGGAGGGGATAGATATTCAATTGAAGATATATTTCTCCCTCTGCAATTAAATAACGTCAGTTCTGCAAATTAGGAGCACTTTGTATTCGGCTTGTATAAGAGTCAGCTGACGGGGAAAAAAAGAGAGACGACTCCATCAAAAGCGGTTGTGTTGTAACAATATGAAGCAGAGGGAGCAGGAACTAGGACATGGAAATCCCATGCTCTTGGTTTTTTGTGATCGGTTCAGAAAGAGTTTCTTCTAGCACATGCGGTGCAAGGCAGGACAGTCTCATATGGGAAACATTGATGTTGTGAATCCAGGCTTTGCACCAAACATCAGAGCAAACCCATCAAAAACTTGTCAGACTTTGGATACCATCATATCGGATTTGGAATATGGTGTACAAGTGGGAAAAAAAGAGAAGTTAGATAGAAGATAGAAAGCCTGATATTTTGTTATTTTAGGACATAATAGCACTAAGCAAAATGTAATCACTTGTAATAGTTCAAGCCTTTTTCGGCCCGCTGAATATCTTGGGCCAAAGAGGGCCAGCTGGGGCTTCGGGGTGGAGTGAAAGAACAGGTGGAGTTGGCCCGATTCTGGTAAAGATGGCATCCTGCCATTACACTAGTTTTCTGATCACACACGAGTACATGCGCCAAAACAATAAATAAATAAGGGAAAGAAAAACATACAGCTGGTAAGTTTAAGATAGGCTATTCCATAAAACACCTTATAGGCTAGGAGTCTTTTTCCTTATGATCGCCCTTATGTTTCCCTATTAAATGTAAGTGTGTTGCATAAAATAATAAAGTAGTTATAATTTATCAAGTGATATTTCTTTGCTGCGTTCTCCTTGATGTTTTATAAACATATAATAATCTTTACACCATTTTAAAGAATTTTTGTCAAGTTTAAATGTTGTGTTTGTGCATGAAACGTGCGCATTTAGATGCATGTGTGTGTGTGTGAGAGACCGGGCGAAAGAGTGCTCGCTTAACAGCTCTGTTGATGCTGCGAGTGGCTGGGTTTGTTTGTTTATTTATTTATTTTGAAGATGATACAAAATATGAATACAATAGAAAGACAAATCTTCACAAATTATGTGTCCACTTTTGTAGGCTCAACACAATAGTGTCATGTCAAGATAAAATAACCTAAGCTATAGTGAAATCATTTAAAGAATGACAAAAATATAATAAAAAGATTTATTATAACGGACATAATGAAATCACATTAAATAAATAAAGCAATATAAAACAAACAAAAGCTATAACAATTTAGCTATATACAATACAAATAAATGAAATCATCTTTCAACTTTCAGTTTACAAAGGCCTATCTGAAAAAAAAGATTTTAGATATTTTCTAAAAACAATAAACAACGGAGGAGTTTTGATAAATTAGTTTTAAAGTATTTAAATACAATGATATTAATCAAATCGTGCAAACAGAGCATTTTTTGGAAAGGTGAAACCATAAGAAGCTTTCTTCTTTTCTGTCATCCAGTCTTGCGCATCGCTGCCTTACAAATGGATTAGGAAAAACTGCACGTAAAAAAATGTGTTCTATGTCCTCCAACAAATGTTTATGTTTTTATATAACGTGGTAAAATTTAAAAATGAAATGTAAAATGTAAAGCTTTATTAGTGGATAGCTGCTGAGCTCAATATTTTATTACTTGCTCTTATATCCTGAAACAAAGTAGTAGTCCTGAAGTAAAGTTTCCTTTACTTAAGATAACCGAGTAATATGCAACATCCTTAAATTATTTTCTTAAATAAAGGGGAATTACTTAGTGTCATATAGCCTAGCAGAAAATGTAAATGTTTTAGGTCTCTCCGGAGCATTAGGGGTGAATGTTTGACTGCATCTACTGAAATGAGGATGTTATAAAATACATTTTATACCGAGTTATTACTGGAAAATTTCTGTGGTTAGTGGTTTTATATTAAGGATGGGTCCCTCTGTTAGTGGAGAGACCACTCTATGCAGGATGCCAACAGTCGGTCAGCGAGTAAACAAATACAATGAATGAAAATACATAGGCCTATGCATATAGACATATAATGTAATGCTGTGCAATAACTTGTCATTTGTTCGTTTCGGTTGTCTTCATGTTAATCGTTTCGTGATGATGCGATGGTGTGCTTTATCTGCCTGCCTAAATCCTGCTTAACTAGGCATGTTGTGTGACGTTTGATTTGGTGGACCTTCTGGGTGCGGGGTTTGCATGACAAGCTACTAGCCCGACAGTGGAAACGCGACATGATTTCAGCCTCACTGCTCATGCTCCTGGGCTATTGGCACGGCCCAGCCCAATAAAAGCCCTGGCTTGCACTGGCCCGACAATTAAAATCTGGCTTTTGTCTTATAATATGCATTTATTTTTACCTAATTATCCCAACGACTCCCGATATGATTCGTTCAGCAATTCATTTGCTCCCAAACCACCTCCTTTGCATGAGGCTAATCTCCGCTGATTGGTCCGATGACCCAGACTGTTGTTACTGGTCGACTGGGTTCAGCACGAGACACAGAGAAATGCCCTGTCATGAAATAGCACAGAGCACACAGTATATGTGTAAGCCCATTGCAGGAATGCAATAAAGCAATACAGTTAAACACCAGCATGTTATTCTACTCTTAAACCTAACCCCAAGTAATAACTATGGCACACATTTAATATTAATCCACACAGTGGCAAAAGTTGAACTGTTTTGAAAAATGGCCGTGCCTTGGAAGAGCTGATGGTGGCCATAGCAAAGACGGCAGGAGAATGCAAGTTCACAAACACATTTAAATCAGTAAAGGAAGAAGCACATGTCATGTTTTCAATGTGGTTTTGGACACAATATGTGAATAGCCCCATACAGATTTATCCTAAGAGATACAGTACAAGCATTGATCTATAATAGATAAGTGATTACAAGCCATATGGAGCGCTTTTAAGTTATAACACTCAATTAAACACACATTTTGCAAACTACACAAAACAAAGCAACAATTTTAATTACACTTACAAGTTATGATCCGGAGAAAGAATAAACTGGTCCATATAAACTGTAACAGTTACTGACAAAGTCCCTGTAAAAGTCTGACAAAGTCCCAGACATATTAGTCTCTGCTGCTCCTTCCTTTAATAGCAAAAAGCTGGCAAATCCCGCACTGCAGGGTAGGTTATTGTATCAAAAATAAAAAATGACAGTACTAGGTTGGCTATATGTGGTATTGTTGTGAATGTACTGTATTGTTGTGCTTCAATTTGTACTTAATATTTGTCTATAACATACAAATGTGGGTGTACTAGTCTAAATAAGAGTAAATGTAATTAAAAGTTATTTTGTTAGATAAGCTCCAGAGTTGGCTTCAATGACTAATCTAATGTATATGCACAAATGTAATATTGTTTAGCTTACTATTAAATATATGAATTTAAAACATAGATTTGTGAGGGGTGTACTTGTATATGCTGAGCACTGTATGTGTTGAATTTAAACAAACAAATGAAATTTAGTAATGTTCGACTTAATTTGTTTGTTTAAATTCAACCCAAATTAATTGTTTACAATCACTTAACTTAAAAAAAATGAGTAAATCCAAGGAATGACCTGCCAATGATCACTGAGCAACAAATTCTCATGAGAAAATTTTCAATGCAGAAACACTACTCAATGCTTCTCCAGAGTTTTGGCATTAGAGATTAAAACACACCGACAGATATTGACCTAAGCCTCTGCAATACTGCATTCTTTTTCTGCCTCACTCTTCATCACACACACACACACACACACACACACACACACACACACACACACACACACACACACACACACACACACACACACACACACACATTTTGATATTAAGCTGAATATCTGATGTCTCCATGGTTTATGTGAAGCTTTTGTGGATGCCCTCGGGGACAGTGTTGTTTGGTGTCTTGGAGAGGGAGCAGAGGCTTTATTGCTTGTTTGTGCACATTTTCCAATGACATCGACTTTAATTAAGATAATTATCTTGCCTGTTTCTCATATCCCCTCTGAAGAGCCTCATGCAAATGAGAATGGCCCTATGTCATCCCCTGTGATCAATCACCAATGCGCTGGGCGAATTTGGTGATTACTATGATAAATAAAAGTCATAAACGATAGACCGAAAGAGAAACAAAAGGATGAGAAAACGAGAGCCGCGATGCTATAAAGAAAGAATCCACCTACAGTTCACCTCATTTGTATTGAAATCATTGCAATAAACAAAAGACTAATTAATGCAACAATTATTAGTTTAACATTAGGAGTGGGGATGGTCACTGGCTGTTCTATAGCTCTTTTGGAAACTACTCCGAGTCCCATTGCCAAATTCAAAGCAGCAGTAAGTCCTGGAGACAAACTGGAGCTGCCATTTACCCAGACAAAAAAACATTTTCCAGGGTTACTCCTCTATCTTATAAAGCAGACTGATGTGTTTGCCCTGCGCCAGTGTGATTAACTTTGGGAGGCCTGTATATGGGTTTGGCCCTGTCTCCGAGCTTCTCTGTATTCCCTTACGTGTTTGCTGATCATTTTCCAATGGGCTCTTTGACAGCCTGCCAGTTTTAATGCTGCTGGTGTAATGCACCTTGTCAGGTCCAATAAATGTATGTATCTATCAGTGAGATTTCCCTTAAAACTTTTATCATCCGAGTAATTAAAAATTACCCTTGATTTTATGGCAACAGGTGTGACATCAGGGAGAGAAAATGGCACAGAGATTCTAAAAAATGCAGTGGAGGAAGCTTGTGTTTATTACAGTGTATACAACACTGAATTTTGTGCATGCATATACACTCACCGCTTCATAAGATACAGCTGTTCAACTATTAGTTAATGCAAACGTCAAATCAACCAATTAAATGGCAGCAAATCCAAACATTAGGGCATCTAGATGGGGTTTAAGACTACTGGTGCATTCAAGTCATGTTGGATAATTTGTATTTACGAATTTATGAGTTCACAAAGTCATTATTATGAATGGGAAATTCCAAATTTTCTTTAAGCCCAGAGTTTTGAACTGGGGACATCAATGAAAAACAGGCACAATCACCAACACAGGCTCATTCTGAAAACGCAGCCCTATACTGTATATGTTTCTGAAGATTGCAAATTATGTAGCCAGAGCTACAGTTGAAGTCAGAATTATTAGCCCCCCTTTGATTTTTTTTTTCTTTTTTAAATATTTCCTTTATGATGTTTAACAGAGCAATGGAAATTTCACAGTATTTTCTATAATATTTGTTTCTTCTGGATAAAGTCTTGTTTGTTTTATTTCGGCTAGAATAGTTTTTAATTATTAAAATTATTAGCCTCTTTAAACTATATATATTTTTTCGAGAGTCTACAGAACAAACCATCATTATACAATAACTTGCCTAATTACCCTATCCTGTCTACTTAACCTAATTAACATAGTTAAGCCTTTAAATGTCACTTTAAGCTGTATGGAAGTGTCTTGAAAAATATCTAGTCAAATATTATTTACTGTCATCATGGCAAAGATAAAATAAATCAGTTATTAGAAATGAGTTATTAAAACTATTTTGTTTAGAAATGTGTTGAAAAAATATCTCAGTTCAACAGAAATTAGGGAAAAAATAAACAGGGGGGCTAATAATTGTGACTTCAACTGTATGTATGGCTGCATTTCTTCTTTAAATCGAATGCTACGGGGCGGCATGACGCCGTTTCTTTTCTTGCTTACCAGCTGATCACTTACATGCATGTGAATTGCTTTTCCACTGTTACCCATTTGTCCAGTAGCTCGACGTACAATGGCAGACTTGAGATGCGGAGTGGAGTTGACCGCAACAATGGGGTTCGAGTTTGGTGTAGAATGGTTCCAGAAAGCAGGTAAGACAAAAACAGGAGCCAAAAAATAAAATAAACAAGTAAATAACAGGGTGAGAATGTGGTTAAATCTGAAAACGTGGTTAAAAAAAAGGCAAGGTCTTTTCTTTTTCTGGATTGCTTATTAAAATACTGCGGTTGGGTTTAGAGAAGGGGGTGGGACAGTAAATCTGTGCTTTTTAAAATACTATTGGTCAGATTTAGGGAAAGAGGAGGGTGGGGGATCTGTCGGTTGGTCAGTCAATCAGTAAAAGTCAGTTGACAGCGGCCTCTGGTGGATTTACATGAGAATAGCAGGTGCGAATGTCACTCGCAAGAGAAATTTGAGATCTGACAAAACATACACAGTGGCCTCTGACAGACTTGCGAAAACAAAAACTGCAAAAAATATAGCTCCCGAGACATATTTTGCTCTCTCCAGAAATACATATAGGGGTACATAATCAGAATGAGCCTGGGTTGGGAATCACTTATCATAATCTATAATAAAGAATTACTATATATATATATATATATATATATATATATATATATATATATATATATATATATACAGTTGAAGTCAGAATTATTAGCTCCACTTTTTTTTTTTTTTTTATATTTCCCAAATGATGTTTAACAGAGCAAGGAAATTTTCACAGTGTGTCTATAATATGTTTTCTTCTGGAGAAAGTCTTATTTGTTTATTTTGGCTAGAATAAAAGCAGTTTTAAATTTTTAAAATCCATTTTAAGGTTAAAATTATTAGCCCCTTTACGCTTTTTTTTTTTCGATAGCCTACAGAACAAACCATCGTTATACAACAATTGTCTAATTACCCTAACCTGCCTAGTAAACCTAATTAACCTAGTTAAGCCTTTAAATGTCACTTTAAGCTGTATGGAAGTGTCTTGAAAATATCTAGTCATATATTATGTACTGTCATCATGGCAGAGATGAAATGAATCAGTTATTAGAGATGAGTTATTAAAACTATTATGTTTAGTAATATGTTAAAAAATCTTCTCTCCGTTAAACAGAAATTAGGGAAAAAATAATCAGTAGGGCAAAAAATTCAGGGGGGCTAATAATTCTGACTTCAAATGTATACATACAGCAGGCGGAATTCATAAATGCAAAGTGAACTCTTGCAGGTTGTCAGTGACAAAACACGTTTGTTACAAATTCTTTCCTTTTTGTTTTTGTTTGTCATTCAAAAAAACCCTGCTGTATTTTCTTGTAATTTATCAAAAGTACAACCATATGCTGTGCTGACAAAAGTGACTTGAATGCACCTGGTGTCATTATTACAGCTTGTCAACTCATGAGTAGGAATGTCTCAAGAGGACTTGAACGCAGCAAATCTGTTGATTTTCAAACCGAGATATTAGAATGGGAAAGTAAATTGTTTAATTGACTTGTTTGGTGAAACAATATTTGGGAATTTCAAAATTTGTTTTGTTGTGAAAAGCACAAAACAAATAACCTTGAACTAGGAAATATTTCCTAGTTCCTTTTGGCGTATTTCCAGTGACCATTGTTGATTCCAGATGAAAGGGCCTTACTGGATTTGTGGTGATAAAAAAGGTGATCGTAACACAAAGAGCAATTAAAATAAAAAATAGCATCTCTAAACACAAACCAATTCCAATCTTGACGCAGATAAGCTACAGCAGCAGCACACTACTGCCGCTCATGCCAGCTAAGAACAGATTTATTCATTTTGCTGTGTGATGGGGCTCATTGTCCTGCATGGAAAAAGCTGTCTGTGCGAAAAACAGGGAACAAGCAGTTGTTGCTTTTGCTAATCCACCAAAGGCTGCTGCGTACACTTTTTTAGATCTCAAATTTCTCTTGGGAGTGCCATTCGCACCTGCTGTTCTCACGTAAATCCAACAGAGGCGGCTATCGACTAACAAATTCACTGACTGACCAACCGACCGATCCCCCTTACCCTTCCCTAAACCCAACCGACAGTGTTTTAAAAAGCATCAATTGACCCGCCCACCCCAAAAAAAGCTATCCAGGCCTGATTTTTACCACGTTTTCAGATTTTACCACATTCTCACCCTGTTATTTACTTGTTTATTTTAGCTTTTGTTGTTGTCTTACCTAATTTCTGGAACCGTTCTTCACCAAACTCCGCTCTGCGTCTCAAGTCTGCCGACGTATTTGTCGAACTACCAGACAAACTGGTAACAATGGAAAAGTAGTCCATACGGAGGTAAGGGGTCAGCTGGTTAGCGTCGTACCACCCCATATTGTTCATTTTAAAGATGAAATGCAGCCATGCGTAGCTCTAGCTACATAATTTGCAATCCTTAGAAACATTTTTAGAGTTACATTTTTAGAATGAGCCTATGTTGGAATGTTGACGTGTCGCATAGATCAAGCCTTTTTGGGGAACTTGAATGAGTTTGGGGTATTGTAAAAATGCAATGTTCTACAAATCACAGATTTGGAAGGATCGACTGCTCTTGCTATGGCTGCTATTTAGCCTTCAGCTGGGCAACATGTTGTTGAAGGATTTCAGCCACTTTGGGTAATTTTGTCATTTAGTAGACACTTTTCTTTGTTCGTTTTTTTTTTTTTTTTGGAACTGGAAAGGTTGGCTGTCAGTTTAATAGTGTTTGTAAGAAAATTCTGAAAATTTCTACAAGGTGCCAGATTAATACCTATAACGGACCTGAATAATCTGAAAGTGATCACATTCAAGTGTGCTTTAGAATATACACAACTCATAAAATATTCTTAAAAACAGTTTTCATCCTGTTAGGGTAACTTTAAATATGACTAAGCAGTGACTTTGAAAGTTAGGAAATTACAGATTGTTCTCTAATTTTATATATAATGACTTAAATGTTCCCAGAAGGAAGCACAGGGCTGCATTTGAGATGATAGAGGGAGTTTTGAAATAGCTCTTAATGATATACAGTAGAGTATAACTCCCATTTGGAATGACTTTTTAATATAAATTAGCTATTGGCTACAATGAAACCAGAATATTCTAAATCAGGATCATTTTCTAATTATTATCCAACCTACATTTGGGGAAAAAAAGAAATTAGTCACATTTTGGCACGTTACAGTGTAGTCACATTTTAGCTAAAAATTGTCATAGTCACACTGTTTTTATAAAAATGAACAAATACAGAAGCTAAAAAATATAACAACCTAATTATGTGACTGCAAATGTCAGCTTCAGTCTGAGCAAAATTGATTTAAGTGCTAATTATTGCTTTTTTAACATAATCCTTCAGGCTGCACTGTCAGACAATAAATGGGGGTAATTCATAACTGCACTGAATTTGATACGGTAGTTTTCCTCTAAAAGAAGGCTGTCTTTAGTCTTTCTTCTGCTTCTCCCTAGAGAGGACACACCAAAAACCCGGCTGCAGCATGAACGTGACGGCCTCTATTAAATTTTCCAAGGTGAAGGGAGAAAAGTCTGGCCAGCAAGGAGAGCTCCTGCTCTTGAACTAAGTTAAATGCAAAGCAGCCTAATACAGCAGGACAAGCTTAATTAGAAATATTACAGTAGGGGCCACGAAGAGCCTGCCGGGGCCACGGGGTCATCCAGCAGCGCTGAGCAACACAAGCCCATGATTAATGAAAGGCAGAAAGTGATGACTGCACATGTTACTTTGGTGCAGGATGGAGGCAGAGGCAAAACAAATCGCAACTCTGAAAGAGAAGGCCTCTGAAAACTGATTACAGAGGACAAATGAACCAAAAGCTTTTTCAGAAGGCAGAACTAAATGCAGGGAATGGACCCATAATAAGATTATGAGTGATATCTATAAACAGATACAGTGCTCAGCATAATTAAATACACCCCATTTTGAAAATGATAATTTTTATGCATTTCTCAGTAAATAAAAGCAATGTATTTTGGTGCATTTAAACAAAACAGATATATTAAACAGATATATTTACTAAAATAATATTTATGACACCAAACATATTAAGTAATTGAAAGATAATACAATTAAATTCAAGCTAAATATTGCAGAAAAAAATTGCAAACTACAAAACTTCAACAAATGTATTCTTTATTTTTTTTTGCTTCTCTTGACTTTTCCTCTTTTTTAAATTTGTATTTAATATTTTTCTGTAACATAAATTTGGATGTACTAGTTTTTGGACCGTTATCGTAAGTTATTTTGTTAGATAAGCTCCAGATTTGGTTTCAGTACTGACTAATCTAATGTATATGCACAAATATAATATTGCTGAGCACTGTATCTGAAATGGCCAATAATCAAAAAGTGAATTTCATTCAAGTCGTATTCATTTTGAAAATGCCAAAGAAAACATTTAATTAAATTTGTTTTTTTAAAGATAATGATATATATTTTTTAAAGATTATGAGATAATGTTCATGCTTTTATTTGTTAGTTTTATATTAGATATGTATTTTTGCTTTTTTTTACAATCTCTTAGCTTATTTCAGGGTTTCTGCAGTTATCATAATGTCAAATTTAAGACTTTTTAAGACAATTAAGTGTTAAATTTAAGACATCACAACATCAAAAACATGCATACACATAAAAAGAAAATGCAAGATCACAAAAATAGTGGTAAAATAAATGTATTCAAATTGAACAGTACTAAAGACAGGTTAAATGCCCAATTGAACTACAGAAACATCTTAAAGTCTGATTTATACTTTCGTCTGGAGCCACATTGCGCACCTCACAAAACAGACGAGGCTTTTATACATAATGCGTTCGCCATTGAGATATTCTTTTAAATAACAGGGTCCGGTCAAAAGAAACAGAGAAATAGAAAGTTTCCGGAACTAGGTCATATCATTAATATCATTCAAGATAATTGTTTTTTATTATTTTTATAATTTATTATAAATATTTTTATAACCATTCAAGATTTTTTATATCTAAATTGTTTTAAATCTAAATGATGCATCACTTGCTTTTGTTCCTATCTCGGACAGTTCTACCTATTAAAGTTAAATATTAATGGCAACAAAACTTGCTTTGCTCTACAATTATATTTTTTATTATGGCAAAAATAAAAACAAAAAAGTACACTTACTAAAATACTGACTTTTTTTAATTTATTTTTTTTACTCAACAATTCACACATTACTGTCTGGCCAGTTTCGGTCTTATACTTATAAGCTAAAAAGGCAATAATGATCCAACATTTGTGACCATTATCACCAATAAAGCCTAGAAATTGGACATCAATATATTGTAAACTGATAGGTTGATATATTCCTTTCCAGTTACAGTCAGATTTTTTTCAACACATTTCTAAACATAATAGTTTTAATAACTAATTTATAATAACTGATTTATTTTATCTTTGCCATGATGACAGTAAATAATATTTTACTAGATATTTTCAAGACACTTCTATACCGCTTAAAGTGACATTTAAAGGCTTAACTAGGTTAATTAGGTTAACTAGGCAGGTTAGGGTAATTAGGCAAGTTATTGTATAATGATGGTTTGTTCTGTAGACTATCAAAGAATATATAGCTTAAAGGGGCTAATAATATTGACCCTAAATATTTTTTTTTTAATAAAAACTGCTTTTATTCTAGCCAAAATAAAACAAATAAGACTTTCTTCAGAAGAAAAAAAAATATTATCAGACATGCTGTGAAAATTTCCTTGCTCTGTTAAACATCATTTGGGAAATTTTAAAAAAGAAAGAAAATTTCAAAGGGGGGCTAATAATTATGACTTCAACTGTATCAAAGACATAATTTACTTAATTTAAGTTTGTAACTTGTAAATTGTTTTAAATTCACAATTGTAACCTATACATCAGTGTAAAATCTATAAATAATGGAAAAAAATTCTGTAATATTAAAACAACCTGGGTCTCCACTTTTGTCATGGCCTCTTTTTTGTTTTAACAAACTTATCCCTCAGGTTTTCTAAACTTTTACAAAAGCTTTCCTCCTTTCCCACTGCTGTTGCAATTTCTAGCCAAGAATTATTGGTCATCTGGTTATCTCTATGATCACGCATGGACACGACTTAATCATAAAGAAGATGTGTGTACAGTCGTACCTGTTTCAGACAAAATCTCTTCAAAGTGTTTCATATTAAAACTCAAATCAAATGCGGCGTCACGCGAACTGTTCAGTGTTCACTCGAATCTCAAAACATTACGTGAGCCCCGCCAGCCGAAATCAAGTCGCGCAAACACAGCGATGACGTCACATTCACCGCGTGCACTGCATGTTGGTCTCATGTGTAGTTGTAATACCGCGGACTAGTGAAACAAAGAACTACAACTCCACGAAAACCAAGCAACAGCAACAAAAATAATTTAAATGAGCATTAGACGTAGCGTTACACGGACATCGGAAAATTAAGACCTGTGCAAAAATATTTAAGACCTAGAACAGCGAATTTAAGACTTTTTAAGGCCTTAAATTACGATTTTTTTAATTTTAGACTTTTTAAGACTTTTTAAGACCCCGCAGAAACCCTGTTATTTAGTTGTTGTTTTTTTTTCTTCATTGTTTGTGTTTTGTATGTTTGTATGCATACTGTGTATATGTGTGTATACAGTGGGGAAAAGTATTGAACACATCACCATTTTTCTCAGAAAACATATTTCTAAAGTTGCCGTTGACCTTTTGCCAGATCTTGGTAACAACCAAAGAAATACATATATGCAAGGAAAACAAATCTAATTAGTTTATAAATTAAGTTAAGTATAATAAAATGAAATGACACAGGGAAAAAAGTATTGAACACATGTAGAAAGGCAGTGAAAACCCAGACAGCAGCTGAAATCTCTCAGTAGTTCTTCAGCAACTCTGTGCCCTTCCTCATTGTAAATAAATATTAGCTGCTTCAGTTCAACATCTACAGCAGGATGATGATGATGAAACCAGGGTAGATTTTCAGCAAGACAAAGATCCCAACACAGCCAAGAAAACTTTCAAATGCTTTTAGAGAAAGAAAATCAAGCTGTAGAATGGCCCAGACAATCACCTGACTTCAATCCAATAGAAAACACAAAACAAAAATCAGATTTGATAGACAAGATCCACAGAACCATTGAGATTTTTACACTCTGATGAACTACTCACAGCTGGGCAATGCATGTGACTTCATTCTCCATATAAGAAGCGTCTTTAAGCTGCCATCATCAAAAAGCCTTATATATATATATATATATATATA
>CAIGQZ010004625.1:5945051-5956759 GCA_903798205.1 Danio tinwini | reverse complement strand
AATAAATAAATAAATAAATAAATAAATAAATAAATAAATAAATAAATAAATAATCATGTATAGATGACAACATTGTCAAAATGATACCACTTTTGAAAAATACGCAAAAACTCCATATACTTCGCAATATCACTTTGTTAAGAGCATAATGTGCCTGCTCACATATGGTCAAATTGTCCTGCAAATTGTTCTGTATTGTTCTGTTTTCCATTATGTTGTGTTCAACTATGCTGAGGCAGTAGACCCTCATGTTGTGAAGATCCAAGTCTTTTCTCAAGCTCCTCCAGGTAATAAACATCTGATTGGCAGTGTTTTATGAATTCATTACAGTGTCGACGGGCTGTGGCTGAGGGTGGGCAGGAAGGGTAATGTCATCTGCTAACATAAGCCTTGGTTTAATCTCTTCCTAGTCAATCTGGAAATCCAATCAACCTTGCCTTTTCACCCAATAAATCTGTGAAGCGCATGTCAAACAAATGCTGGAGACTTTCCCTCTTCTCCCCTGCATATTTTTTTCTCATCCTTAAAGTCTAATCGTATCTTCAAAATGGCACTTGGCATTCAATAGGCTAATAGGGATCAGGATGTCAGGAGTAGCAAATGTCTCCCTTCAGATCACATGTGTTATAACACAAATTCAAAAGAACCCAATGCTTGAAACAAAGAAATTTCTAAAGCAAAGACAAACACAAAAACAGATTGTTGCTATAGGTCTATGGGGATCAAGCAAAAAACAAAGATTTCTATATTTAATAAGAGTCAACTGCATAAAAGTTATTGTACTCATGTAATTAAAGATAAAAGTAAGGTAAATACATAATAAACATAATAAAAAAGAATCTAAAGAAAAAAACAAAGATGCATTAGTGTAACGTCACATTCTAAACGGTTAAAAAAAAGTGAAATATCTGACCCCTGCACTGAATGTCATGCATCAGTGGGTTAATGGTGGTCAGACTCCAGCATTCTATGAGCGGTTAAACTAATTCTGCACTGCTACATTCTAACACTCCAGCTGTTAATCCAATTGAATCTTGTATCTGAAAGCAACGAGCTGCCAGTGGAATGATGTGTGGAGATAGACCCTACATCTCCCCTCTTCCCGCAACCCCCCTCCGCGCCTCTCCTTGAGTTCATCTCCTGAGGTAAATAATGAAGAAAAGAGATGCATTAGGTGGTGATCAATTATCCATGTCACTAGATGCAAGGGGAAAGATTTTAATCAAGACATGTTTTTAAGGATGCCTTCCAATCGTTGTAGTGACAGCCATATGTTGATTGATGACAAAAGCTGAAATTAATTAGTGCAAGGGTCCTTAACATATCTCAGGTCAAGGACCTCTTGTGATGCCCCCTGTTGTATAAAGCTGCGCTGTAAATGTAAAGAATGTGCCGCATGCATATGAAACTCCAGATCAAATGGATTAGCATAATAAATTCATAATAAAAGATGGTTCTTTATGGTATAAGTCTCTTATACTCATTGATGAAACATACAGTTAACAAGTGTTGGAAAAATGAATGAATGAGAATCCAGTCCAGGAGACTCAAACAAGCAAAATTTCTTTAATTAATATGTGTTAGTTGTTCTGCAGTCAAACAGGTCTTGAAGTAGTCCACGAGTCTGCAAGAGCCTACAGGAGTCTCTTATAGGCCGTACTCACACTATGTACAGTTGCCTTGAACCGGGTCAAAGCACGCTTGTCCCCCCTCCCATCTCCCCTGATGGCCCACACTCACATTACATTCGGGCCTGGGCGCGCTTACGTCATCGATGACGTGCTGCTCAGTAAGCGCTCTCGCTCAGCACAGTAGAGATTTCTTTAGTTATATCGTTTATGTCGTTTGATATGCGGTCTAATATTTCGCCGAACAGATAAGCCACTTTTGATGCTCATGAACAATCATAAAGTCCTTGTGCTGCAGGAATTAGGAAGTTTGCTGAAGGCGCAGCTGACGTGCAGTGAGGGATTTGGGTCTTTAATAATCTACGACAGTTTGCGTTCATTGAACAGTAAGAATGATTAATTAATCCATATGAAACAGTCCTTTAAAAGTCACGTCTCGTTTCGGGCTCAGGCATGCTTGCACTCACACTGTAAGCGTACCGCGCCCAAGCCCAAGTGAACCGCGCTCAGGCCCACCTCTTCCAACCGGGCCAGGGCCGCCCAAGTGTACCGTGCCTGAGCCCAATTCATAGCACTCACACTTCTCAAACGATCCGGGAAAGGGGCCTGGGCACGGTTCGAATAGCATAGTGTGAGTAAGCCCATAGTAATAAGAGTAGTCTGTAACAAGTCTTTCACAAGTCTGAATTAAGACAAAGATGTCCTGTCTATAATATGGAGGAGGAGAGTGACTAGGTGGAGATGACTGAACAAAGCATGTAAATGAAGTATTGGAGTCAGCAAGATAAACAGCATTTCCCAGCCCTGATCTCATCAGCATAACAGTGCCCATTTAGATGTTTAGGTGTTACTTCATTTGAGACTTTGCCCCATCGCTCAGCCACTGACCCCACAAGTTTGTCAACAAAAAGAGTTTATTTTTGGCCTGAAAGTATCAGCCAAAGACAAAAGCAGAGTAGGACCCTGCCTTTATTTGCGAATAAAGCAGCGTCTTCATCCAATGAGTCAAAGCGAACAAAATCGTCACTTCCTGATTATCTGGCAGCAAATATACACAGAAAAAACAGAATTTGCTGCATTAAGAGAAGCTGCGTGAATCTTTCCTTCATTTAATAAATGACTTGCACCACAGAAGGCCATCCTGAGATGCAGTAAACGCGTGGTGGCGTTTGAAGGTGTGAGTCGCGGAGCACAGACGCTCTTGATTCTGGAGGTCATTAATAATATAATAAAACTAATACTGATGTCACGGACAGAAGGCAGAACAAAAATGTATTAATCAAAAATGGAGTCAAAACAAGGCAGTCTGTCATTCACAAGGCACACAGAGCTGGGTCTTCAAAAGGAAACTCAAAATGCCACCCGCTCGGCCGAGAGAGAGAGAAAGAAGGTTGGTTGGTTCCGTCAGCCCACCACTGCGATGTGGAGAACGTCTGACGTCCAGGCGCTGATGGTCAGAGCACAGTCACAGATGAGAGCACACTTATGGCGAATTCAGTATACAACGAAGAACATGATAGGACAAGACAAGACAGGGCTGGATAGAAAGATGTAGGTTAATAATGAGCTAAATGTACTGAACAACAATAAACTGACAACAGAGGGAATGAAAGGGAGAAAGATATAGGAATGTCAATAAGGGTAAAGCGAGAACAGGTGACTGGTGATCAGTGCTCGCGAGCTGAGAGCAGGACACAGAGGGAAAAGACCTAACAATGATCAAAGCAGGTTCAAGACAACTGAAATGGTTACAGTGTTTTGGAATGACCAAAACAACATTTAGGATGTTTTACAATGTTCTCAGCCAGCTGGTTTGTCTATTCACACACATTTTGATCATCACATGATCTCTTATAACAAAAATCACATGACCTTTTTTAATGCACATACTGGAATTTGTTCAGTAAAAGTGTTTCCATCGTAGTTTATGCGCATCTTTTCATATCGAATAAAAAGTGTATCCTGCTCATTTATGCGCATATGTTTTTTATGCATATTTTCTAAATTTATGCGTATCTTGGCATTACATCAACCATTTTTTTATGCACATATCCAAAATGCACATTAAATAAGGTGGATGGAAACGTAGCTACTGTCTTTCACACCTGGGCTGCTATAGTTTTGAATTAAATAATATAATTAAAAACCAAAGAATATAACTTGTCAGTTATATAAATATTCCTGATAATATGAAACTAGATTTTATACACAAGTAACAAATCCTGCATCAATGCTAGATGTTGTGGTCTGCATATGGTCTAATGCTATAGCGTCCTTCTTGAATCAGCATCTAAATCCAGAAATATTGATTCAAATGTCATTTGGAGTGAAATGATTAGAACAGGAGGAATTAATTGATGCCATGACCCAGATGGGAGTGACGTCTTGCTATGTGAGTGTTAAAGAGGCCAGCTTGTAGAATCTGTAAGTGCAAATCTCACTTCTGTGCACTTCTGTGACTTCAAGAGGAACACTAGTAATGAATGCTAGAGGTTGCATTCTTTATCATGATTCGGTGTGTACCCACCACCTATTTCAGTGGTTTGAATCCTGTTCAGATAGTGCAAGTAGAACCAGATGGAGTATGTTGTTGACATGATCTGGATGGGACTGAGGTTTATAGGGGCTAGTGCAACAGAAGACAGCTGGTAGGAGTTGACACTCCTGAATTTAAGGCCACATTAAAACACCTGTGATTTCAGTGAGTTGAGGCAGAGTTGCAGAGCGTTAACCAATCAGATAGCAGTTGCCGGCAGGGACAAGCGAAACAGCCAATCAGAGACAGGAATAGGTGAAGCAAGCACGGTAGTGGACTGGGTGACAGACAGAAACACATGATGAGACACGGAAATAAACAATAATATACCCAAATAAGTGCTGGCATGTAACAGATCCAAGACATTATTGCCTTTAGCAAATTTGTCCGTGTACCTGCCTGTACACCTGTTTCCAACCCTATTTGAAGTGGAGCAAGTAAACGAAACTGGTTATATGTTAGATGCTGTAATCTTGAGAATCTTTTCTTGTGTGTCCATCTTCTATGCCAGACAGGCAAATGGAATAAGACGGTTTACATGAGCACACAGCAAATAAGATAATGACGTGAAGTCAGTTTTTTTAAAAATCCCAAAGAGTTTCTTTAAAAGCAAAGGCACTTGTGTTGGTTTAGATTTAAGTGTCACATAATTGGGCCCACTTGTCTAGTCATAATAGTCCCTATCATAATCAGTTTTCCTCTATTCACGGAACTACTTGATGGCTTTAGCACTCCCATCGTGATTACATCTTTCATCTTTTTGTGAGATGACTCAGATTTAACATCTCAGAAAGAGAGTGGGTGTAGTCTGCATCTATTTCCACCAACCTATTAATGTTAATGATGAGAGCGAAGGCTTGTCATCGAGTCATTGGGAGATGTGGGTTGACCTACACCGATAGCGCGCCTCATTTGTCAAGCAGGCAGGGAAGATAGAATTATAAACCTAATAGAAACAGTTTGAATTTGAGGACCTCCACAAACACTTGTGCGCTCGAGGCAGAATAAACTGAACTCCTGCCGAGACATAGGTGGAAGATAAATCTCCCAACTCCATAGGTGAGCCTCACCTCACAACCTATTTTTAATTATGCAGACCCCCTAAGTGCACCAAGTCCTCTGAAATGTACCTGTGATTACGGATGACACTCAAACCTTTTCAAAGCTTGTGGTAACAAAGGTTTTTTTAGGCTTAATAGCAATGACAGATGAATATCTTTTTAGGTGTCTGACACTAAGAATTCTGTCTTGTCTTGCTGCTATAAACTAGACCATGTTTAAATGAAAGAGGCTTTTCGTAATGATTGGGAGCTCCATCGCCTACTAATGTCTCTAGTCCAGTCTTTAGTATCCACACACACACTCTGATATTAATCTCAGATGCCTTCTGAGACATCCCCCACTATTTTTTTTCTTTAACTCATCAGACAGATCTAATGCCAGTGCACTTAAAGGGGATGCACACAATGGATAGACATGGGGCTCAATCGTACCTCAGAGCCCTGCTGAGATGATGGGAGGTAGACATCAAAGAGCAGAAGGCCTGGTTGTGCTTTTTCTTTCTCTGCCCTCCCGTGGTGAGAAAATGCTTCCTTTACTGGGAGCGAAGCAGATGAGGGAGGGTGCAACAGGGGCCGATCCCTATGAGCTGGCAGGAATGAACAGTGCCACATCGCAGAAGACACTGGCTGGCATGTGTGATGAGCCTTTTTTCGTTTTGACTCCCTGTTGAAACAAGGGGAAATATGAGCACTGATTTATTTTGGTGCTAACTGAATGGTCAGTCTTTAAGTACAGAGGATTGAATGCCACATTGTTCACATTATGTCTGCATTAAACATTCATGACATTTAACATGATTGTCTATGTTACATTTTTTTATCTATTTGTTTTTTTTTTTCCATTTGTTCCTTTTGCAATTGGATAGGGTTCATACCTACAGTGCAGTGTTAAATATGCAGTATGCAAGATTGACACCCAGTGGTCCAAATTCAAAACACTTTTTCACCAGGCCACTCCTCTGATGAATCCATGCTAATGCAGGTTGTCACATTGACGACACCAACAGGAGTGAACGTGTCTGACTATCGAGCCTAATTTGCAAAACTTGGAAGACAAAAAATAAGCTTTGTCATAACCATCACCTGAAAATTTCTATTTTAAGAAATGGTTTCTATTTATCATGGCTGAACAACAGCATAACCTACTATAACAATGATCTGCTCAGATACTGATTATGTGCTTTATTCAATGTTAAATGCTACGAATGTGAGTTTGAAGTAAGTTTTGAGAATGTGACCATTTTACATGACATTTATTTCCAGTTGTTTACCTCAGATCTTGAAAATAAAACAAGCATTTGAAAATGAACGTTAAAACTGTGACAGCACTCAGCATACTTTTAATAATGTTAAAGAGGTTAAAAATGTACAAACTAGAGTCTAAGCCTTACCATTTCATGGGAGAGCACCACCTCATGTGTATGTTTATAACTCTGAATCTGCATCTCATTTCGGACGCTACTGTCCTCCAGATATTGCATTTTCAGGCTACGGCCCCATAATTGATAAAAGCCTTCAACACTAAAACGAAAATGCTTTTTTCCACCAAGGCAATGGGCTTTGTTTTATAAAGACCAAAACAAAGTCAGACATTGCAAACTGCACATTTTCAAAGGAGAATAACTGACTTTAGCATTGTTTTCAGATAAACAAGTATGTTCACTTAGCATGTTTCTTAAATATCTATAGACACAATATGTCATTTTTATGCTTTAGGAGAGTCAAAAACTTAAATACTGCAACTTTAAAACTATGTGTATCTTTATTCAGATATAACGAAAATATGCGTGTGGCTTTAAATGAAAGTGTGAAGTAAATTAAAATATTCCAAAATTTAATGCAATGCTGCATATGTCCATTAAACATGCAGTAGGAGATCTCGCCAAATGCTAACTTAGTCTGGTAGCATTGAATACACATGTCCTTTCCTAATGCAAATTCCATCCAAAGCCATGCCTCTGGAAGTCCCGAATGGTAACCGAAATGGCCACAAGCAACATTACCTCATGAGTCATTCACCGGTGATAAAACTATATGGTACTTCATAATACTTCAATTCCAAACCTTTTAAAAATAGAATTATATATATATATATAGCACATTTTTTGTTTGTGCAGCAATGTTTCAACTACTTTCAGGAATGTCAGGTTGGTCTTGTTTTCCTGCCTTCGCTCTCAGAGTCACTATCTAACACTATTTAAACTAACATATCGATCTGTGTGAACAGGGTGCGCATATATACAAATCTACATTTGTTGACAGACAGTTTGGGCTAGCAATTGTGACTTTTCCGCAACATTTTTTTAACTAACAAACATTTTTTTAGTCCCATGCCTTACCAGAACATAAATATACACATGAATACATTTAGGTCATTTACTTTAATCATTACTATTGAAATGTGAAGACTTTCAACCAGCACAACAAAAAAATGTTTCTGAAGACAATCACCTACTGCACCTTTAATATATTTTTTTCATTGTTATGCTATTATTCATACAGGGCTGGATAGAAAGATGCAGGTTAATTATGAACTAGATGTACTCAGGGTAACGCATAGAACAAAAATAAACTGACAACAGAGGGAATGACAGGGAGAAAGATATAGGAATGTCAATAAGGGTAAAGCGAGAACAGGTGACTGGTGACAATTCCGATTTGCTTCCTATATCAGATTTTTTTTTTTGCTTGTCCGTTTACACAGTCTTTTAATTGTGACCCATATCTGATTCATGTGTTTACACTCGCTATACAATTTACGATAGCGCACATGGGTAAAGGCGGGTTCTAGAATCTGCGCCACACTAGCCACGATGGACGAAATTGTTCTGCTTTTATCTCTATGAAATATGCAAAGTTCGCCTAACTTTATAATGAATTTGAGACAAAGGCGGAGAAGGAGGGAAAGGCCCGCATCGCAGCTTGCACCTATGGTTTATATATGGTGTCCTCCACCATTCAGAGGAATTTGTGGGTACGAGAGAGATCTCAGGTCTGGTGGGAGCAAATTGTGGCGACTGACCACTTTCCTCCTCCATGTTTCCTCTGCTGGTTTTGTTTACCACGTCGGCGTCTCCACACACACTCGTCCTTCTACGTCATTAAACCTTGGAGAAATACCACATTGTCGCAAGTTTATTGACCTACAAAACAGAATGCCTTAATATATCCGATTTGCCTGTTTAAATGATTAAAATGATTAAATTAAAATGATTAAATACACATTAAATTCACATTTTCACATATCCGAATTATATCTGATTTATTTCCACATATGAAGGAGGCTTGAAACCAAGCTCTGAATATCCGAATGCATGAGGTTTTTTTTTTTCTTCGTGTTGACACGGTCATAGAACAGATCCAATCTGTGTCACATTTGATCAAAAAAATCGGAATTAGGTCACATTTAACTGGCAGTATAAACGGGGCCTTAGTGTGTGTGTTTGCATTTAATTTTCTTGTCAGTGACCAAATAAACACATTGGCTTTAAACACATCACCATAATAACCACAGATAAGTGCATTTCCTGCTTTTTGAAGAACTAGTCTTACTCATTTGCTGTGCATGCATATCCTTGACAGTATGCATAAAATATGAAACCATTAAGAGCTGGTAATGAATATGCCGAGTAAGGACTGAGCAAAGCAAAAGGGTTTAGAATAATATCCAGGAAAAAACATGAAGTTGTGAAATAATTTGTGCATAATATCAGTACGAGAAAAACCTCTCAACATAGGTACTTCTTCCAGAATGTGCTTTTCAGAACTCATCAAGACTTCACTAAGCAGGAGCATATATTTAAATGACCCCATCAGGACTTTATCTAGAACAACCAGAAGTTTTGAGAGGCAGAAATGGAACTTTCATTACAAAACTACCTGTAAATGTAAAAGCAGAGTCTTTAAAATGCAAGTTTAATTCCGGAATCAGAATTTAAATTGAGCAATTCAATTTTGGATGTAAGGGAGTACATTTGAATCAAGCTGAAATGCTGAGAAATTCACTTTGTAACTACACAAATGTTAAATACTGGTTTGAAAAGCACAGTATGAAAGCTTTTAAAGAGGTCTGAACATAGCCTTGAATTTTCAAGGTTGATATGCCTTATGTCAGAGTGACAAATGGAATGATAGAATAACACAGAAAGATAGACAGAACATTAAATAGATGGGATGAATGGATGGGAGGTCATATGTATGAATGGATGGAAAGAAGGGCAGATGGATGGACAGAATGACAGAAGGAACATTACATGGATGGAGGATGGATAGACAGACAAATGGATGATTGGATGAACGAAGGATGGATGGAAAAGCAGATTGATGGAAACCACCAGTTTCAATCCTGGAGAGCTTTCTATAGCCTTCCTGTTGTTGAGGGCTTCCTGAAAAATACAGAAGACACTTTTAAGGTTTCCAGTAACAGGATGAGCTGAATGTGTATGAGTGATGGAGAGTACCCGCCATGGGCATTTTCATCACAGCTACATGCCAGTTTGGCAAACCCTGCAGGTCCTTATTCTCCTTTACTCTGTTATTCTGCTTAATGGTCCACTGGGTACAGATGTTATCTCTGAAAAACATGCACCTGAAGACATTCTAGGCCTGCGTGTGCCTGCAGCTATGTTAATATACGGCATACACCCACTGGAATAAGTGTCATGGGTCATGGTTCATCGTAGGGGGGCACTGCCAGCTGTCAGGCTATGGTGCTATATGATGAATGGGCTTCATTGACTGCAAGCCTTTAAAATCTGATTGCAGGGAAAAGATAATACCCCTCTATCTTGAATCCCGATCACTGGCTTTGTCAGGGTCATCTCACCCTTCAGTAAGCAGATGAGGACAACCAAACGCAGCAGGAGCCGCAAGATTGTCGACTCTCGAGCCGTCATTCACTGCCAAAATGGAACGTGATGAGTAAAGAAGCGAAATTAAAATAATCGATCTTCCGCAAACTTTGCTCTCAGTCGGAGCGCAATAGTACATAATCACTCTCAACATTTCAACAAGTCAGTCACGGCAATATTAAGATCGATAATATGCTAAAACGTCAGCATAACTTGCAAATGCAGTCTGAAAGAGTCTTGGTTTTAAAATATAAATTTATCATGATTGAATGTTGCATCTTTCTTATTTCCAGACAAATGAAAGCTTATAAATAAGTGCATCGCCTGTGGGGTAAGAACGGCATAAGAGTGATGTCTGGAATGGGAATAAGATGATCAGTGTGTCCTCCATACGTCAAAGTGGAGTGAGGGGACACTCATTGAAAACATCAATCACTTCTCCAGCATAAGACTTTGATGAATCTTCATGCCCATGATGAACTGAACATGATTTGTACTGTAGTATTCTCAAGTCTAGGGGTCAGATTTACTAAACAGGGCAAATTAGCCCTAACACCACAATCCCATAAAAGCATTCATGGGAGTGGAAAGTTGTGTGTTTCTACTGGTAATGCTCAAATAAAGAACACAAACTTGTAAGAGCAGTGCAATTTGATGTAGGGTTGCAAACAAGCAGATCCCATGTTCCAGATCAAAGTTTTTTTCTGATATAAATTATTTTCCTGTAGCTAAGCATGAGAGTGAGGAGCAGATCAACTGCAATAATGAGTCACTAAATACATTATTTTTAAGATTATTTTGGGTAAATTGGCTGAAATGTCATGATCACTACAAACGGCTTATTACATTTGACCAACAGGACTAAACACACCAAACTGATGTGGTCTGTTTGAGTTGATAATTACACTAGTAGGTATCAATATGTAGATACAGCCTCACATCTATGTTGTTCAGCTCTTTGTTGAATTTTGTGTTTACTTAACAACAGTTTGACACATTAACCTGAGTTTGATAACCTTTAGCTAGCAAGGTAAAATCTCCAAAGAATGTCAAAATGAGAAACAAGAAGCTCAGACAATTATAGCAAAATTGTTAATGAGCATAAACAAAATTGTCAGATTGTCACATTTTTGAAAAATAAATCAACAATGTTTTTCAAATAGGTATCGCTGCAGCCCGGAGAACTTAGGACTTACGATGCAAGTAGGCAGGGTTGGTTTAGGCATGGTGTAGGTGTAGTAGACAATAATAAAACACAACAGGTTACTGTGAGGTTGGGTTTAGGGTTGGGGTAGGTGTAGACGTTAATAAAACACAACATGTTGCTGTGAGGTTGGATTTAGGGTTGGGGTAGGTGTAGATGTTATAAAAACACAACAGGTTGCTGTGAGATTGGGTTTAGGGTTGGGGTAGGTGCAGATGTTATTAAAACACAACAGGTTGCTGTGAGGTTGGGTTTAGGGTTGGGGTAGGTGCAGATGTTATTAAAACACAACAGGTTGCTGTGAGGTTGAGTTTAAGGTTGGGGTAGGTGTAGACGTTAATAAAACAAAACAGGTTGCTGTGAGGTTGGGTTTAGGGTTGGGGTAGGTGTAGGTGTAGACGTTAATAAAACACAATAGATTACTGTGAG
>CAIGQZ010004625.1:5899305-5928798 GCA_903798205.1 Danio tinwini | reverse complement strand
TGTGTGTGTGTGTGTGTGTGTGTGTGTGTGTGTGTGTGTGTGTGTGTATGTGAACCTTGTTCATTATTGCTTTAAATATTGTCTAATAATCATCATACCTTATCATATTCTGGTGTCATGAAGAATCCTCTCATTCCTTAAAAATTGAGTTAGTTGTTTTACAAGACATATACAAATTATATTAATTAAAAATATGCATGGATTAGCTTACTTTAGTGGGATATATAAATCTCTTTAAACTGCTAAATTCTTCATTTTAAATAATAATAATATAGTAAGTGAAAAAGTCATGTTTTTATTACTGAAATATCTGGACATTTGACAATTAATGTAATATAATGAAACTTTTTTTTAAAGAATTGTATTATTACCAATAATCTTACATCTTTTACTTAGTCATCTCTTATTAATTTGCAATGTTTGACAAGTAATCTATTTAAAAAAAGGTTTTGAGCTAAGAATCCTGGCCATTTGCCAAATAAAACTAACACATGCCAAAAGACGTAGGACACGGTGTGATTTTAATAATTTTTTAATTGTGCTTTCACTTCATTTTAAAGTCTGAAAGTATCTATTCTAACTTAATGTAATTGAAAAAAAATTTCACTTTGTATTCAATAGAGTAAAAAGAGCTCCTTTTGAACACTGGTGTAATTTACTTAAACATTTTCTAGCCTCAAGGCTTTAAGATTAGTTTAGGTTCAAGTGGTATTTGTAAGGAATTGAATGCAAGAGTATCATATTTTTTAAAGCATAAAGCACAATCTCCTGTTTAAACAGTAAGCACTGAATTGATTAAAGAGAAAATAGCAATTCATTTTGATTTATCATATGATTTTTCACCACAGCACTACAAAGAGACCTACAAGGCTGACAGACTATTGGTGTGGCTTATAGTTTGGGAACAGAAGACTGCTTACTTCTACCCAAACTACAAAATATTTAACCAGAGCTTGATGAGACAGGAAAGCTTTTAATAGAGGAAGGAAAGCTATGGTTCGTCTACGGAATAGAGCAGATCAATTCAGCCATTTACTAGACCGTCCACAGGTTATGAATCAGAGTATTGCAGAAGATCTGTAGCCAGTCCAGGATCTCGCAAGGCCAAGAAGTCATCATCAAAACACTCGCACTGAATGCCAAAGACGGAGAACTATTGGTCCTGCAGACAGACGACCTTACAGACTCAATGGATTGGCTTCTCACAGATCAAAAGTAGGAAGATACATAAAAAAAAATAATAATAAATCACCCATTCCTACACCGTCTGAAAGTTCATTGCCATTTAAGGAATATTTTTCCTTGCACAAATGCTTGCTGATGAGTGCGGTAGCGTAAATGCCTGATTTTTCCTAAAGTGAGTTCCTGAGTCAACACTGAGATCAACACGGAGGTCATTGTAACTGTTCCTGTGTCCACTTTCATTCCTTCGCTGTGAGGCAAAGACAGACGACATGAAAGAAACAGGCAAATATTTGAAGGACCAAATCTAGCTTGGAAAAAAGCACACTACAAAAAGACAGACAGACAGACAGACAGACAGACAGACAGACAGAGATATAGATAGATAGACAGACAGACAGACAGACAGACAGACAGAGATAGATATAGATAGACAGACAGACAGACATAGATAGATAGACAGACAGACAGACAGACAGACAGACACACAGACACAGACAGACAGACAGACAGACAGACAGACAGACATACATAGGTACGTATTGTGTCAAACCATCTTTAAACATTTACTTCTGAACAAATTTGAGGAATACGGACACCAACTGCGATGTTAAGCGCTTGTTCTTGCTGCTTGGGAAACGCACGCACGTAGGCAACTCACGCAGTACATCGCGTCCGGTGAGCTACTCCAGATTCATCAACACGATTGCGTTCAAATCAAATTTACTTAAGCATCCTAAAGTATGGCTATACTGTATTTTACAAGCAAGGATTCTGACACAGCAACATGAAGTAGATTGTGTGTAAGGGGAGAAACACATCAAACTTGATGAAACATTTGAGGGCACATGGAATCAACTTAAAGGCGGAGAAATGTACTGTCTTTGACTGCTTGCAACATCATCTGGCACTTTCACTGAGCACATTTACATGGACACCAATACTTCGATTTCAATATGATTAAGAAAATACTCTGATTAAGAGTCTACCATGTAAACAGCAATTTTTGATTAACTTAAAGGACCACAGACACCCGCATCGTGAAATGTGGAGGTTTATTTTTTCTTTTAATTTGGCATGCAGTATCAAATTCCATTAAAACTCTTCCACCAGTCCTTACTTCCTATTCTCATACAAAACCTCAGATTGTCACGGGGCATGAACAATATGTTGCTGAATGAAAGTGTAAATGCCGAACTGCAGTTAAAGTCGAAAAATTACAAATGAAACACCTGAAATTACATGAAACTCTGGAGGAAATGTGAATAGCGTGGTGACGTGACATTAATCAATCTATGTGCAATAACATGTAAAACAGGATCATAAAAGGAACATTTAAAAAGCAACTCATCTAAACACCTTAACCATGTTATTGTGTTATTCAGATTAAGGCAAATATTTAGATCACTGATATCCATGTAAATGTAGTCACAAGCCCCAACCCTAGAAAAAAGGTGTTCTCTGATATTGATGACAGCCTTTCCACAGGTTAGTAGTAAGCTAATGTAATGTTAATTGCATAATGCAAATATTGATGATCAAAAGAAATATATTAATGCAATCCTATTCAAATATATAAAATATGAATTGATACTTTAAACTTTAATTATATTGTTCAATTAAAATGATAAAAATATTTTTTTCTAGTCATTCACCATAATTTTAAGGCTCAAACGTATTGGTTCAGGCACAGTTTTGGCACCAAAACTGTTTTAAACAGTTATTAACGTATTAACGTATCGATTTAACACTGGTATTGAAATAACTCCAAATGATACCCAACCCTACTAAACTTCTATAGGTAAAGTAAGTATTTTAATATAGGGTATTTTAAAATAGCATATTGAATACAAAATTGCAGGTTTAAATTTTAATAAACAGGAAGAAGGATGAACTTCTTTTATATAAAGCCCAAGAGCCTCATGCTAATTAATTTTAATGTTTTCTAAAAACTAGCTGTTAATCCCCTGGTAAATGTTTTAAGCTTTGCCCCTTTAATATGCACAATACAATGTCTTCTAACATTATATGAACAAAAAAAACTTTTATACTGATTCTCAAGAGCAATTCCAAGCATGGTAAACTTGTCAAAACGAAGCATTTCAGTGTCATTTCACACATTTAGCTCTGACTTCTATGTGTTAAACTATACAGCCTATTGCCCACCATGTATTAGAAAGAAAAAAAAACAAGGCAAAAAAAGGTCTAAAAATGCATTTAGGATTGAACAGCACCAGCCTTGTTGTTGAGTTGCTCTTTAGCAGTAAACAGAGGTGTAAAAGTATGCTGAGCTGGATCACAGCCTCATGCTCACATCATTATACTGGAGCAGGACCAAATTTGCATCACAATTGCCACCAGCAAAATTTCTCACCTCCAGCTCGATCACAGTTGCACACATGCACACACACACAGCTAAATGCAGAGAGCTTCTGCTTCATAAAAGAGCACAGTCGAAATCTACTCTCTCGCAGCTATGCTGTACAGACATATTTCAGAGGCTTAAATTAATAGTTCACCAAAAAATGAAAATTCTTTACCATTTACTCACTCGCATGCCCTACCCAACCTGTATCACTTTGATTCTTTGTGAAACACAAAAGGAGAAAGGGGAGGACTTTTCACGATGCTCTTTTATGTAAAATTACAATGAGAATGTACTGGAGGTTTTGATCTTCAAACAGAATAAAAAACACCACAAAAGTGTTATTATATTCTTATATTCCATACAATGTAGTGCATTCATTTAACTTACATATATATATATATATATATATATATATATATATATATATACACACACACTACCTGACAAAAGTCTTGTCGTTGACAACTGCATCCTAATCATCACAAATACTGCAGAAGACCCATTGGAGCCCGCATGGAGTGGGAAATCAGTCAAATTTGTTGAAGTAAAAAATCATGGTTTGGGGTTACATTCAGTATGGGGACGTGAAAGAGATCTGCAGAGTGGATGGCAACAACAACAACAAGCTCCTTCTCATACTTTAGCCTCCACATCAAAGTTCCAGAAAGCAAAGAAGGTCAAGGTGCTCCAGGATTGGCCTGCCCAGTCACCAGACATGGACATTATTGAGCATGTCTAGGGTAAGATGAAGGAGGAGGCATTGAAGATGAATCCAAAGAATCTTGATGAACTCTGGAAATCTTACAAGAACGCTTTCTTTGCCATTCCAGATGACTTTATTAATGTGTTATCTGAGTCATTGCAGAGATGTATAGATGCAGTCCTCCAAGCTCATGGGAGTTATACACAATATTAATTATTTTTTTTCCACTGCACCATGACTTTATATTCTATACTGTACATTATTTTTGTTAAGTGACAAGACTAAAGCAAAGCAAAGTCAGACCTTAGTGTCCTAATGAAATAATTAAAAATCAAGGCATGATCCTATTTTATTTTGGTAAAATAAGTGTAAGGCCTTTGCCTTTCATATAAGCCACTTTTGATACTATATAATCAACTAGAAGTCAAGTTATTATTTTTTGTTCCTAAAACTTGGATAGGCAACAAGACTTATGTCAGGTAGTGTACAGTATATACAAATGTGCACACTACACCATATCATAGAAGTATAGCCTTAAAAAATAGCAAATCACGTTTATAAAAAGTGAACAATTATGCAGTCAAAAGTCTTACTTATTTGTACATTTTCAATCATCATGTCTTAATAACCATTTTTCAGTATATTAAGTTCACACTTAATCATAATGTTTTAAAAGTAAAGTTGAAAAGGAAAAAAATGAAATTGTGGTGTTAATTTGCTCACAGAAAATTAAAGAAGATTTTCAGCTGAAACTCTGATACTTGTTGTTTTTTTTTTTTACATAAAATGCAAAGCATAACTAATAACTTTTTTTTTTAAATCTCTATGTGCCAGTAGCCACAGAATTGTTGGCCTGTTATTGAATTCCATGAATAACCCTCACAGCTTCAGCGTTAAATATTCTACCAAAAAAGTCACCATCTTGCCTGAGGTTAAGTAAATTGACATATATTTTTATCCCTTTAAACTATGTTACTTCCATAATAACTGTCTTTTTAACAGTATTGTTAAAGGTACTTCTTTTTCACAAGGGTAAGCAAGTGACAGTATCATATACAATAAACTAGTGCCTCTTTTTGTCAATACAAGTGTTTGAAAAAGCCAATGTCTCTTTTCATGTAAAAGCAACACTGATTTATCTTTAGGAGCCAGAAATTGTCATTTTAACTTATAGTAACATTACCATTTGTTTCCTGTAGTAAATGGGTATTAAAGACTTCCTTATATAACGTACTGTAAGCAGAACTGAAATAAAACCAAGCCTGTTCCTGGGGACAGAATACCTATAAATTGTAGATGACAGTCCCTGTTATATATTCCAGATAGCAGTTACTTTTATTTGAGGAGCTTAAAAAAATAAAATCATACTTATTTTCTGGCCAGGAGGTAGGTCTGTCATGTATAAAGAGCTTGGTGGATGTATTAAGCATCTAGGCAGGCACTGCAGAAATGGAGCTGTATATTAGACTAGAGTGCTAGGTACTCTACTGTACTTGTCCTTTGGTGACTTGTCATTTAACAAAGAAAATTAAGGTGATTATATTCTCACTTCTTTAATCTCATTCAGGAGCTTGGTGAAGTTTGCTTAATATCAGCATTGGTCATACAGTAATTCAATATAAAAATGATGTATGAAGTATGAAAATGTATGAAGATGATTGGATGGATGGATGGGTATGGATGGATGGATGGATGAATATGAGTGGAAATGAATATGGATATTGATATGGATGGATGGATATGGATGGAGTGATAATGTATGGATGTATGGATGGATGTATGGATGGATGTATGGATGGATGGATGGATGGATGGATGGATGGATGGGCTGACAGATATTGAAAGAGATCAGCATATGTGTGTGAATGGATGGATGGTAGATATGGATGGATGTGTGGATGGACAGTGATATAAACGGGTATACAGCATAGGTAACACATCCATTCTGGGTCTATCCATCTATATACATTACTAGCCATCCACTCATTTCTATCAATGCCCATCCACACATCCACCCAAATCTATCATCTTTCCATTCAACCTCTATACTGATCTTTATCAAATTCCATCTAGCTATTTCATCTCCCATCTTTCCATCCATACTGTTCATCTCTATCAGTGATCCATTTCCATACATCAATCCATTTACCCATCAATCTCCATTAATCACTTTCCATCACTTTACCCATCCATGTCTATCAATTTCTTCAGTCTATCCATTTGTAAATCTCTATTCATTTATCCAAATCAATCTATTTTGATCTCTACCTGATCCATCCATCTCTATCAGTCATCCATTTCTTTATATCATACAACAAGCCATTTAACCATCAATTTCTATCAATCAACTTATATCCATTCATCTCTATCAGTTTTCTCCAATCTATCCATCTTTATCAATCTCTATCCGTATATCTTTCCAGCCATATCAGTGCAATAACAATGATCTTTATCTGATCTATTCATCCATCCATATATTCATCCATCCATCCATCCATCCACCATTATCAATTTTCTTCAGTCTATTCATCTGTCAATCTCTATCCACCCATCCATATCAATGTATATTGATCTCTATCTGACCCATTCATCCACACATCAATCTCTATCAGTCATCCATTTCCATATATCATTTCTATCAATCAACTTCTATCCATTCATCCATCCATCCATCCATCCATCCATCTCTATCAGTTTTCTACAATCTATCCTTCCAGCCATATCAATGCAATAATAATGATCTTTGTTTGATCTATCTATCCATCCATTTATACATGCATCCATTCTTATATCTCAACCAGCCATCCATTTGCATACATCATAAATCAATCTGTTCACCCATCAATCTCCAGTAATCAACTTCCAGTCATCCAACCAACCAACCATTCATCCATCCATCCATCTATCCACCATTATCAATTTTGCTCAGTCTATCCGACTCTATCAATCTCTATCCATCCATCTATATATATAGTGATCTCTATCTGATCCATCCATCCCTCTACCCCATCCATCCCTATTCATTCAAGCTGTCCATCCACCAATGCCTATCCATCCATCCATATCAAACTTTATATTATTCACTATCTATTCATCCATATGCTGTTGAAAAGTTCCATTCTATGAATTTGTGTTGGGACAACATGAAGGAATACAGTTAACTTGTTAGTTTTTTACAAATTTTGAGTGGACTGAACACAACACAATTAAGTCCTCCACCCAAAAAAAGTCAAGAACTGAGTTGTTTCAGCTCATTTTAAATAAGTAATTTGAACAAGCAATGGACGTCATGTTTTGAATGTACTATACATAAATCTCTCCATTTCGATCCATCCATCTGTTTTCTATCTCAGCTCAAATTGAATTTGAATTCAAAGTTGTCCAGACATGTTAGTCTGCAACTGTTCAATGCTGCACAACCTTAATAAACAAAGGTGTTCAGTGAGCTTATTCCTCAGCACCTGACACCATTACGTCACCGCACATACTACAGGGAATCAATTTCACCATGCACTGTAATGCCATAACATTTTCCCTTGAAATATTTAAACTCACATAGCATAGGGTGACACCATTCAGTCAAAGCAATAAGGAATCAAATTGTCCCATAAAATCAAATGGCAAGAATAGAAAGTGAAGTGGTATCAAACCTCCCCCTGCATGCTCTTGTCAGGTTACAAAGCTTATGAAGGAGGGTTAACATACAGTATACTGTCATATTGTAGATTAAGCAAGCATATAGCAAAGAAAAAGCAGAAAAGACGCAGTGAATGGACTGACAGACAGATGTTGAATGACACTAGTTCATGGAAGCATGCCTGGATCGGCTCTCTGATGATTGCACCGGGTTCTCGAGGGACTTCCTCTCCGCTCTCTTTTGTGTATAAACGCAAGCTGCTTTTCACGCCAACAGTCATGACAAGCCGACTGTTATTATGAGTGTGTGTATTGCGGTCTGTGTTTGTGTGTAAGGGAATGTGTTTGACTGACTGCAAGGCAGAGAGAGAGCAGGATATAATTTCACACCCTGTGCCTCAATAACAGGCCATCAGGACGTCCATTGACAGACACAGAGCATCTTTACTTCTGCTCACACCAGTCGGAGCCCACAGCTGTCCTCTAAATTACAGATTATTGTCAGGATTCAACCCAAATGCCCACTTTGGCTCTTCTTGTTCTGCATTACGACTTTGATAAAGATCCTTGTCAGATACTTGGATGTTGTAATGAATTCTTTCAGACGAATGTACATAATATTTTCATGCTGACACTTGGCAAAAAGGTTCCATTTGCTACTTTAGATAACATGAACTGACAACGAGCAATACTTTTAAAACAATTTCTTAGTTCAACATTTATTAACGCATAATTGAAATATCACTTTTATAGAAACACTTTATTTTAAGTATCAATTTACACTATCAGTTCATTTACACCATCTACTACTGGCTTATTACCTGCATATTACTAAGATATCAACTGTTTATCAGCACTTATAAAGTCTGATCTTATTCAACATATGTAATTCTACCCAATACCTAAACCCAAACTCTACCTTACTAACTATTAAGAAGCAGCTAAAAGTTATATTTAAAGGTTTGTTAATAGCATGAATTGTACATTAAAATAACGTGACTTTAACTAATGTTAGGGATTAAAAAGCAATACTGTAACACTGCTGTCCATTGCTAATTACTAATTAATGAAAAGAAAAAGTTAAAGTGATATTTCACACAAAAATTTAACTTATTAACCTTTTACTTTTTTATTTTTTTCAAACCTATTTGACTTTCTTTCTTCTGTTGAAAACAAAAGAACATACACCGAAGAAAACTGGAAACTGGTAACCATTGACTTGCATAGTATTTTTTGTGCCTACAATGGAAAGTCAATGGTTCCCACTTTTTTCAGCTTTCTTCAAAATATCTTCTTTGCATATAAGAAAGAAACACACATGTTTGGATCCACTTGTTTGGAGTAAATACTGAGTACATTTTCTTTTTTTTTCAGTGAGCTATATATATTAAGTTAACTTATGTAACAGAAATGTAAATTCTTATTATTTTCAAGATAATTACTTGTCTAATTTTCATAAATAACACATATCAAATACATTATGAGAGTAAGGAATGTCTTTGGAAAGTTAGTTGGTTATAATAATTGAAATCTTTTGAAACATTTTCCTTCGAATTAGTCCTTTTATTAATCAGGGGTTGCCACAGCGGAATGAACCGTCAACTTATCTAGCATATGTTTTACGTGTAAAACATATGTTAGAATAGTTCCACTGTGGCGACCTCTAAAATAGAGACTAAGCTAAAGGAAAATTAATTAATGAATAAATATTCCCAATTCACCCACTAGCCAGTATTACATTTTGTGAAACAAAGTATAGAAAAAAACCTTATATATGGGATTGAGTATGTGATAGAGGAAAATACTGATAATTCTATTAAAAAAGCATGAAAGAAACTCCTACTTTAGCAGTTTGGAGAAAATATTCTCATGCACAAATCAAGCAACTTCTTAATGGGTTTCAGCCTTTGAAATGTTCTCATTTCCTCTGAGCTCTGAATCTTCCATACAGACAGAAAAAGTAATTTAATCCCTCCTTCTCATTTATATTGTGCTTTCGCTGTTGTACATAATCTCTGTTTGGGTAATGTCTGAATATAATAGGTCAGATTAATCTTGTTTACACCTCAAGACAAATATCTATTTCTGTTGTGCATAAAACAATAGCTACAAAGAAACACCACACAAAAGCAAATAGCTCTATATCCTCAGGTGAGATGCTTTAATAAGTTTGCATGATTGACAGTTTACTTAGTACTAGAATAAAACATGATAGCTTGTTTTATGAACAGCTCAGGCAGATATAAAAATGTTGATAAAACAGCACTTGCTTCTTTACAAAAGAGCAAGACATTTTTTTTATTTTAAAAACAGTATTTCTTAACATATTATCTTACAAATTACAAACAAAGTGCAGCAAACATAATACAACATATATTGTGATTTAGCATAGAAAAACATGTTATAACACACTAACAAGCACTTATTTTATATAAAAATATGAACAACATGTTTTTGGTCTGAGCAATGTTGCTGTATAAAATATAGTAACATAGTGACCAAGTAAAATGATTAAATGTAAATTAAATAACAGTTATTTTGGGGCTGCACTTTTAATAACACTATGCCATTAAAATATTTTTTGGTAACAAACCAACCAACCAAACAACTAAGCAATCAGCCAAATAACCAAGCAACCAACCAAACAGGCAATCAATCAACCAACCAAGCAACCAACCAACCAATCAAATAACCAACTAACAAACCAATCAACCAACCAACCACCCAATCAACCAACTAATCAACAAGCTAATTAACCAAAAATCAAAATAACCAACCAACCAACAAAATAACCAATAACAAAATAACCAATGAAATAACCAGCCAATTAAATGACCAACCAACCAATGAAACGATCAACCAACCAACAAAATAATCAGCAACAAAATAACCAATTAAATAACCAATCAATGAAATAACCAACCAACAAAATATACATCAACGAAACAACCAATGAAATAACCAACCAACGAAATGACCAATCAACACAATAAGTAGCAATGCAATAACCAATGAAATAACCAACCAACAAAACAAAAACCAACCAACCAACCAGAGAAATAACCAACCAATAAATCAACCAAGCAACAAAATAACCAACCAACAAAATAACCATCCAGCCAACAAAATAAACAACCAATAAATCGACCAACATACCATCCAATGAAATAACCAACCAACAAAATGACCAACCAACAAAATAACCAGTGATAAAATAACCAATGAAATAACCAACCAACAAAATAACCAACCAACAATGAAATAACCAACTAATGAACCGACCAACCAACCAACAAAATAATCAACTAATTAAATAATCAACCAATGAAATAACTAACCAACAAAATAGCCTACCAACAAAATAAACAGCAACGAAATAACTATGGAAATAACTAACCAACAAAATAGCTAGCAACAAAATAACCAATGAAATAACCAACCAACAAAATAACCAACCAACCAACAAAATAACCAGCAACGAAATAACTAATGAAATATCCAACCAACTGAATAACCAACCAACCAACCAACAAAATAATCAGCATCGAAATAATGAATGAAATAACCAACCAACAAAATAACCAACCAATCAACCAAAGAAATAACTAACCTAACTAAATAAACTAAATAAAAATATCCAACGAAATAAGCAATCAGCCAACAAAATAAACAGCAATGAAATAACCAACCAACCAACAAAATAACAACCAACCAATTAATCCACGAACGAATGAACAAATGAAGCAGGACATTCTAAAAAGCTGAAAGAAATAGTTGCATTGCACATTTGATGTTTGAAAATCTCTTTTAGTCTTTGACCCCTTTGCAAAAGACAGACAGTCCTGAAATAAATAAATGTAAAAAGGAAAATAAGGGTTTTGAAGAACACATGAATTCAAAACAATCAGCTATTAGGCTTTGATTCTCAGTGTCCCAGACTAACTGATAAGCTCAGACTGACTGAACTCAATTTCACAAATGACCCTGACATTATGACTGCAATTTCTCTCTGACTCACTGATCTGCTTGTTTCTGGCGTGGTATTTAAAATGTGGCTGGGTGCCATTCGCAACAAATCCCCTTAGCTATGAAAATGCTTGCTTATAACTGAAAGCACATTAATACTAAGAGCTTTCTTAAAATATAAAGAGTTTGTTGCAAGTGGCTTCTGGACTTAAACTTAAATGTTTGTTGATTTCAACTGCATAATAATAATACTTCAACACAGACAGGAAAACCAAACACTAACTACTTAATGGTTAATTAACTAATGTTAATTAAATGTACTTTTTAGATCTGTGTACATACTACAACCATAATCAAGACTTTAATAAATTCAGTAAATAAAAAAATATTGCCACTGAAATGGAAAATGTAATGAAAATGAATAGTTAAATTGAAATGGAAAAAGAAAGAACAATATTGTCATTGGCTCCGGATAAGGACATAATCAGATTTGTTTATTAAAAGCTTCATTATGTAAGTGTCAACACGCAAGAACGTAGATGGCATGAAAAAAATGTGAAAAGTATTTAATGCGAGAAAGTGTTTTGTAAATGTAAACATTGTCAGACATCATTACAGGCAAATTATTACTGTAATATGACAGCAGTTGTTGCAAACAATCTTTCAACAAAAGTTTTGTTGAATTAGTGTTGCAATGATCTCTGTCTATAAAAAACATTATTTTTTTTTCCCTAAAGATGCTCACTGTAATTACTTTGGCCGCTAAAATACTGTATTTTCTCAAAACTGTGCACTATTTGTTAATAGCAATATTACGGCATCTGTCACCAAAATATTTCAGCTACTGGTGGAGCAATCAATCCTCAAACAGTTCCCTGAAATACAATCTTATGCTTTTTCATACCTTACTGTGAAAGTATTGTTTTAAAGTAGTGCAATCATCACAGGTTTGATCCCCGTGAGAACACAAACTGATTAAATGTGTATATTAAATGGGCTGTTAAACTGCTCCATAGTGTCTACCAAATGCATAATGTACATTTTGTGAACTGAAAATTAAAAATAGGGGATAAGAGACCATATAAGTCCACAAACTGCATGTAGTTAACTAGAAAATTGTCTGGTAGGTCTTGTGTAAGTTAGCATGCAACATGACTGTGGTGTTATTTTTATGTAGCATAATACTTATCAACAATTAATGGTGCAATGTCACTAACTAACTAACTAACTAAGTAACTAACTAAGTAACTAACTAACTAACTAAATAAATAAATAAATAAATAAATAAATGTTTTGTTTTTGGAGTGTAAAAACTCAATATTACATTTACTCACAAAATAAGACAGTCAAATGATCTGAATAAACATAACATGTGTAGACATTCCAGCTGACTGTAATGGAACACTCTATTTTTTGAAAATAGGCTCAGAATGCATTGCGAGAGCAATTTTAGCTTAGCTTAGCATAAATTGTTGAATTAGATTAGACCATTAGCATCTTGCTAAAAAAAAAAGTTAGTTTTGATCATTTTCCTACTTAAAGCTTGAAAGTCTCCTGCTAGCAAACAGCATTGCATAATATCAATACTCTTTAGTTATTGTTGTTGTTTTAGCGAAATGCTAATTTCTAATTGATAATCATTATAAATTATTATAATTTTTTAAATAATTACTTAAAATTACTTAACGTTAAAATTACTTAAAATTACTTTAAAAATAATGAACCGACTAACCAACCAACCAACGAAATAGCCAACCAACAAAATGACCAACCAACCAACCAACAAAATAACCAGCAATGAAATAACCAATAAAACAACCAAGCAACATAATAACCAACCAATGAATCGACCAACCAACCAATGAAATGACCAACTAACAAAAAGAAAAACAAACAGCCAACAAAATAACCAGCAAAGAAATAACCAATGAAATAACCAACCAACAAAATAACCAAACAAACAACCAACCAACCAACGAAATAACCAACCAATGAATCAACCAAATAACTAATCAAAGAAAAAACCAACCAACAAAAAAGCCAACCAACCAACAAAATAACCAGCAATGAAATAACCAATTAAATAACCAACCAACCAATAATTTGACCAACCGACAAAATAACTAGTCTAATCCAATTCAATAATCTGCCATATGGTCTAATCCAATTCAATAATTTATGCTAAGCTAAGCTGAATGGAATCAAGTGTTCCTATAAAATAAATCAGTTGCCAGAATAAAAGATTGATGTCTTTACTGATAAAATACATTCTGGCCTGCTTTTTAATCAATTTAATCAAATTTTCTGCCAAAAAATATGAAACACAACCAAAAGGAAAATGTCATATTGCAGTGATTCCAACCAAATATGATAGGGTAAAAATAGATTTTAGCTGAAGCTAAAAAAGACAAATGTTTAACCACTGTAGGATGGGAGAAAAAAAAATCCATGTATAACAGACATTAGGCATGCCAGTGGTTTGAGTGACTGCTACACGCCATCGAGGAGGAATCATTTTCTAATCGAGACATTTGGTGGTCAGATATTTAGCTGATTTGCAAGTGAAATTTGACACATTCCGAGCAAATAACTGTCAGATTTTGGGCCAAAATGGTAGCTAAAAGTTATGGAATAACTTAAGGTAGTCTTACAAGTCAGCGATGCGCAGGAAATTAGTGGCATATTCGTCCAGAAGGAGCGAGGAGACATCTGAGGGCGGAAGAGGGGGAATGACTCAGCCTTGTTACTCAGCATGCAGGTTATTTGCTGACACAAGACGCCATTGGGAATTATACTCCTCACTACCTGGACCTTTCGTAAGTCGGAAACGTTTAACAAGACAAGACATTCATTGTCAGACGATACTGGTGTTTTTTCTGTCACTGCAGATGTTGAAACGGAAGACAACAGACGAATGACTAGGGTAATAAGGTCCGGATCATGTAAAATGCCCCCATCAAAGGTTCTTTTGTCTCTGAAGTGAAGCAGATTTGCATACGCCGAATGCTGGAGTAAATCAAGCCTTAAAGCTATTGTTTTTTTACTGTGAAACAGTGTAATTATTAGCTTAATTTTTTTTTTTGTAGTTCAAAAACACTATACGATTAGAACACAGCCTATCTTGATAAGCCTGTCAGCAGTTTTTAATAGGAAAAGAACAACAAATATAAAATCTTAACACATCAAAGGTAAAAAAGAGTGGAGAAAGCATATCCAATAAACACTGAATTTAAATGTGGGGAAGATAATTATTGGTTGTTGTTTTTTTGCTCGTATACTTTAAATGTTTATCTTAAAGCTGTGAAAGTACATTTTCAGCATCTATTATATGTTCTGTAAAACTCTTTAAGGTTGAAATATATATTGTCAGCATTGAATATACAAAAACAATCTCAAATATTAGATTTATCATCATATTATGTAGCAGAGTCTTGGAAATGCACAAAAAGCAAGATAATGATGTAGTTTTTGGAAATGCCTAAATAACTAAATTCCTAATAAACACATTTAAAGGGTTCAAGTTATAATGTTCATAAAGTTTCTGCACCAAATTAATTTAGCTGAATAATTAGGTCATAATTCAGCTCATTTTAATGGCTACACTTAACCATTTATCTGAACCTAACAAATATATAAGTATATATAATTAGTTTATATCTAAAGTGTCTTATTGCAGTGATTCTAAACATAAATCTAAAATGCTGTATCTAAAAAGCTATTTTAATTGAAAGCAAATAGGATGTGCCATATGTTCAATCACTGTAGGAGGGAAAAAACACGTATAAAACACATGTATAAGAGTTTGGGTAAGGCCTACACATAAGAAATTTTTACTAATTTTTTTCTGTTTTTATCTTTCTATAACAGTCCCTTTGTAAATCATACATAAATTAAAAATTTGAATAAAACAAAACAAAACTAAAACAAAACTATATATATATATATATATATATATATATATATATATATATATATATACACACACAGTGTATCCTCTAGGATTTTTTCCAGCTGTGGCGGCAGGACTGGTGGACACAGATCTATCAACCTATGGCAATAATGGCGTTATTTGTCATAAGCGCAGTATTACAAGATGAGATCGCATTCATGTTACACGAGCATGCTTGCTTGCGTGCCGATTGCCTCTGTTCGTGCACAAAACTTCTTGCACACCATCAAATAAACTCAGCTCAAGTGCAGATTTTCTTGTACACGCTCAAATAAACGCTGCTGAAGTGCGATTTAGTGCGTTTATGTAACAAGTATGTCTCCAACATTTATTAGATTTGCTAGGAACATTTATAATTGCGTCCAATAGACTTACGGAGCGGCATTAATGCGTCCTGAAGTAAAGTGAAATGGCTATAAACTCCAGCAAGACAGTCATTGTATGCAAAGCCATAGGCTAAAGTATAATTATGGAAACTTTGTTCATCTTAACTGAAAACTACTTTGTGTTTGCTGGCCTCACGCACCTGTCAGTCAGTCTGTCAGTCAGTCAGCATGTCACTTTAAAGGGTTAAACAAATAACGCACATCACTACGATTACAGAAAAGTTTGCGCTGCTATAATTCACTTACCTTTTAATACGTTTAAGTGCGATTATAACCCGCTATTAAAAATAATGACTGAATGTTTTTTGAATGAGAAGCTGTTATGTAGCTGTGGCGGGATGAATTTTGGTGTGGTGCCCTGCCATGGAAGAATGAATGTAGCGGAAACCATGGATATATATATATATATATATATATATACTCTACCTGACAAAAGTCTTGTCGTCGATCCCAGTTGTAAGAGCAACAAATAATAACTTGACTTCTAGTTGATCATTTGGAAAAGTGGCAGAAGGTAGATTTTTCTAATGAATCAGTGTTGAACTGCATCCCAATCACCACAAATACTGCAGAAGACCTATTGCTGCCTGTATGGACCCAAGATTCTCACAGAAATCAGTCAAGTTTGGTGAAGGAAAAATCATGGTTTGGGGTTACATTCAGTATGGTGGCATACAAGATATCTGCATAGTGGATAGCAACATAAAAAGCCTGAGGTATCAAGACATTTGTGCAAATTCCTCAGCAGGATAGCGCTCCTTCTCATACTTCAGCCTCCACATCAAATTTCCTAAAAGCAAAGAGGGTCAAGGTGCTTCAGGATTGGCCAGACCAGTCACCAGACATGAACATTATTTAGCATGTCTGTGGTAAGATAAAGGAGGAGGCATTGAAGATGAATCCAAAGAATCTTGATGAACTCTGGGAGTCCTTCAAGAACGCTTTCTTTGCCATTCCAGATGACTTTATTAATAAGTTATTTGAGTCATTGCAGAGATGTATGAATGCAGTCCTCCAAGCGCATGGGAGTCATACACAATATTAAGTTATTCTCCACTGCACCATGACTTTATATTCTGTACTGTAAATTATTTCATCATGACAAGACTTTTGTCTAAGCAAATGCAGACCTTAAAGTTCTAATTAAATAATTAAAAATCAAGGCATGATTATATTTTATTTTGGTAAAATAAGCTTAATCTAGAGGTCTTTGCCTTTCATATTTGTTGTTCCTAAAACTTGGATAGGCAACAAGACTCTTGTCAGTGTATATATATTATAAACATTATAGAATTGTCTACTTTTTATCCCTCTACAGTATACTGTAGGCTTTTGATGGTAAGTGGAATTATAATGAATATTCTCACTATAGAAACATTAGCAATTAATTTTCCAGATTCCATATGTGCACAGATTCCTAACATACCCAACTGCTCTACAGTTAAAAAGATCAACCATCACTGCTGTGTAATCACACGGATCTGTGTAACTAAACATATTGCTTTCTAATGTACCTCTCTATCTTGAAGCTACAGAGCCGCTAAACATTTAATGTAGAGTCACAGATGCCTGTGTGAGCAATTTATCCTGAACACATGTCATTGAGATTTTTTTTTCTGATTATGTGACATTTCCCTCATTGCTGCAGCCATGTATATTTTTTAAGGCAAGAAATGGCGAGTGCCTCATTTCATTTGTCGCTTTTTTGATAGTGTGTAACGCTGTTTCCCTTGTGCTTGACTGGCCCCTGAACGATTCTTCCCCCCGGCACCACGAGCCTTTATTAGAACTCTATCGGTGCTTTTAATGTGAAAATGCAATAAAGTCATTTCACGCCGCGTTGAGCAACCTCCACTTGTTATTGCGGGCCCTCTGTGTTATTGCAGGCCCTCTGTGACATGCTGGCAGGTTGAGGAGGGAGAATTGCTTCCTCTTTTCTCTCTCTGATGAGTCGGCTATCAGCAAGGTAAAGCTGGGATACGTTGCTGCTATCAAACCAATTCAAAGGAACAGACTAAATTTTACATTGACCTGAGTGAGTACATGTCGATTAATCACATTTTTTGATTTTGTCTCCCCTTTTATTTCAGAAGGTCTCTTTTCACATTTTACTATTGGGTTTAGCACATTAAGAGCAATTGATGATTGCCCCTTTTTACAATATATCTAATTTATTGCTAGATGAGTATAAATTAATCAAGCATTGAATGGATGAACTGAGCCTCACAATTTTATTTTTTTTCTAAATGAGTTTTTAGGTTATTCTACAGGTCTCTGTTCACATTGTACTGTTGGGTATATAACACATTAGGATTGTGCAATTTATAGTGGCAACATTTTACGATTATATCTAGGTTATTGCTAGGTGAGTATATGTAGATTAATCGAGCCTTCAGGATGAACTGAGCCCCACAATATTTTCTTTTCTTTTTCTAAACCAGAGCTTTTTGGGTTATCCTACAGATCTCTTTTCACATTGTACTACTGGGTTTATAACACATTAGGATTGTGCAACTGATGGTGGCATCTTTTTCCAACTATATTTAGGTTATTGCTAGATGAGTATAGATTAATCAAGCGTTTAGGATCTATATATACTACAGATCTCTTTTCACTTTGTACTATTGGGTTTATAGCACATTAAGATTGTGCAAAAAAGTCAATCAATTGCAACAACTTTTTATTATATTTAGGCTATTACTAGATGAGTATATGTACTGTAGGTTAATCGAGCGTTCAAAATGAACTGAGCGCCACAATACTTTATTTTCTTTATCTAAACCACAGTTTTTGTGTTATCCTACAGGTATGTAGCGTTCAGGATTAACATAACCTCACAATACTTTATTTTCCTTATCTAAACAAGAGTTTTTGGGTCATCCTTCAGATCTCTTTTTACATTTTACTATTGGGTTTATAGCACATTAAGATTAAGTGCAATTGATTGTGGCACCTTTTACTACTATATCAAGGTTATTACTTGGCATCTATATGTAGATTAATTGAACGTTCAAGATGAACTGAGCCTCACAATATAGATTTTATAGGTTATCCTACAGGTCTCTTTTCACATTGCAATTATAATTTCGCACTGCAGAAAGACTACATGATTAATGCAAATATAACTGTGAGTACTTGTGACAAATGTTTACTACTAAGTCTTTATGAGTAATGCTAATTAATTACATGTTCCAAATTAAATAAGAACGGTACTTTGTCATCACTTTATTTATCATCCAAACTCCCTTCATCTTGCAGGTCTATTTTCACATTGTACTTTCATAACCCAGTTTAATTGCTTAATTAACCTGAGTACCATTGTGAGTACTTGTGGCAGCTGTTTACGTTTACATCTAGGTTGTGGCTTAAAAAAATTAAGATCAGTTGAGTGTTCACTATTGAACTGAGCCTCGCAATACTTTTATCATTAGCTTCAGATTTAGCAACAAAACTTTAGATGCACAGAAAGATTCTTCCAATTGTCTGTCACAAATGTACCACCAGATACAAAGACTGAGCAGCTTGTGATTTTTATTATTTTTTTTAGACAAGCAGCTGTGAGAAATCCATTGTGCTATAATAAGTGAGACCACTGACCAGGAACATGCAAACACATAAATTATACTACATCAATAGCTGTTCTAAAAATTGCTTTTAAACCAATTGTTATCTACATGAATCTTGGGCCACTTATTGAAAATAGTAGTGGTTTAAAGTAAATTCAGTTTTGCTTAGTTAATCCTATACAGTGTTGTTTAATTTGACAATACAAATCTAAAATAAACACATCTACAAATATAAATACATTAACACACGCACACAGTTCTTATTCTCAGTGTTGAAAGCACTGTGCTGCTAATATGTCTGGATTCACAAAAAATGAATATTAAAGAAATTAACTTTTGGGTGGTAGTGTACTTTAAGGGAAGAAAACATAATCATATGTTTTGTCAGGTTGTGTGGATGACACTTGCAGTGGAACAGACTGTACGTACACATACATAAAGACTCAAGCAGAGGCAAATTTCTGTTGCAGTACATTTTACCTTTCTCACTCCTATCAAAAATATAACACTCTTTTCTATTTCCCACCTGTCAAATATCTCTCCATTCAAATAAACTGCAGTTAAACAATAACCAATTTCTCAAACAGCTTCAGTTTGTGGGGAAGGAAAGTGTTTATGTAAACGTGAATCGTGTTTATCAACTAGAATTTAGCTATTTAAAATATAATTCATAGAACAGATATATTAGTAAACAGCTTTCACTAGTACTGATAGTGGAACTCACATTATTTATGCATTCTTACTGTAGTAAAAATCCAAAGTACGATGTAAAGAGAGACCTTCAGGAACAGTGAATAAAAAGCTTTTTATAAAAATTTACAGCTGCCACAAATACTCACATTTTACTCAAGTTAATTGCCCAATTTTTTGCAGCATGTACCCGACACAGTACAACCTGAAAATAAACCTTCTGCAAAAAAGATTAGACACATTGTGTTTTGGATCAAAACATTAAATGATGTAAGTGCTATAAACTCAGATTTTTCAGAACACTTGCTTATTCTGTTTACTCAGCAAGTAATAATGTTGATATATTAGTAAAGATGTAGTATTCACAGTGGTACTCACATTAATTGCACAATCCTAATTCAACTCTGCTTTTGGATCAATAACTAAGTGATGCGTATAAGCTTTATATATGGGGAACAACTAATGTAATGTAATGTATATTTATTTAGTGCATTTATAATGTATGGCCATATACCCAAAGTGCTTTACAATCATGAGGGGGGTCTCTCCACACCACCATCAGTGTGCAGCATCCACTTGGATGATGTGACGGCAGCCACAGGACAACGGCGCCACTGCGCTCACTACACACCAGCTATAGGTGGAGTGGAGAGACAGTGATAGAGCCAATTTGGTGGATGGGGATGATTGGGAGGCCATGATGATTAAGGATTGATGGTATGAATTTGGCCAGGACACCAGGGTTACACCCTTAGTCTTTATGAGAAGTGCCATGGGATTTTTAATGAACACTGAGAGTCAGGACCCTAGTTTAACGTCTCATTCGAAAGACAGTGACACTTGCTCAGAGTGGTACTCAGGATAATCATACTGTCATATAATATCTAGAAAAAAGTCAAATCTGAAGAAAGACCTTCAGGAGAAAGGTGGTAGAGACAAACTGTCAAGAGTACTCACGCTAATATAGTATGAATCCAAGAGTACAAACCTGAAAATAAAAGCTCTGAAAAGAGTTTATACAAACTCTTTAAAAATAAAAGATGCAAATGCTATAAGCTCAGTTTATTCAGAACACTCAATTATTCTGTGTCCTCAGAAAGTAATAACATTAAACTATTAGTAAAAAGTTAGTATTCACAATGGCACTCACATTAATTGCACAATCCTAACTCATAAACCTTTTAGGATGAAATGAGTGAGGACAAACTCTAGATCACAGGTGTCAAATCCAGTTCCTGGAGTGCCGCAGCTCTGCACAGTTCAGTTTTAACCCTAATTAAACAAAAGTTATCAAACTAATTAAGTCCTTCAGGCTTGTTTGAAACCTACAGGTAAGTGTGTTTAATTAAGGTTGGAACTAAACTGTGCAGAGCTGCGGCAATCCAGGAACTGGATTTGACACCTGTGCTCTAGATCAATAACAATGTTATGTTACTCATAAAAATCTTACTGTTATACGATTTTCATGTTAAGTAAAATGTGAGGAGAGAAAAGGTGGTAAAGACAAACTGCCACTAGTACTCACAGTTGTACTCACACTTAAAGCCCTGTATATTTCAAACAAAATTGAAAAAAATAACTAAATTGACGTTGGAACAAATCTGACCAAAACAAAGGTCTTTTTGAGTTTGTTTTGAGTGCGAAACACTCCACCAAAGCGAGCTTTTTAGGTCAACTTGTTTTAGTGCTAAACACTTTTGAGCTGCCATTGGTCTGTGACGATTATGCAACCAGTGGGTGTGTTCTAGAACTCCACTTTAAGGAACTTAACCTAGACGTGCGTCACATCCACGGAGCTCAGAATTAGACAGCAAAAAAACATACAACACAACAACATCAAGATAGCAACAAGAGTCTCCATCAATAGCCTAGTGGTTAGTGCATCGACACAGAGCACTCTTCAACTCTGAAAACTGGACTGACACAGTTTCAGTTTACTCAAACTTCTATGTTAAGCTGCTTTGACACAATCTACATTGTAAAAGTGCTATAGAAACAAACATGAATTAAATTGAATTAAATTGAACTAAGGTGCTCATGGTGACTAGAGTTTGATTCCTGGCTTGAGGTCCTTTAACAATCCTTCCCTACTCTCTCTGCTCCCCATTCATTCCTGTCTCCTATATACTGTCCTATAAATAAAAGGTTAAAAAGCCCTAAGAATACATAAAAAAGCAAAAGTTAGCAACATGAATACACTGAAAGGTTTAGTAGTAGAACTGATATCCACATATCCACATCTGAACAATCAGGAACATGGTATTAGTGAGGACAGCATGGGGCACTCAACCTACTGTCTGTGTGAGTCCTAATGCCCCAGTATAGTGAAGGGGACACTTTATTGTTCAGTGAGTGCCGTCTTTCAGATGAGATGTTAAACTGAGGTCCTGACTCTCTGTGGCCATTAAAATCCTATGGCACTTTTCGTAAAATGTAGGGGTGTAAGCCCGGTGTCCTGGCCAAATTCTCTCCATTAGCCCTTAACCATCATGGCCTCTCAATTATCCCCATACGCCGAATTGGCTCTATCACTGTCTCTTCACTCCATGTATAGCTGTTGTGTGTGGTTGTCCAAGTGGATGCTGTACACTGGTGGTGGTGTGGAGAGATCCCCCCCCCCCCCCCCCCCCCCCACTATTGTAAAACTCTGGGTGTATGGCCATAAATGATGAATGTGCTATATAAATACACATTACATCTGATAAAGTTCTAAACATTGCTTATTCAGTGTCTGTCCACTGCAAATATAAAGCAATGTGCTGTTTGTCCGATATTTATGAATCTGTTGTTCTCTCTCAGCCGACAATGTTGTTGTTTAGCAGTACACTCAAGCAGACGCATTTAAAACACAGACCTCCTGCAGTGCATGAGTGTCAGTGTTCGAAAACCATTACTCAGCCTTTTCGAAATTATTTTTGAATAACAGAATAACTTTGTTTGAACTTCATCTGAGCATTTATTGCACACTCTTTCTACAGTTTCAACCCAAGAGTACAATCCAAAAAGAAAAGAGTAGAAAAACAAAGTGATGCAAAGTGCTGTGAGGATTGGTCCATTTGGAACACTTGATTAATCTGCGTTTACTCACCAAGCCCAATGTAAAATCTATTCTTTCATGTTTCTTTTATTTATATATTATTTGCAAACTTAGATTTTTTTATGGCTCATAACAAATGCTGAATGGATATTGTTTCTCATTATCTATTTCCTGTTAAAAGCACAGCACAGCCACAACAAACTGATTTCCTCCTTGAGCAGCCTTTATCTGTTTTCTCACGCTTTATGAGTGTTGATAATTCTGTACTTAACACTATCTGTATTCTGCACTTTCAACAGTCAAGGCAGTTTGCATAATTTGATGACCAGTAAGTACTGCTCTGCTCTCTCTAGAATGGACATTTAAAAAGACGTCTTAAAAAAAATTAAGTCTGCAAGTCAGGTGCATCCTGCAGAGCTTTCATCGTCAGTATTATTAACTGCCTTAAATATATGACAAGTATACCCAAAAAAGGTACAGATTGGGTCATCCTTCATAGTACTCTGTAGTGATGTTTTTGTAAAATTGTCTTGGGACAGGGTTATTCAACGTGACATTTGAGAGCTCCGCACCTGCTTTAGTATTTGAGCAAGCATTCTCTCCAACACAGAATGTCAAAATCCTTTAGTCCGTAACGTTGACATGCGATAGCAAAAGCTACAATTGCGCACCCAGAAAGCACTCGTTGTCTGAGCTGACTGCATGTCTTGTTGGCCGTTGCATCAGACAGGGCAAATAGGACTGAAATTTCTTGGTTGGAGTGTTGGTTAAGGACAAAAAGAGGACATGATATGCAAAATGCAACATAGTTGGAATGCGCTGCACATTTCAGTGAACACTTAGAAAGAAATAAAACTTTTTATGGAAAGAAACGGCAACCGACAATAAAAGACTTCACACAAAAAAAGTCATTACTGAAAATGCTTTGGTTTGTATGCTGCCTTTTGTTTAGATATATAACTGGTGGTGAAGGAAAAAATAAAACAAAAGCGGATTGACATTGAACACCTGCATAATGTCATCAATACGTGACTGAGTGCATCAATCTATTGTTCAACTCTGCAGTCTAAAAATAAGCATAAATAAGAAACCAGTAGCACCACAGTCCAAAAGCTTTCCAAGCAACATTAGCAACACTATACTAAATATCATTACTGAAATGCACTTTTTATTGATCCTTTTTTTTACTCTCGGTCTGTGCTAGATTATAATTTGATGAAACCGCTCCTTCTGACCATTCAGCCATGTCTGTCAGAATTGATTTCGAAAACCTTAAATTGTATGCATAACTTTTAATGGTTTATGAAATGCATGCATATTTTATTGTCTTCAAACTATTTATATGAAGCTTATTGGAAATCACTAATTTAAACATGGGCTCGTTCTGAATACGTAGCCCTATATACATTTCTTGAGATACTAAATTATGCAGCCAGAAATACGTATTAGGAATGTTTAGATCTAATCACATGATCGGAAATCGGGCCCAATCACACAGTTTCAGACTCGATCGGAATCGGATGTTACCTCCTGATCAGGACTCGGAATATATATTCTCATAATTTATAACACCTTTATAGTTATGCGGTGGCACAGAGTTAGACCTCTTTCTTGACTTCACACAGAAACAGCAACGCGTGCGCCAAGACATCACTTTGTTGCAGAGACGCTATTGGTTAAATTCCGGCAAAGTAGAACACGGAAGCAGCTTGAAGAGGAAAGCACGAGTTTGTCTGCGGTCTGGAGGTATTATAAAGTTAATGACTACAACATTGCCATAGCAAACTGTGAGATATGTAAACTAGCCTGCCGGGTATTTTAAGTTGAGGTGCTGTTTGTTTTTATATTCGATTTTTTTATGTTTACTGCTGCACTAAAGTACAAAAGTGAAGAATTTCTGTTATTTATTACTTGATTGTTCAAGCTACCGCACAGAAGTTCTCTGCTTGTTAACAGAGTTGTTGAATGTTAAAATAAGGTAAAATCCTTATTAAAAAATAAGGAACATCCTGGATCTGTTTCTTTTTATGTATTAAGTATCTGATCAAGTCTCAATATCGATAGATACTCAAAATCAAATCACTCTTACTTAAGGACAAAAAACCTGATCAAGACATCCCTAGTACGTATGGCTGTAATTCATCTTTAAAACGAACGCTACTGGGCAGTATGATGCCGTTCCTTTTCGCGTTTAGCAGCTGACTGCTTACCTCCATATGAACGGCCTTTCCGCTGTTTGTCCGTTTAGCTCGCCATGTACGTCGGCGGACATGAGACGCAGATTGGAGTTGACCATGACGACGGGGTTCGAGTCTGGTGAAGAATGGTTCCAGAAAGCGGGTAAGACAAAAACAGAAGTCAAACAATATAATAAGTAAATAACAGGGTGAGAATGTGGTCAAATCTAAAAACGTAGTAACAGGCCTTTCTTTTTCTGGATTGCTTTTAAAAACTGTCGATTGGGATTAGGTAAGAGAGTGGGCGGGTCAATCTGTGCTTTTGAAAACGCTATTGGTTGGGTTTAGGGAAGGAGAATAGCAGGCACGAATGGCACTTGCAAGAGAAATTTGAGATCTGAAAAAGCGTACACAGTGGCCTTTGTTGGATTCGCGAAACAAAAACTGCAAAAAAAAAAACGCTCCTGGAACGTATTTGCCACTCTCCAGAAATGTATATATCGGTGCGCTTTCAGAATGTGCCTGGGTTGATTTTTTCTGCATCAAAACCTTGATAGCAAAGAGAACTTACTGTATGACCAAAAGTAATGGCAATTATTCTTAATTGACTTGATATTGTCATTTTTATTGCACTTTTACATGCTTACTCTATATGCTTTTGTATGTGTTCCTTAGCCCTGTTTTAATAAATTGCTGTTGAAAATTCCTTGCAAATGTTTACATTGTTGATGTTTCTAATTGTGTTCAGGACCTGAATTCAACATTTAACCACCATAAGTGCACTGACTAGCCGTAAATTATGGTAAGAAAGTGATGGCCATGATTAAATAAATTGAATAGGCTTTAATCATCTCTTATTATTGAGCGGCCTTGATTCGGAGTGATGTAGAGAGCGAAAGTGAATGACAGTGGGAGAGGTGAGGGGTTGAAAGCTTCTGGAGAGGGAGCACAGGCTCACATCAGTATCGTATCATGGCAACAGAGACAGATGGAGAAGGGGTGGAAGACGTGGGTGTCAAAAAAAAAAAGGCTGTGCATTTTACAGTGCCTGGGTTTAGTCAGTGCAGAGAGACTTAGATGGATAGACACTAAGAAAAACAAATAAATAAATAAAAAATACATGCAAGCTCATTCGCATTCAACACGACACAAACCGCATGAAATGAACTCTGAGTCACTGTTTTCTCTGACCATCACCAATTCTCAGGAACGTTCATCAGAAAAAAATAGTGACACAGAGAATGAGTAAGAATGTGGTCGTCATTGAAACCCTTTTAAATTCTAAAAGAAACCCCATTATTTTCAAGGAAAACACAAAAAGCATCACTTTTCAATCAATTGATCTTAAATTAGATGCATTAAATCAAGAGTGGAGACTCAATATCTCCACTTGCGCTCTCAAGAATCCATGAAAGACAATGTAGACCAAAAAAGTACACATACCTGAGTGCAAGGATTTTTTTTTTTAAAACTTTTTTAAAAAAAGGTTCCATTTGTTAACATTAGGTAACTGCATCAGCAAACATGAACTAACACTAGAAATACCTTAGGGTATACCTTAGGGCACCCACATTTCTGACGGTACATTTACACAACAGTGCTCTACTTTTCCTTTACATTTTCTTGAGTGCAAAATGTAATATTTAAGACTTAACAAGATATTACAAGATCTAAACAGCTTTCAAGACTTCACACTTGATGATATAATGCTTGATGATGTTAGCAGGTTTGGCATGCTGTCTCGAGAGAGAACCCTGAGCTCGGAGATAGATGAGACCAAGGTTTTTTAACGGGGTACAAGATCAGGTAGTTCTCGAGAGCTCCTCCAATTCATTCATTAATTTTCTTTTCGGCTTAGTCCCTTTGTTAATCTGGGGTTGCCACAGTGGAACGAACGGCCAACTTATCCAACATATGTTTTACGCAGTGAATGCCCTTTTAGCTGCAACCCATCACTGGAAAACACTCATTCACACACACATTATGGACAATTTAGACCCAATTCACCTACACTGCATGACTTTAGCCTGCACCCGGAGGAAACCCAAGCGAACATAGGGTGAACATGCTAACTCAACACAGAAATGCCAACTGATCCAGCGACCTTCTTGCGGTAAGAGCGATTGTGCTACCCACTGCGCCACTGTGATGACAGCTCCTCTGATTCGTTCAGCTTATTCCTTGAATAAGAAAGACAGCTCTTTAGGAATAGAACGGCAACCACACCAGTGCATACTCACGTAGTGAAGCTCAGTACTAAAGTTCTTGTGACTATTATTTGATTCACTTATGTCTCATGTCTTTGGACTGTGGGAATAAAACCAAAGTACTCAGAGAAAACCCACATAAACATGGAGAGAACATGTAAACTCCACACAAAAATGCCGACTGGCCCAGCTAGGACTTGAAGCAGCGACCTTCTTGTTGTGAAGCAGCAGTGCTAGCCACCGAGCTGCCGTGTCGCCCGATCATTTACAAAAAAAAGAGAAGGGAGAAGGGGTGGATGGGGGAGGGTCTTCTAAAACAAAGATAAGGAAGTAAAGTTAAGCTGCGGTCACACTGGACTTTTCTCCCCATAGACTTCCATTCATACGCACGCGAATGCCTCAGACCGGAAACGCAGGGTCATGCGTCAATTTTCGCATTTCGCTAAGGTGCAAAGTTCAAGCTTGGTGAACTCTGACCTGCAAAATCACATTACTTGACTGCCTGAGGCCAATCCAAGTTCAAAACATGACCTCTCTGAACAGAAATTTAAAACATGAAACAATCTCTGGCTTTTTTTAATGCCTAATGATCTTGTTCAATCGTGCCCCTTTTTCGCAGAGCCATATGACAGAATTTTGCATGCTCAAACTCTAGTGTGATCGCAGCTTAAGGCAGAATATTTATGTTGAGTTTGGAATGATCCAATTGGCTAGCTAATGATTACGGATGGTGGACCAGCTGCGATCAATCATATCATGTGATCCTTTCTTAATAAAAATGGCTTACCAGTGTGCATCTTGAGACAAATCTGTAAAAATTACTGTAAAAAATGCTGGGTTTCACATAACTACTCCATGTTGTCCCAACACAAGTCAATTAACTTAACATGGATTGAATATAAAACAATTAAGTTGTTCCAAAAAAACTCAAGAATTGTGTTGTTTCTGCTCATTTTAAATAAAAACAAACAGCAAAAGATTTATTTTTTTTTAGATTTCAATATTATTTTTTGAGTGTATGGCACTGACATATTTTAAGTTCTTTTCAGTCGAGACAGCTCATACATGCAATATAGTCAAAGACTAGCCTAAAGCCTTGTCTGTAAAACTGGGGCTGCATGTCTAAAGTTGACTAAAGTGTAACTAAACACTTAAAAATATGAATTTAAAAAGACATATTTTTGATAGCTTTTTGACGGCACTTAGATTAAGGTTCTATTTGTAAACATTATTTAACTGATGGTAACTATCAGGATTAGTTTAATTACTGGCTTTTCTGTTAACAAGAAAAAGCTGTAGTATATTGAATTATTATTGTTATTTTCATAGTTTTTAGTTTGTTTGTTGTTTTAGAAGAGTCCAGCTATTTATATATGCAATAATTTATGCACTGTATACATCCTGTAGAATATGCAAGTATTTGAACAAATAAACATACTGTGTATGTGTTTGTTTGTTTGTTTGTTTGTTTCTGTTTTTCTTACAGTATGCTTCTTCACGACATTGTTTGCTTTCTCCTATGCACTGCATTATGTGCCTGCTGTTCCCTTGAGAAAGCTTGTCTGAGCAAGTATATGAACTGCCAGCCTGGGAAAGAGAGAGAGAGAGAGAGAGAGAGAGAGAGAG
>CAIGQZ010004625.1:5866646-5899295 GCA_903798205.1 Danio tinwini | reverse complement strand
AGAGAGAGAGAGAGAGAGAGAGAGAGAGAGAGGCTAACTAGGACTGCCAAAGGTAACATGTTAGTGCATATGATTAATTACATTTGCTTGTCTGTAATTTAACCATCACTGAAGCTTAACTTCACCTATATAACCTTTGAGTCAAACCCGATCACAGCAGGTCAGTGGCAAGAGCAACTTGGCATATCCAAGACCACAATGTGTCACGGAAAGCTATGTTATTTAATTATTGCAAGGTTTCTCACATTTTGATGCAGAGACCTCAAAAAGTGATGTTTATTGCTATTTGTGTTTATCAAGATATAAAAAATAAATAAATAAGCTGTGTATATTAAAGTAAATTCTTAATTAAAAAGACCTCATAAAATGTCATTTATTGCTGTGAAGGCAAAACTGAATTTTTAGTAGCCATTATACGCTAAAAAGGGTAAACATGGGTGTTTGTTGACTTAAAGCGATGTTTCTTGATTCAACTCAAACAAAATATTTTGTTGTTATAACCCACTGCAATCAAGTTTCTGAAATTTACACATAGGGGATGTTGTTTAATCCTCACCGAGTTACATTGAACGCAATGTTTTGTTTAAGAATTGCATAAAAATGAGAAATTGTTCACAATCATTGTAGGTGTTTTTATTTAAAAGAAGGACTTGTTGGCATTTAATCTTCATTATTTTGTTGATTAAGAAGAGTTTCATTTAAGTTTTTGAGTTTAGAGGTTAACTCAGTGAGCCATACATGTGCTAATGCTTGTTCTATGATCAGTAAGCATTTTTAGTAAGTTTGTTCTTGGCTTCAATTAGCCTAAAATAATGTGAGATAATACAAATCAAATGAATGGAAATGTGTGTCTTAATTAGATTCAATTATGCCTAGTGTACTAACTAGTAAAATTTACTTAGTTTAATAGAAGCAATGTTCGCTTTGCTACAAAAATACTTCATGTATTAATTTATATTTTATTCATTCATAAAATGATGTTTATTTAGATCAGACAAAATGGATCATTTCAAGCTTACAAAGTGATGTAAAATAGGAAGACAAATCAAGTTATATTCAGACAGTTATGCCTTAGTTGAACCATGATAAATGTTCAATTGGTTAAACTCAGCATAATCAGTAATCTTAACTTAGATTTGTCAGTTAAACAAACCCAGTTACTTTAGGTGTTACTGCATGATGTAAAATTTGTAAGTTGGAGCAACAAAAAAAAAATAATAAAAATTTCAGAGTAGCAGTCTTCAGTCTCACATCCTTCTTCACAACACACACACAAATGCCCAACAAACCTTACTTATTTGTTTATTACTTAATATCAGTTAAAAAAAATACTTTTGTTTAAAATGTTTTTGGAAATTATAATATTTTAGATTTTTAGGAATATTACATAAACTGAAACAGCAGAAGAACAGTATTCAAAGCGTCATACACAATTTGAATCTCATTCTTTCTACAAAGTAATCGACAGAATCCAGATAGTATTTTAGGCCCAATCCCAATTCTACCCCTTAGCCCTTCCCCTTACCCCTCATTTTAAGCGTTCCTGTAAATGGGGTAGGGGTGTCCCAATTCTCTTTAACTTGAAGGCGTAGGGCTAAGGGGAAGGGGTAGATAGCCCTTTGAACTGAGATTTTTCAGAACCACACTCGAAACCAAGGGGTAAGAAAATTTCCCAAAATACACCTGCCACAACAGCAGGATAGCTGCACCCGGAAGTAAGGAGATCCACAAATTAGTATTTTTTGTCATTATTACATATTTTTACCACAAACAAGCATATGTTTTATTACTTAATAACAGCGCTTGTGTTTTACCGTCACGCTTTAAAAAAAAAAAAAAACACTAAAACAAAAACTCATAATTTAGCTATCTATAATCCATAATAATAACTCCTGTACAGCAGTCCCACAGCATTCTGTCACTCAATGACACTCGAATACCCTGTCAGAAAAGCTGGAAATGAGCTTTTTACAGTGTCACTTATAATGTTAATGCTGTTTTTGGGTGTGCTTACATAAATCAATATGCCACTGTGTAAATACATAGTATAGTTATGATCTTATTGCCACATTAGATCGTTATGATAACATAATATATGCCTTCAGTGATTTCCTGAAGATAAATACCAACAAATAAAGCAACTGGAACAACTACAGCAGTCACGATCGTCTGATCTCATATGAAGCAAGAGATAACTTGTGCAGATGCTGTAGTGCTGTCCCATTTTTTAGGGGTAAATTTTGAAGCCCTTCCCCTTCACACTCAATTTTAAGGGCCATAGGGAAAGCGAAGGGGAAAGGGTACAAAAATAGAATTGGGATTGGGCCTTAATGGCATTGCTGTTCAGCATGAGAGAATAATATATAATGCTAACTATACTGTATCTCAATATGGCTGTTTTATTAAAGAAAAGGCTGAAAACAAATACATTGAGGACTTTATTCTATGATAACAGACAGCTATACAGTTGAAAATTATTTTTCACAGTATTTCCTATAATATTATTCCGTCTGGAAATAGTCTTATTAGTTATATTTTGGCTAGAACAAAATAAAAAAAAGAAAAATTAAATCATTATAAGATCAGTATCATTAGCCCCCTTAAGATATATATTTTTTCGATTGGCTGCAGAACAAACCAATGTTATACAATGACTTGCCTAATTACCCTAACTTGCCTAGTTAACCTAATGGACCTAGTTAAGCCTTTAAATTGTCCTTTAAGCTGAATACTAGTAACTTGAAATATATATATAGTAAAATATTATGTACTGTCATCATGGCAAAGATAAAAAATCAGTTATTAGAAATTACTTATTAAAACTATTGTTTAGAAATGTGATGGAAAAAAATCTCTCCATTTAACAAAAAGTGGGGCAAAATATACAGGGGGGGGGGGGGGGGGGGGGGGGTAATAATTCTGACTTCCACTGTATATCCTTTCTGTCTTCTAATCATTCAGAACCCTTGCTAAATTAACATTTATTTTTTTTAAATATCGGAAAAACTATTGACCCTCATTAACACTTAAAAATCATACTGTAAAATGTTATGCTTAAACTATTTGCACATATTATTTATTATTTTTTAAGCATTAGTGCATTAAGTTAAAACATCAGAATTACAATTTTAATAGACTGACAGCCCTAGAAAAGAAGAAAAAACACTAAGCGTCTAATAGCAAATTAGCACTGTTGTATAAAAATTCATGCTTTTCCACTTGCAGGTTTTAAAAGCTCATTACTGCTCTTACAACTCCAGCACTCCGTCTCGTTTCTCGAAACACTGCCGCTGTTGAGTCACGTCTCACCAAATGTGCCTGAAAATGGGAAATCATTTAGTTCATAATGAAAACCATTTCTGAGCCACATAATTAAGAGGGCTCTCCTTTAAAAGGGACACATGATTAATTTGTTTCGCAGGAAGCTTGCGAAGGTAATTAAAACAATGACACTTTTGCCCCGATGAACTTGTACAATTTTTCCATGTACGTGGCTTGAGGGATGATGTGCGTTGTCTGTGCTCCAGGCTGGCCAGTTCGATATCATTCTTTGCTTTAGTTATGACCTTATGCTCATTTCATTTAGCCAGAGAATATTTAGAATGGATGAACGTTTTTGAGGTGTTTTTTTTTTTTTTTTTGCTTGTCGTCAGGGCGAAAGTCATTTATGGTCATACGTTTTTGAACGTTACCTTAAATTGCACCACATTTTCTCTTCCCTTTGAAAGAGGACACAACCCAAGATTATTGCCATAGTATTTCATGTGGTATTTTAATGCATAATACAATGATAAAAAAATGAAAAGCAAGATATGCTTAATGAAAATGATCTGTCAACATAAAGAATACAAGTTAAAGTAGTACATTTACATCAGCCTAATTTAAAAAATGTATGAATTTGTTTCTTTTGTGGAGAAAACGATTGATTTCAAAGTCTAGTCTGATAACTTTATGTAATCCATTAAAGTTGGTAAGAGGCATATAGTCTTTTTTTCAAGATACTGTGTTGGGAAATGAATTCTCGAACGTGAAAATAAATGAAACAATAAGATGCAAGATGTAAATACTGAAATAGAACTTACATAAACAATGAATAAATACCTTAAAAGTGTCACAATTATGTTATTTTGAAACATCAAAATTTTGTTTTGGTGGTCTCCTACATTAGGTTTATTTAAAAAAACATTTTTTCACCATTTACTTCACAGTATGCTTTTACAACAACTTCATTGCATTTAATATATTTTTCTGTTTAAAATCAGCTCTTGAATGGTCTTCTACTTACAGTAAAAATTAAATGCTCATTACCAGTGTGCGCATTATACATTGACTTTCATGGATGAGCTTTTTTCAGTAATTTATGTGATGCATATATGCTTGAGCGATCCAAATTCATTTATCTCTTTGATTAATCAACTTATTTACCTATTTGCAACATATTTGCAGTGTTTTGAGGAATAATTAGTGAATTCTGACGTATAGTAACCTCTAATGGCATATTTCATGGGATGTGATTTTCAAAGATGGACAATTTTCTTATATAAATCGGCCAACTTTACAGTACTGTACGCTGACAAGTTTCCATTCCTTCCTATTTTACTATTTAACTTCCATGTGCAAGCAAAGGCATCTATTATAATATGCACTCTAGTACACTTTTAATTTACTTTTGGGCTAACTATTTTACAAGACAAAGTGTCTTTTGAACACTTACGGTGTCTATCAGTAGGCAGATTGCATGATCATGGGATCACAACGGTATGAACCATTATAGGGGTGGTCAAGGTATATTATTTGTTTTCTGTAGTTTTTATTATTAATAATATTATTTAAGAAACAGGTGAGTGCAGAAATATTTTCCACTATTTCTAGAGAAGACCCACAACCTCCTCTTCCACAAGTCTTGTTTATATGTCCCTCAAGGGGGATCAAAAGTTAATTAGAGGAGTCAAACCCCCCAGTTTTTCAAACACTGCTCATTACCATATATATATATAATTATTTGCTTTGTTTGTATATATATATATATATATATATACATATATATATATATATATAAAGGTCAATCATTTCCCTTTAATATATCAGTAGCAGCCACTGGTATTAATTTTGTTTTACCTGTATGTTTTTTAAAGGTGTTTTAAGGTTCATGTAACCTTTGACTTGCATGTAATGAATGGACAAGGACTACACCATCAAAACTCAGTTTTCCAGATATTTGTGCCAATATTTGCAGCATGCAAAGCACCACAGCATCACATGAGTACCATCAAATGTCTCAAGCCTGAAAATGAGAGGGGGTGGATATAGATTTGTGAGGGCCAGCAATTAAGATGGATTGAGATGGGAAGGGCTGAGATCCCAATAAGTCCCTGCTGCCGTGTAATTACATGCTCTCTGCTTCTTATCGAGTTGATCCGAAGATCTCAGACCTGCTGGATTTATGAGAGGCCCGTTTGGCAGTAGGGGGCACTTGGAGGTAAAGTGTCATCTCTGCTTAACAGCTGCGACCATATTTATCCACAGCTGGATTTATGAGAACAGGTCCCGTCCCTTGGGCTGACCCAAGTAGAGGAAATCGCAGCTTAGCGGAGACAGACAGGACGATATAGGCTCCATGCGATGATGCACGTTCCTATGATTGTCATCTCGACGCGGTAAGTAGAAGACTCATCATCCAAGGGAACAGCTGAGAAATCAAGCTTGATGATGATGATGATGATGAGAAGTGGTTTGGGTGGATGCTCAAACATACCTGCATGCAACAAGAGGAAAAACGAGCTTCAAATGAAACAGTATCTTCATTTTAAAAGAGACACTGCTATTTCGAAGCTCTGCGTGGATGTTTGCGTGGATGCAATTTCTGAAAAAAAGCCATCCCCAAAGGGTTTTGACGCCTAGACCGTGGCCAGGGAGAGGCGTATGGGGTCATGGACATCAGAGAAGAGGACTTGGGGACATTTGGCTGAAAAGATAGCTGTAGATAGGCAAGAGAACGGGAAGAGAATGGGATTTTGTGAAACATGAAAACTGCAGAGGGAACAGATATGGTGTAGGTAACGAGATTTGGAGGGAGAGAAATGGAGAGTCAAAAAGAAATGCGAATCACTTCTATTATAATAACCCACCTCTGACTCTCGGCAGTGAGACTCCTTGCTTATCTCATCTTCAAGCCAGAATAAAACCCATTTTCAAGCCTTAGAAACAATATCAAGAAAGGTTACCATGCCCAACATCCGTGACACCCCTAGTTAGAGCGAGGCCGAGGAGGAGTATAAAAATGCATGACGTGCCACCATCCCGCATGTACCATCCTGATTGTCGGGCACCACAGAAGAGCAACAGATTTCAAGCTGTGTCACAGTTATTTGGTGCAAAAGACCAATCATGTCCGTGAATCCATCACATTTCAGCACTTTTTGTTATTATGTAGGTCCTTCCTTTCTCTTCCTGCTATCTTTTCACTTTTTTTTTCCAGGATTACAGGCAATGTTGGCATTAATGTCCCTTCAGGCTAAACAGATTAAGGGCTGTAATGACTCTCGACAGTGCCTGCGAGCAGAAGAGTCACATGTATTTAAGGACGGATGGCATTTTTTTTGGTTGAAATGTTCGTACAGTGCCAGATAAACTGTCTATTCTCATGCTGCCCCTGGGGGAAGATGTTCAAGCACTCAGATGAGGGTTGTGGCTTAGAAGCCTCGGCTCAAATATGCCCACAAGTTCTCCATCTTCTCACAGAGTTAGAAAAGAAAGTGATGTATGTGCCAAACAAATCTAACTGCAGGCACAGAGGCTGCCAGGGCTGATAATTCTGCCCCTGAAGTGCAATTGCCATTCAGCACCCTTTCTCTTCAAAAACAAGTCAGATGAGGAAAGCGTCACATCAGCCAGTAAAGCAAAGCAGATCTTTAGACAATATTTCATTTTCAATTGTCTATAGAACAAACCATTGTTATAAAAGGACTTTTCTAATTACTCTGACTTGCCTAATTAACCTAGTGAAGCCTTTAAATTGCACTTTAGGCTGAATGCTAGCATTTTGATTGAATTCATTCATTAATTTTCCTTCATCTTAGACCCTTATTTATCAGTGGTTGCCCCAGCAAAATGAACCGTCATCTATTCTGGCATATGTTTTACGCAGTAGATGCCCTTCCAGCCACAACCCAGTACTGGGAAACACTCATACACTCCCACATTTACACACACACACTCATACACTACGGCCAATTTAGCTTATTCAATTCAGCGGAATTATTCAACTTTAGCACTTGGCTGTTTCTCAATATGGGTTCTTCAGCGTTCTTGAGTCCTCATGTTCTCATGTAATGTCATCCTCTGCCAACTGCCAAAGTTCAGTTCCAAAACTCAAGACCGCAAGAACGGAGGACGCGTTCTTGGTCTCGAGGATGCATCGATGTAGACTTGAGAGCAAAATTTGCTCAAGAAGTCCCAGAAGTCATTGTGACTGAATAAAGGAGGTGGGAAAGTGCAGCATTTTATAAAGATTTATTATTAAAGTTTAGAGATATAACTTATTTATCTCAGGAGTTTTCCTAAATGAGATGAACAAAGTAAACATTAACATGAAAATCTTAATAAAGGCATAAACACATGAAGGGTGTTTATTTGCTGAATTTTATATTAAAATATGTTTTATTTGTATTGTGCAAAGTATATTTGTAAGGTCTTTATGCATAGTATATATATTGAAAAGGGGAAAAAAAATCATTGTATTAATGCTGTAATGTTTAAATAATTTTCTGTTAAAACGCGCAAAGGCATTAGGAAGAATGCAGCATCTCATTTCATAGAGGACGCATTCTCTGTTCTCGCTGTCTCCCCAGTTCGTTCTTCCGAGGAACGAACCTGGCAAGAACGCTTTCCATAAGAACAGGAGTCCGTTCTCAGCATTCTTGAAATTGACAATAGCCCATGTCTTTGGACTTTAGGGAAACCAGAGCACCCGGAGGAAACCCATGCAAACACGGGGAGAACATGCAAACTTTACACAGAAACTCCACCCAGCCGGGACTCGAGCCAGCAACCTTATTGCTGTGGTAACCACTGAGCCACTAATTCTGGCTTTAACTGTACATGGCATTCACGTTGGATTATTTTATGGCAACTTACAAATATGAAAAGAAATAGCTATTGGTATAAGAGCTAAAAAAAAAAAGGTGAAATAGATCATTGAAATAATTTGTTTGATGATGCATGTCATTTTTACGCTACTTGTGCCATCACAGGGTTTCTGCAGGTTTTACCAAGCCAAATTTAAGACTTTAAAATCTTTTTAAGACCATTATAAATGACATTTTAGACTTATACAGGGTTAAACACTAATGATTATTTTTAATGGCCCGATTAGCCACAAAAATGTTTTTTTTTTTATTATTTCTTAGCGACATACTTTAATGTGTCAAAACAATATTTATTGTGGAGGGAGTTACATAAATTATCAATAATATATATAATTGTTGCCTTTGGCCCAAATTGATTGAGTATAACTTCTATTCAACCTAATGTCTAGTGAATTTATAAATATTATGTTTACTCGCCCTTTCTTTTGTAAATAGGTTTTGTAAAAATGGAAGATAATGTAAAGGGATAAATTGCTCTTTTATTATCAAGAGGAACTGTGTAATTGCTTTTAGTTTTCATTCCCTGATTTTTTTAAGAAGGATTGTTGGAGATTGGATGGATGTTGGCCCGATACGGTAGCGTTACTTGGACAGAGAAAAATAAAGACCTGTTTAAAATTATTTAAGACATACAACACAATATTTTAGTGAATTTAAACATTTTTAAGGCCTAAAATTTTATTTTTGAAATTTAAGACATTTTAAGACTAAGATCCCGCGGTGCAGATACCCTGTATCAGAAGGATAGTGACACCTTTCAGAGAATAACAGACGTACTGTATGAACAGCATTTATTCAGTATATGCATATTTTAACATCAAATTATTCCTATTTCATTGACTGCAGTCTGTGGATGTTCCAATTACAAAAGTTGGGTAATTAAGAAATATATATATTTTTATTAATCAAAAACTCATTTAAATAATTTCCACACAGGGTAGCACAGTGGCTCAGTGTTAGTACTGTCGCCTCACAGCAAGAAGGTCGCTGGTTCGAGCCCCGGCTGGACCTGTTGGCATTTCTATGTGGAGTTTGCATGTTCTCCTCGTGTTTGCATGGGTTTCCTCTGGCTGCTCTGGTTTCCCCCACAGCCCAAAGGCATGCGCTATAGGTGAATTGAATAAACTAAATTGGCCATATTGTATGTGTATGAATGTGTGTTTCACACATTTTACACACATTTTTCCAATTTAGTGTTTCCCAGTACTGGGTTGCAGCTGGAAGGGTAGCTGCTGTGTAAAACCTATGCTGGATAAGTTGACGGTTCATTCAGCAGTGCCGACTTCTGATGAATAAAGGGACTAAGCCGAGAGAAAATGAATGAATGATTTCCACACAAATTGCACAACACATGATAATTATACTTGAACACAGATCATAATTTTATAATGATATCTAAATTATGATGCTGAGTAAATCACTAATGCTAAACATTCAGCCTATTATAAAGCTATATTAAACCAGAATTAGATTGTTTTTATTATTAATCTATAAGCTGAAACTTCTCAAAGATTCGCCATTCTATGGAGCATTACAGTATGTTGCACACTGTCAAAAGTGACATCTTATTTTATGACCTCTGGATCTGTAGTGTATTATGGATGTATATGTGGGATGCACATATTGGGCTGGTTTGCTATGGCTGGTCAGAGTTTGGGAAAGGCATCGAGGTCCTGTGGAAGTAATAAAGATCAATAGGAGTTAGGATGGAAGAGGGCTGTACTAATGAATTATTTATTAATAATTCATCTCCAACTTAGAAGATATATTACAAATCACAATTCTTTCTCTGAAGCCAACAGCATAATTTAGCTTTCAAGTAATTTTACTACTGCTGTGAAGAATATAAAATATGAAAACACATGGAGTGCTATTGACTTTTTGCTTGTGTGATTTCTCTGTATCCCACTGCTTTAACCGAAACATCAATCCTTTTAAACTGAATTTATGTTGAAATAATCACTGAAAATTGCACCAGTTTCAACAGATGGGAAGAGGCTATGAAGAATTTATTAATTTTTAAGAGAAGACTGGTTTAATTACACCTCTAAATTGATTTATCTTTACCGTGTATTATAAAACATTGCAGTATAGTCAGATTTTTTTTGTAGACATGTAATAAGAGATTTAAATTACATAGCCGGTGCAGTATTTTCAGATCAGGCTATGACTTCTTCACCAAATGACTTACAATTTTGTCCCCCTGCCTATTTGGTTTCCACCCGTAGAATATTTTTACATCATTACCCACAAGTACACCACTGCTGTAAACTTGCCAAGGAAATTACAGGAAGGCATCAGTAAAATGCAATTTGTCCTGTGGGGACAAATACAGTATTAGCCTCTCAGAACTCAGCAGAAAAAGAGCACCTAGAAGGCAAACACGACACCACTGATGCCTAAGGATCTACATACTAATGATCTGAACCAGGCTGGCACACCAGACAAACACTGCTTATTCTCCGAGGCACTTACCCAGGAGAATGTGAATGTGTGGTGCTATCCCATCTCCATATTTGACTCTCTTTCTTTCCACAAAGTAATTGACAGAATCCAGATGGTACTTTAATGGCATTGCTGTTCAGCATGAGAGAATAATATATAATGCAAACTATACTGTATCTCAATATGGCTGTTTTATTAAAGCAAAGGCTGAAAACCAATAAATTGAGGGCTATATACTATAATAACAGACAACTTTACAGTTGAAGTCAAAATTATTAGCCCTTGGTTTTTTTTTACTTCTTAAAATATTTCCAAATGATTTTTACAGAGCAAGAAATTTGTACAGTATTTCCTATATTTTTTTCTTCTGGAGAAAGTCTTATTCGTTTTAATCTTTTAATCTTTAAATGAAATCTGCAAATGCACTTCCTGTTGTTTTTTTTAGTTAAATTGTCAAATTATGTATATCTTAGCAAATGGGCATAGCTAATATATTTAACCACACCCCTCCAACTGTCAGTTTTGACAACAAACAGAATTGGTGAGAAGGAGGTGCCTGTTAGGTTGTAATAACTCTCCCCAAACACTTTCCCCATCTTTCTGAATGAAATGCCTGCTTTACTACATCCTTTCAACTCGCAGTAGGAAAAGCCACGTCCACTGTTTTGTTATTTAATATTCTGTTTCTCTGGAAACTGCGTCACAATACAAACAAAATAATGGTTGCAGCTTCCGGTTCATGGGGATTTGATGGTAGCTTTGAAGTAAGCTTTGATGGTAGCTTACTTTCTAGCGTGTTTTAAGAGAGACAACCAAGAGTGATCCAATATTTTTAACAAGTAGCAAGTGACATTGCTTGTGTATTTTACTCACGTTATATCTAAAAAATATATATATATATATACATATTTTTTTCTCAGTGTAATCTAGTTTTATTCTTGCCATCCCATTACTCCCATCACGTGCCGCAAGTGAGAGGGACTGTTTGATTTACAATTTGCGACAAAGCCAGCTTAAACCATTAACAGTTAATGACATTCTTTTAATTATTTTACATATTTCTTTTATGTCATTTATGAAATGTGTTAATGTATTAAAATAGTAGTTCATATGATATTAACAATAGCTATCTTTTTTCTGTTAAAGGTACTGAATGCAAGTTTTTGACTCTTCTAAACCATGAAAATACCATAATATGTTTGCAGATATTTAAAAAAAACATGTTAAGTAAACTCTTGTTTATCTGAAAAACAATGCTGAAGTCAGATATTCTCCGTTAAAAGTGTGTGTTACAAGCTGGAACGACTGTCTTTATTTTGGTTCTTTTAACCCGCTCAATGCTAGTTTAGCCAATTTAATTTCGGCACCCCAGGTTACCTTGTTGGAAAACCGCATATGTCATTCATTCAGTCAGAAAGGCTCTCAAAGCATGCATCTGTGACCGAAATGTAACCACCTGTGGACAGTAGCAGACGCAGATTCAGAGTTCCACATGAGGTGGTTATTAATTAGCAAATAATCTTAATATTACAAACGTAAACATTAGGTGAGTAGGTTACATTTTAACCCCATGTCATAACAACCGCTACGTGACGAAATTTAGAGATAAGCAATTTTTCTGTTAGCACGAGAAATTTAAATAAAGCCATTCAGAAGCATAGAATAGTGCACACTGCACTGCAACAAAATGGTAAGGTTTATAATTGAATTAGTACATATTAAACTTCTTATATTTTAACAGTTTTTCTCAGTCGCTTTGGTGCATTTCTCACAACACTATTTACATTTGCACAACAGTTAATCTATTTCTCAAAACAATTTGTGTCATTGGTGCACATCATAGTAGCAGTTTCTCATTCCTTCCAGCAAATTGCAAATGCTTTTGGACATGCATCAATTGCTTTCATACAACTCTCTGCTGTTTGTAACATTATCATTTGCTTATGTCATGTCAGTCAAAATTAACTAAACTTGTGGATGCTGAATAGTCATTCCATATAAAACTAATAGTCCTCATTTCATTACTTGAGTCATTACATACAAAAATGTTAAACTAGTTGTCAAAATCTTTCAAACAAATTTTATTTAAAAACTTTAAATCTTTTTTTTTTGAAAATGTCTCCTAAATTGAACAATTTCATGAAGGATTTACAGACCTATGTATGTTATAGGTTTAGTTCAAATATGTACTGCAATATTGTTTACAGTTGTGCACAGCTCTACACAAAGGAAGTTTATGTTTGTTGTAAATAAGGATGTATTTATTCTTTTACACAATGCTGTGAATAAATTAGAATTGTAAAAAGCATCTGCAGTAAAAATGTGAAACATACATATTCAGTGTCTTGTACTCAGATACCTCACTAAATGCAGTGATGTCTAACTTTACTGTAGTTTTCAAATGGCTGTGCAAATAGTATATAGTGCTGTCTTGAGCATTTTCAGGAAGTGTCACCAAAATCTGACTTTTTTGAAAACATGACAAAGCCATTTGGTGTCAGGACTTTTCATTTTAATGACACTGACACTTTCATTGACATCAATACTTGCTTTTGAGGAATGAGCTATCCATTTTAAGCAAGTGACACGCTTTTGCAGGTTATCCACTAGGTTTTGCAGTTTGTACTAATTGTTTTGAGAAATGCATTAACTGTTGTGCAAATGTAAATAGTGTTGTGAGAAATGCACCAAAGCCACTGAGAAAAACTGTAAATGTACATGCTGAATCACTGATGTGTTGGCTTGCACTAGGGCTGCTTGATTATGGAAAAAATCATAATCACGATTATTTTGGTCATATTTGTTATCACGATTATTAAAAACTATATACACCCTCCTGTGATATTTTTTTTATATTTCCCAAATTATGTTTAACAAAGCAAGGATATTTTCACAGTATGTCCTATATTTTTTTCTTCTGGAGAACGTCTTAGTTGTTTTATTTTGGCTAGAATAAAAGCAGGTTTAAATATTTTTAAAACTATTTTAAGGTCAATATTATTAGCCACCCTTCAGCGATTTTTTTTTGATTGTCTGCAGAAGAAACTACTGTTACACAATGACTTGAAATTTCACTTTAGGCTGAATGCTTGTATCTTGTTCTCGATTCATGTTTTTTATAATCTTTAGAAGCCAAAATTGAAATCGAAACTAAATTTTGATTAATTGCACAGTTCTAGCTTGCGCTGAGTCAGTTTTAAAGTTTTTTAGGCTTCACTTTAGGTTAGACTTTAGGTTTATTTTATTTTTAAGATCTGAGGTAAAACTATCTGCTGCTGCTTTCAGTAGTATGGCAATTAATGTAATGTAAAATGGCATTCAAACTCACATTATTAGCATGTAACACTGAATAAAGCACATGAGGTGTACCTGAGGTGATCATTGTTAGTTTTCTGTTGTTCAGCTGCAAAAAAATACAGGTAGGGTCAAGTACAGAATGATATTAGTGCTGCTGTCGGGTGACGAGTCGGGTGTTCTTTTAATTATTGAGAGTGCGGGTTTACCAAAATGTACCTGTGCAGGACTCTGGTCTACACTGTTATGCAATGACTAGCCTAATTAACCTAATTAATCTAGTTAACCAAATTTACCTTGTAAAAAATTGCACTTTAAGCTGAATACTAGTATCTTGAAAAATATCTAGGAAAATAGTATGTACTGTCATCATGGTAAAAATCAAAGAAATTAGTTATTAGAAATGAGTTATTAAAACTATTATGTTTAGAAATGTGTTCAAAAATCTTCTCTTCGTTAAACAGAAATTGTGGACAAAATATACAGGGGGGCTAATAATTCAGGAAGGCTAATAAATCTGACTTCAACTATATATAATAACAGACCAGTGTGCAGCTGATAAATAATTCAGTCATTCACGTCATCCTAAATCATTGAAATCTTTACATCCTTTTGAAAATGCAGTGTTTACTTGGCTTGATAAGTGCTTAGTGTCCCAATTACATCACATTTAATTTCATTTGGCAGACACTTTAATCCTAAGTAATTAAAGCAACAAAAAACAACAAAATGTAAATAATATGACGTTCCCTAATGCATTTCCCTAATGCAATAAAACACAATTTATATTTACATATATGACAGGTTGGACATCTCAAAAGCTTTGTTTCTAGATCGCTAAAATGCAAAACACACATTTCCCATAAATCCTGTATAATTCAACCAATCAGATGATTTCTTCAGAATTCCAGAAGTGTTTTACATTTAATGTACCACTGAGAGCCAATGCAAATAATGGGACTCATATGGGTAAAAAGCATCTGCCCTCTAGCCACGGTGCCAAAATCAAGCTTTGTTTCCACTGTCAGACCAGTGCAGCTCTAAAACTTACCCTTAACAGAGCTATCCGAAGCAAACGTCTCACAAACTCACAATTTCAGCAGTGAAGGGAAAACTAGATCTGACAGAAGCAGACAGTGATCACGATTCCCCATCAGACTGTAAGTTATTTCTGACACTCGCTAATGTTGGAAAGCGACTTTTGCAGTTAAAATCATGGCAGATAAAAAGTGTTGACATTAGCTTGTATAGTCTGATATAAAAACATGACTTTTGACTCTGGGAAACGCTCCCTTTTTAATCACTATGTCAAAAAGATCTCTGACTGATGATCCATAGGAAGGCCAGAGGAGGCATGTGTGACATTTTAAAATGAATTACAACGAAACACTAATAATCACAATGAATCAAACATGTTAATTTGAAGTACAAAAAGATTCAAATGATTATTTCCTTTAACAAGAATGTAGTCACACTTTATTTTAAGCAGGGCTTGAAATTGTGACCATTTTGGTCATCATTTTGGTCATCATTAACATTTTATAATTATTAAACATTCAATTTGGAATTATTGCACAAATATTAAGTCATTACAGAATTAGTCAGACAGTTCTTTTTGGTTTTTATTGGTCCCGATTGATAAAGTTTCCAAATACAATAAATCTGTTAATCTACAATTTGCAGTGCATGGTGCTCATTCATTTTTGGTGGGTGCTCCTAATTTTGGAGTTGGGAGCACCAGAGTCTACCAAGTAAAAAAGTTAATTTCAAGCCCTGTTAAGGTACAATTCTCACTAATAAACCATTAACTATGACATTTGCCTGAAACTCCTCTAAATTGCTGCTTGTTAAGGTATTTGTTAGGTATAGGTATTAGGTAGGATTAGGAATGTAGAATAAGATCTTACATAATATGTGCTTTATAAGTACTAATAAGCCACTAGTTAGTGAGAAGTGGCCCAAATTTTTCACAGTATAGCTGTATATAAAAACGTTGCCTTATGTGGCTAAAAAAAAGAAGAATTTCCTATGCCATTAGCCCTCACATCAAACCACTTTTTGAACAGTGGAGTGAAGTACAGAAAGAAACCACTCATTAAAACATCTACTATATGTGACTTGAGTGAAATACAAGGAAACTGGCTAATTAATAGAAACGATTGACCTTGGAGTCATATACATTTTTAAAGTCTCCGCTCTGACCTCCTCACTTTTGATAACTTAGAAGGATGAAAAATTAGGACAGAAAGAAAGTGTGTGTGAGAGAGAGAAATCGAGAGTGGTTTACATAAACTGCACATCAGCTGCTTGAAGAAGTTTTCGACACACCAAATAGATAATATTTCATGCCTCTTGGCCCATGCTACAAGAATAATCACTTCCAAACAACCCGTAAACATTCGAGTCGAAAGCAGCCGTAAGGACTGTGCCATTCCTACCCCTTCGGTCCTTCCAGCCATGAAGAAGGCACCTCAGGATCCAGACCACGGGCTTCTGTCTCAACTAATCAATCCACATGGTAAGCAGTCTTTTCAGGCTTTAAAAGACACGCTCCGCTCATCTGTGGCCCCAAACCTCAGGAGGGGCATCAACAGTCAGCGGGTCCTGAGTGTTAGCTGTTAAAAAATAAGAAGGATAAATGAATGAAAATGTCAGCTTTTAACATAACGAGAGCCTGTGGATGAATTAATCTTGTTTGTGGAGATTACCAAATATATCTTGCTTCTATAAGTACAAAAAACACAGAGCCGTCATATCAAAACCTTTTGAGAGATAACATTTGTTCGCATGCTGTTACCAAAGTGCCATTTGTTCCTTTTGGATTTTTCTAGGGGTTCTTGGAGAAGAGAGGAAAGAGGCACTTTGATCCAGTGCTTAGCGCCCTTCCTCTGCATTTTTATATAATCCTGGTGGCTAAAGCCAGAAGCCCTTTTATCTGATACTGCCAGCGCAGGTGGGATCGATAACGCCTTGGCCTGCGACTGTGAGACAGTTCCTGGATCACAGCCCTCTTCCATCCTAACTCCTATTGATCTTCATTACTTCCACAGGACCTCAATGCCTTTCCCAAACCCTGACCAGCCATAGCAAACCAGCCCGATATGTGCATCCCACATAGCTACATCTATAATACACTACAGATCCAGAGGTCATAAAGTAAGATGCCACTTTTGACAGTGTGCAACATACTGTAATGCTCCATAGAATGGCGAATCTTTGAGAAGTTTCAGCTTAAAAGTACCTCACATTAGGGCTCAGAAATGAATCCAGCAATTATGAAAAAACATCAATCGAGATAAAATGATGATTGTGTCATATCCCTGTTCCTTTCTAGCAGTCTGCATTTGTTCCTCAACAACACTCAAGCTGCATCCCAAATGGCACTGTAATGAAGTTCACGGCCACCTGGCCGCCGGGAAGAAGGAGGCGGAGAACCGACGCGGTTTTAAATAAATATTTATTAATAAAAGGGACGGCAGCTCCTCACGGAGACTGCCGTCTAAATCAAAACAAACTGAAAGCAAAAGTAACATGTCCGGGCCCGGTCCTCTCTCTCTGTCCTCTGCCATCGTTCCTCCTCTTATAGTCCAGAGCTCCTTCCGTGGGATTGAAGGCAGGTGCGCGCCACAGGTGTATCTCATCTGTGGCGGGCCTCGTTTCGCTCCCACGGCTCTCGACCACGCCCCCTTGCCACAGGCACACTATACAGTTATGCACTTGCACACTCAACAGCATAGTTTATTAATTTAGTGTCAGAAATTCAAATTCGTTTCCCTGATGACATTTGACAGTAGCCAAAAAAATTACTGAAATAAATAACCAAACTACCAAATAATACCTGCCATGAGTATAATTGCATTCACCATCAGGAGGCGGTATAATCACTCTCATAGAAGAATTTTGCTTTCACACTCAAAAATAAATAAAGTAATCCAACATCAGTGTTCAAAAGCTTCGCTCCTTTCGCTACGTGAGCAAAGTAGTGGCCTTTGCAACACTAGGCAATATTCCACACTTCATTTTAACAGTTGAATAAGTGCATCATCCGGGTATTTAAAGTGCACTCTTTTTAGAGTTTTCAGTGTGAATGCTCTACTTACACTAGTTATACTACAAAATGGCGTAGAAAAGTGCATAAGTACGTGATTTGGGATGCACTTTCAGTTTTACTTAGAAATCAGTGAAATCAAGTAACGTGACTTTTTCAGCATTGATGCTTCATTTATCAAAGTGTACTTAATTAATTCATATTTTTTAAAGTGTGAGAAGAGAGCTTGGGCCTTGTTTTTGCCTTGTAACTAGCCCAAAAAACAAAAAAAAATCTTGAATCAATAAGCATTTTCTAGACAAGTAAAATAATCAAATTTTCACTTGGAAAGTAAGTGAAGTAAAATAAAGCATTTTTTGCAGTGTGCCTTAGAGATGAGCAAAACACACATGCACAGTCATATTTTATCTCAGGCTGTGCCTAAATGATCAAATACATGCAAAAATTGTCAAAATGCAGCATTTAGTGATTATTCACATAAATTCTAATTTGTTATGTATTATAAAGGGCTTTATCTATCTAAGTCTAAAGTGCATGGCGCAAAAGCATTATGGGCATGTCCAAATCCACTTTTGCTATTTTAAGGACGGAAAAATACACTTTGCGCCCCGGTGCATGGTCTAACAGGGTTGTGCTTATTCTCTTAATGAATTATGGGTGTGTTTTGAGCATAACGTGCATTAAAGCAATCAGTTTCATCTCTCATTCCCTTTGTGTGATGCCATGGTGCATTTGCTATTTAAATAGCTGCACTTTTGGAATAGCAGACTTTGTTTTCTTGCTAGTGAAGTGTTCAGTTTTCCACAGACCATCTGCACCACTTACTTTTACTCTTTACTTCTCTAATGTCGTAGATAAGGAAACGGTGTTGTACGCTCTCCACTGAAGACATCCATTAGCCTACATATATAATTGTAGTTTGTTAAGCGCAAAGATTTGTTTCAAAACTATTTCTAAATTCAGTTCTAATTTCCAGCAAACTAATAATAAGCAATAATAATAAAGTGTGGTCAAAAACTTTTGTTATATCCAAACACGTCCTATTCTTATGCCCCATATGGTAATGCATATATCCGCAAAACCCAACAGATGGACAAATCTAAGCTTGTTTTTATTCAAACAAATAAAAATATGCATATAACAAATATTACTGCTAATAATAATAACATTACACTAATGCAAATTGCCATGAATAAACTGAAAAAGCCCCCCCTAAGATGAGGCATGAAGGTAGTGGTTGTTTATATTTATGTAGAAAATAATAATTTTTGTAACATTTTAATCCTCATATGTAAATAAAACATTTGTGTATTGCTGTACATCCTGTTTGCATTAAGCAGTGTGTAAGTGTTTAGACCTGCACAGGCGCATAATTAACGCACTCTGTGCTGGACTTTAGACCTGCTTTTAGATGGTCAATTGTGCAGTCTATTTCAGTTCCTCAAAATAGCAATGCACCAACAATGCGCCTTAACACACCTGCTTTTTAGACCGGCACACCCATGAGTCCAGAAAGTGGCGAAAATACATTTGCTATTTAAACATGTCGCAAAACATGAAAATGAATGTTGCACTGGTCTGAAAATAGCAACAAATCATGCCAAACACGTCTTGCGCTTTATTGCGCCGGGTGTACGACCGGGCCCAGAATGAAAGTTCAGAATGAAAAGGCATGAGTAACCATAAATTGAAACTGTGCGCCTCTTAAAGTGACAGCACGCTATACTGCTCCTATTTAGATTGCACAGCTAAAGAATGAGATGCTAAAATTGAAATGGTGATCCCAAGAAGAGCAAGTTAGGGAGTGTCTCAAAAATGAAAAAGGAATTCTATGAATGCAATAACATATAAAACAAAAATGTATATATTTTTAAATATGTAGCGCTTGTATAGGAATGTAACTTTTGAGAAATTTCCTGTGCTCATGTTGGAATCACCATTTCCAATTTGACATATTTATAGAATAAAACAATTACAATATCTAATAATATTGCAAATACTTTTAAAAGTATTCTTTAGGTGCGTACTCTGAATGAGAAACAGAAACATGAAAAACCTTTTTAGCCTTTTTGCAACTATTTTTTGTTTTGTGACAACAAAGTTGAAGAAGACTAATGTACTAATATCTAGTTTATCACCAATATGAAAGCAACTTTACTACATTGGAAAGCCAATTTTGGAAAGCCCAAATAAAGCGCTTTTGCTTTCACAAAGAAACTCATGGCCGCAACATCAGCAATACCTGAAACCAAGATTTCTTTCTTTTTGTTTTGGGCAGCTCTAAAAATATTTCAACGTAGTGATATAGATTTTTCAGCAGATCTGGATCAGCTGCTTCTTTGAGAAAGTTTGTGGGTGACTGGGCTTTGAAATTTTGCAGATCTTATACATATATATAAACAGTTACATAACACACCAAATAAAAGCATAACATCTCTTAGTCTTTTAATAGAATATTAGTAAATTTAGATTTGAGGCCTGTTCATACCAAGCATGATTAACTAAACATAACAATAAAATCAACTCTAAAAATTATTCAATAAAGATGCAGAGAAACTATTTAATTGAGATCACTTTCAGAATGATTTTTTTTCAGCTAATAAATGCTAAAACACTGACAGCCAGTCAGAATCAATTGATATATAAAATGCTTGCACTATTTAAAGCTATAGATGATTGTGGAGAAGCTCACTGTTTGATGTTACAGGATTATTTAAAGATAATGACTATCTTGAAAACAATTGTTTATACCATGGTAAATAATGATAAAAATACTTAAGTTAACCAAAGCCAGGCTAGCAAACTGAAGTAAAAAAGGTACCTAAGATATGCACTTCTAGTTTTTGTGTTGCCTTCTTTAAAATCACTAGGGAAAAATACTTTGTGATGTTTTTATTTTACTAGAAATAAAATAAATTCACTGATTAAATGATTGATTACACCAGTTGCATTCACTGGTCAGATGCACTAGCACACATACATCTGTAGTGATTTCAATGGTAAAAAAAAAGGTAAATATTATCATCTAAATATTTACAGTGAATAATTTAAAATTGACTTTCCCAGAATTTCCTGCATTCCACTTTTTATGCTTTTTGTTAACATCACTATGGTTCTTTTTATTTTTCCCCATTGGTTATGTACATTAGAGATTTATTTTACATCTTACTTACTCCCAGGGCCATTTACATCGAAATTGATATTTAGCCACACCATATTGATGTTTTGTAACATCTAGTTTTTATGAGGGGAGTTGTTAGCTCAATGCTTAACCCCCAAGACCAGGACATACACTACAAACAATTTAACTTACCCAATTTACCTACAGCACATGTCTTTGGACTTGGAAACCCATGTGAACATGGGAACAACATACAAACTCCACACAGAAATGCCAACTGACCCAGTCAGGGCTCGAACCAACAACCTTCTTGCTGTAAGGCAACAGCAATACCCACTGCACCACCATGATGTCATTTTATGTTACATCTAATGTTGATAATTTTTATTCCATAATTTTTATGTGTGTTACCATGATGGTGTTTAGTAGTTGTGTACTTTATTAACACTGTAAATGAATGAAACACGGTAGTTTACCGTAAACATTAAAAATTACTTTTACACTTTGTAGTATATTTTTAATGGCGAAATACTGGGAATCACAGCTTCAGTTTTTTTACTGTAAAATGTACAGATTTGTTTTTATAGTGTTAAAATAAACAGATCGGTATCGTTCATTAGTGTAGATGCAAATATATTTATCATTATATTTATAGCGATCATGCTTGTACTGGCCTTTACACCAGACCCGAACAACACATGATTCAATTAAATACAATAAAATCCACTATAGACAATTTCAATGTGGTGATGTTATTGGCCCATGAACATTTTCTGCTTGTTATCAAACTATTTCATAACAGTTACAAGAGGCAATTCAATTATAATTTTATATTAAAACAGCTATCATAACATTTATAAATATGTGGCTTTTGGATTCTTGGAAGCTATAGAAATTAAAAAATATTTGACAATTGGGCCATATTTGGACCATTGTTTTTGTTTACATCCCTCAAAATGGTCTATATTCAGTGATTATATCAACAATGATAGCAACACTGCAAATTTGTGACAATGGACTGGTGCCTCATTCTAATTCTGACAAACTAAAAAAGCAATGCTAAAACAAAGTATAAATGTATAATTGCATATTTGCAACACTTTACCATCCAATGTACAGCTTCCAGTTGTAGTGGTGCGACACAAAGGTCTCGACAAAGGTTGTGTGCGTTGTACATACAGTATTTATTTGTTCAATCTATTTCACCATACCACTTCTGGGGCGATGTAAATAGGATGTCTCCTCGATATTACCATTTCACCAAGGTGACTTTCAATACTTGAAATTATTTATGCATTCACACGCTGAGCCAAATATGAGATGGGTCTGCACATAAATCTTGCTTAGTGAGCCATGACTGTCTGGATTATCGCACTCATTCCTTTTTTTTAATGCTCATTCAATTCACCGGACCCACATAAGTTCAAAAGCGACCTCATAGTTCTATCAAGCCATGATGTATCACCAAAGAACCAACACGACGTGATTTGGTCAGCAGCATTACCCAGATGATAGCAAGAATGGCACCTCACTTCCATGTGGCACCTGGACACCCTGATAAAATTATGATGACCCGCAGCTAATAATTGATGATAAACCAGTCCACAGCATCTTTATGTATTAGTCAACGACTGGGGCTGTGCGTTATTCCCTTCCCTCTTTTCTCTCTCATTCCTCGACTGCAGCTGTGAATGCACAAGGTGAAATAAAAAGGCCGGCTAAAAGAGAGTGTGATAAACAGAAGGCACAGCAAGTAAATGAGAGCGGTTTATTGAATGGCAAAGCTCTAAGGTGCCACTCTTCCTCACTGAGTAAGGCTAATTCAATTCCCTCCCATGTCCCATCAAAGAGTGCTTAAGAGTGCGCCGGCATCAAAGCCGTGCCGGAAAATGCAGAATGATTGTAACTCAATTGTTGCCGGCCCGTCATTGATTGCACACTGGCATAAAGTCGAGTGCAAGACAAAAGACTTTCCTGTCCTTCCCTGGACTTTGTAATCACCTTTCTGATGTTTCAAGACTGTGAATCATCCACTAATGCTAATAAAGCCTGAGGGGAACCCAGCACAGGTCAAAAACGCCTCTCAGATAGAAAAAGTAACTAGGCATACTTAAAAAGCCCTCAGCTACTGTGAATGGATATGGAGAAGGCAGCACTGTAGTAAAGAAATGCTCCACTTTTTAGGAAATAGGCTCATTTTACAACTCGGCTAGAGTTAAACATTTTTTAATGCATTCAGCTGATCTCTGGTTCTGGTGGGCAGCACTTTTAACTTAGCTTAGCATAAATCATGCATTCATTTTCATTCAGCTTACTCCCTTATTTATCAGGGGTTGCCAAAATGGAATGAACCACCAACTATTCCAGCAAACGTTTTAAGCAGCGGACGACCTTCCAACAGCAACCCAGTACTGGGAAACATCCATTCACATTCACAAACACACTCATACACTACGGCCAATTCACTTATAGCATGTCTTTACGGTTGTGGGGGAAACACGGAGCACTCGGAGAAAGCACGTGAACATAGGGAGAACATGCAAACTCCACACAGAAATGCCAACTGGCCCAGGAGTAACTCGAACCAGCAACCTTCTTGCTGTGAGACAACAGTGCTAAACACTGAGCCCCCGTGCCAGCCCTTAGCTTAAATCACTGAATCAGATTAGACTATTAACATAAAAAAATAAAAAAAAATAAAAAGAAAGTTTTGATAATTTTTCTATTTAAAGCTTAACTCTTCTGTAGTTAAATTGTGTGCTAAGACTGACGGGAAATAAAAAGTTCCTATTTTCTAGGTTGAAATGGATAGTAACTATACTCTTACTCGGACGTTATCGTAAAAAAAAACTTTGCCGCTGTACAATGGCTACAGTAGAAACAATGCTATCATGCAGTGCTGGTACTTATGGCTTGTTTCCACTGACTGGTACAGTACGGTGCGGTACGGGTCATCTTTATCAGGCTTGCGTTTCCACTACAAAGGGTACCCTTTTGGAGGGCGTGGTGTAAGACAGAGTTTTAGTCTGCGTCATTCTCGCTCAATTAAATGTCTACAGTAAAGCTGTAGAGGTTATTCACATATCATATGAGAAGCACTTCTCACAAAACAGATGCAGTATACACATAAATACTTGTGTATAAATGTTTATTACTAACCTTTCTAACAACTTTCTAATAACAGATCTTACCTTGAAGGGAGAGGTTACTATGTCAGTATAGGTGACCATAGGTCAAGGTGGACACCCATGACATGTGGAGTCCCACAAGGCTCGATTCTGGCACCTCTCCTGTTCAACCTTTATATGCTCCCTCTGAGCCAAATAATCAGAATCAGTTTTATTGCCAAGTGTGCTTCACACACACAAGGAATTTGTTTTGGCAACAGAAGCTTCCAGTGTACATAAAGTGACAAGTGACAACACAAAATTAAATACAAGAAAAGAAAAGGCAATAAACATTAAACATTAAACAGAGTCAAAAAGATCATGAGAAAATGAGAAAGAACCAAATTTCCTACCACAGCTATGCTGATGACACTCAAATCTACTTAGCCTTACTGCCTAATGACTACAGCCCGGTTGACACCCTCTGCCAATGCATTGATGAAATGAACAGTTATATGTGCCAAAACTTTCTTCAGTTAAACAAAGAGAAAACTGAAGTCATTGCGTTTGGGAACAGAGATGAGGTTCTTAAGGTGAATGCGTACCTTGGCTCTAAAGGTCAAACAACAACAAATAAGGTTAAGAACCTTGGTGTAACTCTGGAGTCAGATCTGAGTTCAATAGTCATGTCAAAGCAATTAGTAAATCAGCATACTATCATCTCAAAAACATTGCAAGAATCAGATGCTTTGTTTCCAGTGAAGACTTAGAGAAACTAAGGATTCTGACCAGAACCAGGAAATCAGAGCACATCACACCTGTCCTTAGGTCTTTACACTGGCTCCCAGTTACATTCAGAATAGATTTTAAAGTATTATTACTTGTCTATAAATCATTAAATGGTCAATTTAGCTGTGCCTTTACTAAATGAGCACTGTGCTACGCCCAACAGATCGCACTATTATGTTTTTCTCTTCTTTTTCATTCGTTTTACAACCTGTTTTAACATATTTTATCTCTTTTTATCAGTTTTTTAATTATTTGTTTTTATTTTTTCTTACACTTGTCTTATTTATTCCTTTTTATGTAAAGCACTTTGACTATATGATGTGCTATATAAATAAACTTGCCTTGCCTTTCTATGAACATGATTTGATTATAAAAGCAGATCCATGACAGTGCGAAATAGCCTACTGTAACATCTGCAATTATATAAAATAAATAAATGCAACATATATGAACACATACAGTGTACACTACAGTCTCCGATATGTTAGCGATTACAGAAAAAACTACACACAGCATACATTTAGTCATATTTGGCTTCAAAAACAACATGCAACAAAGCCCACAGTCAGAGCAAACCTCTCATCTGTGTCTGTAATCTTCACCAGCACATGTAGTCTCTGTTAGAGAGTAATTTTGTCTGTCCGAGTTCATAATAGTCCAAAAAGCGATGATAAACATGGCAGTTTGTTGATGATTCAGGTTGCTGAAACAATTCGCTCCAGTGTTTTGTTGGGCTTCTCCTTTTTTTTCACACTTCACTCTCACGTTAGTCCTTTTCTTTTCTGAAAGGATCAGATGTCGAAGACACTTCAATAATCACACACACGTTATTATCATCAGAACAAGAAGTTTGTTATATCAAATATAGATGTAATCGCGATCTCCCTGGAGAAAGCGAAAACCGCTCGCACTTTTAGACAACCTCGTAAAACAACAACAGGACACTGCAGATTTTGATCTTCATGGCTTTGTGGCTGTACATCAAGACAACAACAAGGTTTGAGCTCGGGTCATCCATGGCTCGTTATTATATGCATATAGTTGTCTCGGCTGTGTATTGAAAGCATGGTGGTTTCATTGTTTTCATTCTGGCTAGCTCCACAGATTGTGACGTATCTCTGTAACTAATCAGCGTTCAGCTGTGCATGTAGCTCCACCTTTTGGTACCCTTTCTCGTGTTTAGTACCCTTTCGAAAGGGTGCCAAAAAAGTGGTACGGTACGGTTCGGTACGTCTTTTGACAGTGGAAACGGCCATAAAAGCGTACCGAACCGAACCATACTATACCATACCACTCAGTGGAAACGGACCATAAGTTACTTGGGGACTATTTTAAGGTGCTTCATAATATCATTGTACTGTACATGCTGCAATAAAAGTGCAGGATTCCATAAATAGTACTGTGGTAGCTTATAGTTTTATAGTAAGGAGTACTATTGCATTACTTTAGTGGTTGATCCATACTGTATATTACCAAAATAGATTGACAGATTATTGATACATTTTTGTCATTTTATTATCATTATCTGCACCGGAAGATAATTTTGTAGTTTTGCCAAATTGTACCAATAGGTGTCATTTTGTTTTAACAGCACTGGCTTCTGAAGTATTTTCACATTTATTTATTTATTTTTTTCATTCCATTTGTTTAAGCATTTGAAGCTACAGTATGAATTAAATGAAGCAAGTATTAGGCGAATAACAAAGAAGTATATGAAAATGACAAAATCTTAAAAATCCAAGAGCTTCCATTTTCTTTCATGAGGGAAAGAAAAAAAATCCAAATGAAGTGCTCCAAATGACACAAATGAATAAAATAGAGAAAAATAAAATAGAAAATTGTTTAGATTTGTAGGTGGTTGAGGTTGTTTTGTATTTAAGCTTTTTTTAAAAGCATAAATAGATAAACATTCACAGTGCTTCATGGGAGTGGGCGAAACAAAAAAAATTCTCATTACACTTCATTGATTGGTGAAACTTCCAATAGCATCTTGGCTGATGTATTATTCAAGATAGGCTCATTCTGAAAACGTCCCCCTATATACATTTCTGGAGATTCCAAATTAGAAGTATGTATGGCTGCATTTTGTCTTCAAAACGAACGCTATGGGGTGGTATGATGCCGTTCCTCTTCGAACTTACCAGCTTATGGCTTACATACGTATGGACGGTTTTTCCGCTGTTACCAGTTTTCCCAGTAGCTTGCCATGTACATTGGCAGACTTGAGACACAGAGAATAGTTGACCACGATGATGGGGTTCGAGTCTGGCAAAAAACAATTAAAAAAAGCAAGTAATACAAAGACAAAAGCCAAAAAAAATTAAAAATAAAGTAAATAACAGGGTGAGAATGTGGTAAAATATGAAAATATGGTAAAAATCAGACGAGTCCTTTACTTTTTCGGGATTGATTTTCAAAACACTGTTGGTTGGGTTTAGGGAAGTGGGTGGGCAGGTCAATCTATGTTTTTGAAAACACTATTGGTTGGGTTTAGGGAAGTAGGAGGACAGTCATTCAGTCAGTCAATAGCAGCCTCTTTCCAAATTTGAGATCTCAAAAAGCGTACACGGTGTCTGGCGGATTCGCAAAACAAAAACTGCCAAAAAAGTACCTCTTGGGATGTATTTGGCGCTCTCCAGAAATGTATATGGGCTATGCTTTCAGAATGAGCCTGGGTTGGTAGTATTTGTGCCTTTTTTAACCTCATTAAAAGACAGATGTGAACACTTTTTTGCTAAATGTGCATTACTGCTATATCCGTTAGTTAAATAAAACTCTTTAAATTCTTGCTCTCATAAACAACAACAAAAACAAGTCAATGTTGATTTGGGTCTCTAACATGTTCTCTTTTTACTTGTTGGTTCTGCTTATTTTTAATTATTTGACAATTATTTGTAAATGATAAAATAACTTTACTTTTTGGGTTAGGGCAATGGGTTTTCCTTTCCCATTAAAAATAGTCTAATATATAACTTTAAGATGCTGGCAACTGCACTGGGCAACAGGCTGCAATTATTATAATAGTTTCATTATTTTCATCTTCCTCACACATTTTGAGTTACTCAAGAGACACACTTTTTTTTGGAACATAAGACTACATTTTCCTACTAAGCCCTAATGTGGTATCCAGTTAATACCAGCTCACAAAATCCCAGTAAGGCTTAGTAGTTTCAACTCTTAAGTTCCCACTTTCCACTGATCTGCTTGGAGTTTTCCATTACTTCAGATCCTAGTTAATAAGTGTGTTTCTATGTATATCCACAGATCTACATACATGCATGCAATGTGTCTAATTCGGGAATCAATGGCAACAACGCTTTAATGAGGATCATTATGTGTCTATTAACGTAGTCAATTATCTGGTATGCTAGCTGTAATGCATGCACTGAAGGGCATGTATAAAACAGGTCAGGAGCAACTAGAACTCTCTAAGGGCCCATAGTACATTAATAGTCATAGTCTATGTGAGGGATTTTCCACAGGTTGCATCAGGCAGTGTGTTGGCAGGTGGGGGGTAATTAGGAAGGAAGACAGGAATTTCTTTCAATAAATTTAAATTCTTCAACCTAGACTGTTTTCTAAGACATAGAGTTCCATTAGCATTCGTTAAAAATACCATTTTCACGTACACATATGCATGCACGGCTGTTCAATATATTGAGGTTTGAATGATTTAAAATGTTTTTCAAATGCGTGCACATGTATCAGAAATGCAGTACAACAGTAATATTATTTTCTAGTTGAATATATTTGATTTGCAGTTATTTACTTAAGTTAATAATAATGTAATTTGGTGCTAAAAAGTTTATTATTGTTATTATTATTATTATTATTATTATTATTATTATTATGGTAACACTTTACAATGAGGTTCATTAGTTAATGCATTTACTAACCTGAACTAATCATGAACAACACTTGTACAGCATTTATTAATCATAATTCAACATTCACTAATGCATTATTAACATCCAAGGTCATGCTTGTTAACATTAGTTAATGCACCGTGAGTTAACATGAACTAACAATAAACAACTGTATTTTTATTAAATAACGTTAACTAACATGAACAAATGCTGTAGTAAATGTATTGTTCATTGTTTGTTTATGTTAGTAAATGCATTAACTAACATTAACTAATGAACCTTATTGTAAAGTGTGACCATTATTATTATAATTATTATTTTTTGTATTAATTTAGTATTAGTACTATTTAAATTTTATCAAATAGAGCTGGAAAGAATGCTAGATTTAATGACATTTATAATAAATCTATATCATAATATTTATAATGTTTTATAATAAATATATTGACAAACATACAGTTGAAGTCAAATCAGTAGCCCTCTTACGATTTTTTTTTCAAATATTTCCCAAATGATGTTTAACAGTGCAAAGAATTTTTCACAGTATTTCCTGTAATATTTTTTTTCTTCTGAAGAAAGTCTTATTTGTTTTATTTTGGCTAGAAATATTCACCTTAAATTGTTTTAATTTTTTTTACTTAAGGTCAATATTATTAGCCCCCTTAAGCAATGTTTTTTCATTTGTCTACAGAACAAACCATCATTATACTATCATTTGCCTAATTACCCTAACTTGCCTAATTAACCTAGTTAGGCTTTAAATGGCACATTAGTCCCCCTTTATTAAATACTTTGAAGAACTCCCCGGCCTTTAGAATACACTTATTTATTTATTTATTTATATATATATATATATATATATATTTTTTTTTTTTCCTGTTATTTCTATTTTGTAATCTTTGAATGTTACCAAGCCCTTCATGTCAAAAAAAAAAATTAGGCACATAATGACTAAACAAATATGGCATAATGTATTCCCTCACTGTTAACTTTGATATATCTGGAAAGTTTTGTGATTCAAGATGATATGAACTGTTGTTTTTTGGTTGTTGTTGTTGTTGTTTTTGTATTAAGATGCAATTCTTTTGTATATTACTTTTTTAGATGTTGCCAAGCCCCGCACGTTAAATGATAACATATGGACTAAACAAATATGGTACAGTTTTCTCACTGTCAACTCAAAACGTCTGGAATGATATATATTTTATATTTATTATGTTTTTTTTTTCTCATTCAATGCCATGGTTGTGGTAGGAGAGGGGAAATGTAATGCTTTAAATTGTGAATGCAAAAACTCAATGAATAAATATTAAAACACAAATGAATAAATAAATTAATTAATTAATTAATTAATAAATGTCACTTTAAGCTGAATATCTTAAAAATATCTAGTAAATTATTATGTACTGTCATCATGGTAAAGAGAAAAATCAGATATTATAAATTAATTATTAAAACTATGAAATATGTTAAAAAAATCTTCTCTCCATTAAAGAAAAAATATATGAAATAATTAAAACTTAACAGTAAGGCTAATAATTCTGACCTCAACTGCACTTTTACAGGAGTTTGTTTGTTTGTAATTTCTAAGCAAGCTCTTTTCACCTCCAGCCTCTTTTGCTCAGTGTCTAAAGAATAAGAGTGCTGGTATGAAGTAAGAAATCCTATAAGTTCACACTCTCCAAGCACACATGCTGTTTGTGGCTCTCTGTCTGTGTCCTCACTTTGACCGCTGAACCTAGAAGACTGCAGACATACTGAAGTTCTCTAATCAGCTGATTTGGCTGAGCGTGTCGCTCTGATTGCCACAGCAATTAGAAGTCTGGCCACAGATTGCCGCCTGCTGGTGGAGACCATATCGAAAATGGGGATAGAGGAGATATACAAGATATAGATCATAGAGATTAGACACAAATCCACACAGCAATAACAAACCACCTTAGATAGATGCTTGCTACATTTTTGCAATGATGCCTGCAACATCTGGTAACATTTAACACATGTGTGTGTCATTTGTAACATATCTTGAGGTATCACTATCTTATTTTACATTCATGAGTTCACACTGACAGATATTTGAATGAATAGAATATGTATATTTGGCTGTGCTCGGAAAAACACTCTTGTTATTCCCCTTGTCGAGAGAGAGAGAGAGAGAGAGAGAGAGAGAGAGAGAGAGAGAGAGATACACTCAAAATTATTATTTCTGCTGCTTGTTCAAACTACTTCATCTCTACTAGCATCTCAAAAACATTGCAAGAATCAGATGCTTTGTTTCCAGTGAAGACTTAGAGAAACTTGTTCATGCTTTTATCAGCAGCAGGGTGGATTACTGTAACAGCCTCCTCACGGGCCTTCCCAAAAAGTTGCAGTTCATCCAGAATGCTGCAGCCAGGATTCTGACTAGAACCAGGAAATCAGAGCACATCACACCTGTCCTCAGGTCCCTACACTGGCTCCCAGTTACATTCAGAATAGATTTTAAAGTATTATTACTTGTCTAGAAATCACTAAATGGCCTAGGACCTCAATACATTACAGATATGCTGACTGAATACAAACCTAACAGATCACTCCGATCTCTAGGATCATATAACAATTAAGTTGTCCCCCCAACTGAAAAAAATTATTAATTGGATTTGCTATTTTTTAAAGGTAAGTGCTTGCAAACAATTTATTCAAACTAAGTTGAACATTAAATTCAGTCCATATAAATTGTTTGCAACAATTTTGCTAAAATATTTTTAAAGTGTGTGTTGTTTCAGCTCATTTTAATAAAGTAGTTTGCAGTCGTTCTTTTTTTTTAGTGTAGCAAAGTCTGTGTGGAACAGTTTTGTATTCGATTTAGTATTTTATTTTTAGTTTTTAAAGCGTTTGTTATTTAGAGGTTCAGAATGGACCATAACCAGGAAGCCTGAAGAAAATCAATACAGAGATGCCACTGCTCACATTTTAACTTCTACATTTGTATCGAAAACCACCCAATCGAAACATGGCGCATCGGCTTCAACCATCAAATCTCTCATGGAGTGAAACAAAAACTCGGCATAACTGGAGTCGAGTCCAAGCATTCAGTCTAGGTGATGTCCTGAAGGCTAGAGCAAAACACACTCTCGCAGTCCATGCCTCCTGCAAAAAGTGAGCCACAGATCTGTCACAACACAAGCCTGCAGAGACATTACCCCTTTGTCATAGCAGTTCGAGAACAGCTCTGTGTTCCAGCTGGCATCTGAGTTGCCAGGTATGACAAGCGGAAGCTTCGGCTACAGCAGGACACATCTACATTCACCCGAAGTCTGGCTGAGACGCTTCGTGACAGCTCTCCTTTCCTCGCCCCCTCGATACAAACCCCATCCTTCCTCCGGTTCAGAAGAGCACAAGTCCTGACTGCTAAGTCACCGTCTCTTTCTCTCTCTCTCTCACACACACAGCCTGTTTGCCAGGTCTCCCTTCATATCTAGCCCCTTTATAGTATATTCTTGTCCATCCTAGTCTCAAGGTCTTAACACTTTTACCCACTGCTACATTTTGTCTCGGTGACCTCTGGTAAACCTCTTGGGTGATGCAGACAGGGATTGAGGACTCGTTATATAGAGCCAGACTTGCGGTCTTTGAAGAAGTGACCACAGTTTGCATTGTGCTGCCTCTCCAGCAGCAATGTGCAGAGGCGATTTGGGTGCTCAATTCCTCTTTTTTTTTTCAAAACTAGCTGGCATAATTTAGGAACAACAATCTTGTATTTAATAAAATGCAGCGCACTATTATAAATTCAATAAATGTTAGAAGTGTGTGTGTGTGTGTGTGTGTGTGTGTGTGTGTGTGTGTGTGTGTG
>CAIGQZ010004625.1:5820534-5847490 GCA_903798205.1 Danio tinwini | reverse complement strand
GGTAAAGTTGGTTTTATATTCGCAAATGTGGTACCAAATATAATTTCTATTATTCTTTGGTAATTCTAAATAGGGAAATCATATTAGCAGCCAATGGCTATCAAAGTACAACATTGTTCACAGTTAATTAAATAGTGCTAATGTTGTTTTGAAGACATACTTGCATGTGATTTAAGACCCAATATTCAAAGTAGCATGTCACAACTTGTCACTGGTCAAAGATGAATGTGCGAATATAAAACCAACTTTACCCCAATGACAAGCATTTCATTGCAGTTCAAGCAACACTAGTTTATTTCAATACACTTATTTCTTTACTTGTTTTTAAAGGGTTATTCGGGACCAGGGGGTAATGCTCCCCAGTGGCAGCAGCCTCCAAGGGCACCATATGGAGGTGGTCCTGCTGGTGGACAGTATGGTTCGCCTTATGGCGGTGCCCCTCCAGGGCAACAATACGGTGGAGGATCTCCTTATGCATCTTATGGTCAGCCTGGTCCAAGAGCACCGTACGGTGGGGGTCAAGCTCCAAGTGGTCCTTACGGGGGTTATGGACAACCTCAGGGAGGACCATACAGCCAGCAGGGACCAGCAGGTTAGAGCTGTGTAACTCTGCTGTGTTTTAGTTGGTCTGAATAGTATATTGGTAGCATACATATATAAATGTATTACTAAGTTATTCATACATGTATATTTGTGAGGTTACAGTGCCCCTAAAAAGTACTCTTAAGCTAACTTGGATTGTTTCCATTACATATGCATTATGATCATTGTACTTTTATTAATACACCTATTCAGCGTTACCCAGCAGGGCTGTACAATATATCGTTTTAGCATCGATATCCCAATGTGCGAATTTGCAATAGTCACAACGCAGGATCTGCAATGTCAAATTGGGATTATAAATAACCAAAAAACGTAGTTCAGAGCATGTGATTTGTTGTAGTTCAGAGCATGTGAGTCATTGCAAAGTTTAACTCTATATTAATTATTTGAAAGACTTTTATTTGGATGTGTTTTTTAAGGCCTGTGACTGCAAAATTTCAAGAGAATTTAAACTTTATAAAAAATTTATAAAGTTTGCCGCTTTAGTAAAGATTATTTGTGTTTATTTAATACAATAGAATGAAGACAATTCTGTGTTTTTTTACATTTAATTATTGGGTTTCTATACTTCAATACAGTCCAACTGAAAACCATAAAGTATTGTTTATTTAATTGTTATCTTAGTTTTGTTAATTTCATCTGTGCTTTAATTAATTGTTTTGCACATTTTTATATATATTTTTGCGATGTACTCAACTACAAATAATTCCAGTGAATATAAAATTAGGATTTCCTTCCAGATAGTCCTTTTGTAAATTATTTTTATATTGCAATATAAATTGCAGAAAAACAAAACATCGCAATGTCAGTTATACCCAGTATAAATGTATTAACAACTTAAACAGAGGCAATGTATGATCTGTAAGTAGAAACTCAATATTGTCAGCAGAATTTAAAAATGAATTAATATAAATAATCACAGATATTCATCTTGCTCAGCTGTGTTTGAAAAGAATGTTTACATAGCAGAATGCAAAACATGATGAAAAGCTGAACGTGAACTCTCAAAAATCTTTGTAATATCATAAGAATATTAAAACTGACTGTTATTGTTGAGTATTCATTCATACTGTTTGTACTTGAAATCAGTATAGAATTGCTGTTATTGTCCTTTATAACCAACCAGTAGAATAACAAAACCATAAACAAAGTCTGTGAACTATGATGACAAAGTCTACATAAAACAGTATTTATTTTGAGTCAAAATACTACTTCACCTTGTTTTGTAAGTAGGAAGTTTCTCTAAATCTGCCATTTTTGTTTAGCACGAAAGTATTTATATCAAAGATTGTTAGAAACATGTAACCATTGACTTTCATAGTAGGGAAAATGGTCACTTTACAATAAGATTTCATTAGTTAAAGTTCTTACTGACATGAACTAATAATGAACAATACTTGTGCAGCATTTATTAATCATAGTTCAACATTTCCTAATGCATTATTAACATCCAAATTCATGCTTGTTAACATTAATGCACTGTGAGTTAACATGAACTAACAATGAATAACTGCACTATTCCCCTTATTGTAAAACACATCACTGTCCTGCTTTAATGGTTCAAGAAGGCTTCTTTATGAAATGAACTCTCTCAATAACATGTTTAACAAAGTGACACCAGGATCAATTTTAGAATTTTTATCATGTATTAACGCTAAAAATTATATTTAATTTATATATTCGTTTGTTTGTTGTCTTTAATTGTATATTTATTGTTGAAGTGTTCTTGCTATGAAAATAGCCTTGGTTGCTGTCATGACATTAAATAAAAAACGTATTACTTTACAGTAACTATGAATAACTTTGTTTTCATTAACTAATCTTTAAAATGTGAATAATCACTGTAATTAATGCATTGTTCATTTTTTGTTTACATTAGTACTTAACATTAACTTATACAGCCTTATTGTAAAGTGTGACCAGAAAAACAAATACTATGGAAATTTATGGTTACTAGTTTCCAACATTTTTTTATAAATCTCTTTTTGTGTTACTTGAACAACCAAAAGTAAAAATAATAACTGGTTTGGAACAAATAAAGAGTGAGCAAATCATTACATAGTTTTAATATGTGAGCTATTCCTTTTAATATACAATAAACTTTCCTAAATATGATCTGGTAGGAATATATACTAGGAATGTGGTTTGCAATCTATCACTTTTAATCGAATGTTTTCCACAGCTTTCTACATCTGCAAATGTAGCATAATAGATGTTGCTCCAGCTTGTGAATTTTTCAGCGTGGTCTCAGGAGTGGTCGGCAGCAGCTCTAGGCTGCTTTGACTGATGATGTCTGAGTGTCAGGGTTGGCAGCTAAGACACCGCGAGTCAGTGCTGTTCCATCAGGCATGCAGTGGCCGAGGGCTGTGAATAAAAGACGAAAGATAGGAATTTATGAAGGTGCTGCAGACAAGGTCCTTGATCCTCCTGCACTGCAGCTGTGTCATATGCCCCTCACCGAATGACGGATGCTGATACACCACAGGATGGCACAAGCATCTTGTACTGATCTGGTACAGAACGTGCCCAGGGGAGAATTAGAGTGATGAGTGTAGTAATTCTGAGAGAAAAGGTTTGTGCGGTTGTGTCTGCCTGCGTTTAAGTCCATAAGTATTCTATAATGTCCTGTGGGAATGGCTGTCAGATTCGAAGACTGTCCTCTGAACAGTGCTTATTCCTCCCGAGGGATACAGTGACCGTCTGCGCTTCACCAAATTGCACAACTTATTCTTGTCCCTCTTGGGACCGAGACGACATATCACTGACAGCATAGGCTTGTTCATGTTCAAACCGTTTCCAGTATGTTTTTTTTTTCCTTCCCCTCAAATCCGACCTGTAGGACTGCTTGTCCTCATCATCATCATACTTCTGCTCATTTTGCAGAGTAATGAACAATTTCTTTTGCGCATTTATGCATACGCTGTATCTTAAACAGCTCTATTCAGTATATAAGAGATGTCACATGAATATAAATGAGCTAATTTAGTTCCAGCTCTATACATATAACTAAACTTATCTGTCTTATTTATCTTTCGTTCTGTCCATCATTTAACAATTTTTTGTTTAGTTTGTTGAAATATAGTAATTTAGTGTTTAAATTGATAACTAAAACTAAAAGTACCTATATATAGTAATAAACTAGACATATTCAAACAAAACATAAATAAAAAAGACATATAATTACTAAAGCAATATTTATTTTCAAATTAAAATGTAAATGCATGCTAGTTAATTCAAACAAATAATAAAATAATGCTATATTAAATTAGCACTGGTGTACACTAAATGTGCTTCAGTTTAAAATGCTTAACAATCCCATCAGACTCAAACTATTAAAATATATGTAAATAATAATCATATTAATGATAAATATCATTTCAACACACACTTTATTCTTTCTTTCTTTTTCTACCAAAGAGGTTTAAGTTAAACTGTCAATAAACTAGTGAAATATTGGGTGCGTCCCAAATCGCATACTTTTGCACTATTCTACACCATTTTGTAGTATAAAGAGTGTAAGTAGTGCATTCACACTGAAAACTCTACAAAGAATAAGTGCACTTTAAATACCCGGATGATGCACTTATTCAACCGGTAAAATGAAGTGTGGAATGTTGGACACTTCACGCACTCAACAGCCGCTGCTTTGCTCACGTAACGGAAGAGGTGGAGCTTTCGGGCATTGATGTTGCATTACTTTATTTATTTTGGATTGTGAAAGCAAGATTCTCCTATTAGAGTGATTATAGCACCTTTGATGGTAAATGCGGTTATACTCATGGCATGGATTATTTGGTAGTTTAGTCATTTATTTACAACTAATTTGGCAACCGTCATCAGGGAAACGGTTTGAATTTTTGCTTAGTAAAATAAACCTATTAGTGTTTCGTTTGGGACGACGCTAAATACATATAATATGCTGTTGAGAGTGTAAGTGCATCATTGTATTGTGTGCCATATGGGACTCAACTAATGATTCTCTAAATAATGTATTAGTATCTTAGTATATTAGTGTTCTAAAATGAAAGAAAGTGGTTTCATTAGTTCATTTAAAATGTTTTGAACTAACTAATTTGCCTTAAATTAATTAATAAAAATAAATCAGACTCACTAATGTAGTTCTTTTTTGGTTTCATTAATTATTGGTTTCATTAATTCAATTCAACAGTTTTGAATGGACTAATTTACCTTAAATGAATGAATAAAAATGAATCAGACTCACTAACATAGTAATTTTTATCCCCTTATTGCAGGGAACATTCCACCTGGTGTGAACCCTGAAGCCTACCAGTGGTTTTCCACAGTAGATTCAGACCAGAGTGGCTACATTAATGCAAAAGAGCTGAAGCAGGCACTCATGAACTTCAACAACTCCTCTTTCAATGACGAAACCTGCATTATGATGCTCAGTGAGTGCCTCCGTTGTTAACATAAACCTCCTGACAGCAGTTACATTATCAAGTGGATGCTTAAATCCCCATATAACTAAATTTAGAGCATCGCAATGTCAAGCAAACAATACAAAAATAGAAGTCATCTGATGACGCCCGCCAAAGGAACTTGACAAAGGAATCTGTGCTTTGTCTTCATTTCCAGATATGTTTGACAAGACTAAATCGGGCCGCGTAGATGTGTTTGGTTTTTCCGCATTGTGGACGTTTCTGCAGCAGTGGAGGGCAGCTTTCCAGCAGTTCGACCGTGACCGATCTGGATCAATTAACACCAATGAGATGCACCAGGGTGAGTCTGTTTAGAGGTCAGTAGAGATGACCGTTTGCTGTTATGGACACATGTTCACACTGTTATGATGACAGTTATAGCAAGTAATCACAGATTCCAACATCGCCTTGCTATTCTGTGTTCAGGGGCCAAAAGCACTGGCTTGACATAGTCGACAGTGGTGGGTGAAATTGGCTGGCCATTATATATTATATTATATTTAAAATAACAATTTTGTTCTTTATTAAAATGGTTATTATGTTTATAAATTCTAAAGAGAAAACTTCTCCACAAAATCATAAGGATCTCTGCTTATGTTTTTGTGGAGACTCTGATAAAGTTTTCTGCTCAGCATTCTTTGATAAATGGTTCAATTTAGAAGTAATTTTGCTGAAAATACACCTTTAAAACACAGGAGTTTTACAATCAAATGTTTATTGTATTTTTAATCAAATATGTTCAGGCTTGATGAGCAGAAGAAATCTTTTAAAAGCATTCATTTTTAATATAATATAATATAATATAATATAATATAATATAATATAATATAAGAGTTTGCATGTTCTCCCCTTGTTCGGGTGGGTTTTCTCCAGGTGCTCCTGTTTCCCCCAAAGTCCAAAGACATGTGCTATAGGTGAACTGAATAAGCTAAATTGGCCGTAGTGTATGTGAGTGTGTGCAAGAGTGTGTGGGTGTTTCCCAGTGTCGGGTTGCAGCTGAAAGGGTATCCGCTGCATAAAACATGTGCTGGATAAGTTAGGGGTTTATTCTGCTGTGACGACCCCTGATTAATAAAGGGACTAAGCCAAACAGAAAATGAATGAACAAATGAATATAATATAGTGATCCGCATATATGATTATGACCTCTCAAAAAGCTGTCCTTTAAATTAAGATTCAATAGGATGCTTTTACAGTAATATATTTGGAGAAAAAATATATTGTGGTTTATCTGATCAAATTAGCGATTTAAAATGCGATTTATTTTAATTTCATAAAAGAGCTGCAGGTTTGATGTGGTGGTTTTAATGGCCTCAAAGAAAGATCAAGCATAATCACAAAGTACGCTACACTATGCTTCTGTTTATTTAATACCATTTTTTCCAATAAAGTTGTCAGTTGCCATGACAAATTAAGACAGTATTTTAAATTCAGTTAAAGAAATTATATCTTTAAAGGGCACCTATGGTAAAAAATCTACTTTTCAGGCTGTTTGGACAGACATATGTGTAGGTATGGTGTATAGACCATCATTATTGGGTGATATAAACACACCCAGTCCTTTTTTTTTTTCAATTTAACAACATAAAAACGGTGGACCAATTGGAACAGTTTTGAGACCGACCGCAACTTGACGTAGGAGTGCGGTCCCCCCGGCCACCAAATCGATTGACAGCTGCATATTAACATGTCTTCGTAGTAACACCTACAATCATATCAACAAGACAGGACGTGCACAAAGCAACCAGGAATAAAATTACCTGTTCAGTAACTTGTTTTACAAGTTTAAAATGTTTTTAATCAGTGCATGTTCATGAATCACAGCGATTTACTTCAGCTTCACTTCATCAACACAGCTGCGTGTCAGAACAATTATAAAAGAAGACACTTCAATCCCGGTTTGTGGACGTTAAATCAGGTTTATTTTGTACATTAACATAACAGATACCCATACAGCAGTGGATATTAACCTGTATCCTGTCACATTTGTGTGCAAAAAGAGTGCAAAGCTAAACGCACGCTCTGTCTGTCTAAGAACTAGCCTTAAAGGCGCAGTACACAAAATTTGCGTAAAGGACTAGCCTTAAAGGCGCAGTACACAAAATTTGCTACATGATGCTAAGAGCTACAAAATAGAAATTTATGACAAGTATAATAAAAAAATCTGTTTGGTGTTTTGAGCTGAAACTTTACAGACACATTCTGGAGACACAAAAGACTTATATTAAATCTGGAAAAAGTGGTAACCTAGGTGCCCTTAAAATAAATTATTTACATTCTTGGCATATGTTTTACGCAGAGGATGCCCTTTTAGCCGCAACCCAGTACTGGGAAACACCTACACACTATTGCATTCACATGTGCACACATACACTACGGACAATTTTCGTTTGCCCAATTCGCCTGTACCACATGTCCTTGGACTGTGGGGAAAACTGGAGCACTTGGAGGAAAACCACGTAAACACAGGGAAAACATGCAAACTCTTACAGAAACGCCAACTGGCCCAGCTGGGACTCAAACCAGTGACCTTGCTAAGAGGCGACAGTGCTAACCACTGAGCCAACAAGCTGCCCATGTCTTTCTATTTCCAAAGATGTTTGGTGACTAAAATCTTATTTTGATAAATATATTTGTTTAATAAATCTGTTTTGATCAAATGCACCAATATATATTAACTATTTTCACAGAGAAAATGGATAAAAAATGTCAAAATGGCATGTACTCATTTGTGCTGAACGCTGTAATATAATAATCTTAATTCTGCTATATCTAAATAATGTAAATCAACAATGTATACAACAAATTGTTAAATTTTCATTTTTATAATTATATGATATTGTAACATGTAATATGTTGGAGTTCCTTATAAACCTACCAGCCATTCGCCACTAGTTTTATGTACATGTAGTGCGTTTTTAATCAAGCAATTTTTGCATGCGTTGAATTCTGTTGTTGACTTGTGCTTTGTTATAATAACAAGGCTTGAGTGAATTAATTTTAACCTCAATGTAAACACAGGAATTTTTTGCGGCTTTCATCAACTGTTTTTCTGTATGTTTTCCTCAAAGATAATTCACATAGCATTTCACATATCCATTTGAAGATTTCAGTGTTTTTGTTTACCGCTCTAGGGATTTGCTCAATAGACAAAGCATAATTACAATTATCCTTGATTAGTCAAGTTTCCCGGGGAAAAAAAACAACAACAAATGTGTTTAAATCTAGAAAGGTTTGGTCACATAAACACTCAAGATTTAGTAGTCACAAAAAAAACAAGTTTAAAAGGAAAGAGGCAGTTGCTCAGCTTGTGTTTTTTTCTGTGAATTTTTTTCGATCTAATCCTGTGCAATTTTATTGTTGAGACGTCATGAGAAATTGCTCTTAAAATAACCTCAAAACTCATAGCCGCTGTCTTGCAGTGCCTTTTTTATACTCATTGATTTTGATTGGACAAGGCTATTCACGACTGCTGGAGCAATATTTCATCTGCTGTGATAGTTGAAGCCATTATAGAGATGTGAATAGGCCTGAAAGTGTATGGACGATTACTGCTGAGTGACAGTGTTGATAAAAACTGTACAAAAAAAAAACAACTGTGAATGGGACCTGCGGAGAAAAACACATTTAAATTTTGTATTTTGTGGGAATAAGTCCTCGTAAGTTTAAGTTCGCAATAAGAAGCAAGTTCTATTCCCGCCTCGTGGTCCTGTGCCGATCCTTCCCCTCTCTCTGCTCCCTTTGCTTTCCTGTCAACAATTTTTTTCTTTCCTATCCATTAAAGGTGAAAACCCGAAAAAAAAAAAATTATAAAAAAAGATGTGTTTTTCTCAATATAGAATTTTTTTTTACATTTTATTTTATAGAAAGAAAGTGAGCACTAATGCTTTCAATTTAATATTTAGCTGATTTTATTTAGTTTATATTTAATTTTATAATATTAGATTTTGTCAATCTGGAATTTTTATTTTAATTTAAAGAGAAAAAAGTGAGCAATAAGTTCTTTGATTTAATATTTAACAGATTTATATTTAGTTTAAATTTAATTATATAATATTTAGTTTTTGTCAATCTGGAATTATTTGAAAGAAAGAAAGAAAAAAAGAAAGAAAGAAAGAAAGAAAGAAAGAAAGAAAGAAAGAAAGAAAGAACGAAAGAAAGAAAGAAAGAAAGAAAGAAAGAAAGAAAGAAAGAAAGAAAGAAGAATGAAAGAAAAGAAAGGAGAAAGAAAGAAAAGAGAAAGAGAAAGAAAGAAAAAAGAAAGAAAGGAGAAAGAAAGAAAGAAAGAAAGAAAGAAAGAAAGAAAGAAAGAAAGAAAGAAAGAAAGAAAGAAAGAAAGAAAGAAAAAAGAAAGAAAGGAGAAAGAATGCCTTCAATTGAAAATTTAGCAGATTTATATTTAGTTTATATTTTATTTCATAATATTTTTTTTGTCAATCTGGAATTTTTATTTTATTTTAAAGATAGAATGAAATGCGCAAAAATGCCTATAGTTTATTATTTAGCAGATTTATATTTAGTTTATATTTATATTTTATAATATTTTTTGTCAGTCAGGAATTTTTTTAACGCTTTATTTTAAAGAATGAAATGAGCAAGAATGCCTTCAATGTAATATTTAGCAGATTTATGGTTAGTTTATAGTTATATTTTATAATATTCTGTTTATGTCAATCTGGAATTTAATTTTATTTTAAAGAAAGAAAGAAATGAGCAAGAAGGCTTTAAATGTAATATTTAGCAGATTTATATTTAGTTTATTTTTGTATTATTTAGTTTTTGTCAATCTGTAATTTTGTTATTTTATTTGACTGTATTTTTTATTTTATTTTAGAGAACGAAATGAGTAAGAATGCAATGTAATATTTAGCAGATTTATATTTAGTTTATATTTATATATTTTATAATAGTAAGTTTTTGTCAATCTGGAATTTTTATTTTAAAGAAAAAAAATGAGCAAGAATGACTTTAACATTTAGCAGATTTATATTTAGTTTATATTTATATTATTTAATTTTTTTCAATCTGAAATTTGTATTTTATTTTAACAAACTCATTTAAATATAGTAAGGTTAGGTCACATAAACGCTCAAGATTGAGCAGTCACAAAAACAAGCTTGGAAAAAGGCAGTTGCTCAGCTTGTCCTGTGCTAATCCTGTGCAATTTTATTGTTCAGACGTCATAAGAAATAGCTCTTAAAATAACCTGTCGTGATGTAGTTGCTGTCTTGCAGGAATTTCATTTATATGAAAAAAAAAGAAATGAGCAAGAATGCCTTTAATTTCTTTAAATTCATCTTTAAATCACATAAATAGATATCATTTTAAAACATACTACTGAAATAGAAAACTTTAGAAGAATCCTGTTTTCTGATTTATAATGTCTGTATACATTATTATTAATCAAATTCACAGAGTCAACTAAAAGAAGTCACACTGATCCCAATTCCCACTGTCTTTTTTTGCAGCATTATCTCAGATGGGCTACAATCTGAGTCCTCAGTTCATTCAGGAGCTGGTGAACCGTTACTCTGTGCGTGGTGGGACCAGCGTTCTCCAGCTGGACCGCTTTATTCAGGTGTGTACGCAGCTCCAGAGTATGACCCAAGCCTTCAGAGAGAAAGACACCAGCATGACGGGCAACGTGAGGATGAATTATGAAGACTTTCTATCCAGTGCCATTACCAGACTCATGTAAAACAATCCAGATGCTTGAACCTGAATGAATGAATGAGTGGCACCACACTTTATACCCTCAGCAGTGCCTTTCTGTATTCATTCAACTTTGACAATTAGCTTAGCATGTAACTAGCACTTATTGCAAGAGATGACTGTTATGATATCTGCTTTAGACAGATATGTAATGCAGCAATTCAAGACTAAACTATTGCCAAAAATATCAGTGGTGCATGTGAATAAAATGCCATTAGCTATGCAGCAAGCACTGTTTACTAATTATTCAGAGTTCGTCTTGGAAAGTATGAATATTTTTAATTTTGTTCTTTCATTATAATGAATATTTCTGTACTTTTTACATATTATGCAAATTTATGAAAATTAATATTATTGCTTGAAAGGCAGCTTTGCTTAGCTTTACCTTTCCAAAGCTTCTTATTTATGTATATTATTGTCCGCTCTTCCCCCTTATATTGATTTGGTTTTGTCCTAATGTTTTGCTTCCAATTAAAATAAATAAAAATAAATTTCTTGTATTTGTTTAATTGTGAGGTTTTTATTTTTTTGTTGTTGTATTTTTCCCATTTTTGTTCATTTTTAAAATAAAAAATATATATATATTAAAATGGTGTCTGTTGATGTTATATTGTTGTATACATACACTTACCAGCCACTTTATTAGGTACACCTGCCCAACTGCTTGTTTTTCTAATCAGCCAATCACATGGCAGCAACTCGATCCATTTAGGCAAGTAGACACAGTCAAGACAATCTGCAGTTCAAACTGAGCATCAGAATGGAGAAGAAAGATGATTTAAGTGACTTTGAATGTGGCATGGTTGTTGGTGCCAGACGGGTTAGTCTGAGTATTTCAGAAACTGCTGATCTACTGGGATTTTCACGCACAACCATCTCTAGGGTTTACAGAGAATGGTCTGAAAATGAGAAAATATCTAGTGATCGTCAATTCTGTGGGCGCAAATGCCTTGTTGATGCCAGAGGTCAGAGGAGAATACCCAAACTGGTTCCAGCTGATAGAAAGGCAACAGTAACTCAAATAACCACTCGTTACAACCGAGGTATGCAGAAGAGCATCTCTGAACACACAACACATCAAAATTTGAGGTGTATGGGCTACAGCAGCAGAAAACCACTCTGGGTGCCACTCATGTCAGAACAAGAAACTGAGGCTACAATCCGCACAGGCTCAACAAAATTGAACAACAGAAGATTGGAAAAACTTGCCTGGTCTGATGAGTCACAATTTCTGCTGCGACATTCAGGTAAAGTCAGAATTTAACATCAAAAACATGAGAGCATGAATCCATTCTGCCTTTTATCAACAGTTTAGGCTGGTGGTGTAATGATGTGGGGGATATTTTCTTGGCATACTTTGGGCCCATTAGTACCAATTGAGCATCATGTCAACACCACAGCCTACCTGAGTATTCTTGCTGACTATGTCCATTCCTTTATGACCACAGTGTACCCATCTTCTGATAGCTACTTCCAGCAGGATAACGCATCATGTCATCTGCTCGAATCATCTCAGACTGGTTTCTTGAACGTAACATTAAGTTCACTGTAGTCAAATGACCTCCACAGTCACCAAACTAAATCTAATAGAGCACCGTTGGGATGTGGTGAAACGGGAGATTCGCAGCATGGATGTGCAGCCGACAAACCTGCAGCAACTGCGTGATGCTATCATGTCAATATGGACCACAATCTCTGAGGAATATTTCCAGTACCTTGTTGAATCTATGCCACGAAGGATTAAGGCAGTTCTGAAAGGCAAAAGGGGGTCCAACCCGTTACTGGTATACCTAATAAAGTGGTTGGTGAGTGTATTTACATAACACTTAACATTTATAATTGTCATTATTATTAGTGTTAGTAATAGTAGTGAGATTGTCATTATTAGTAGTAATATTATTATGCCAGTTTGTTTAGTTTTCTGTCCCAAAGCCAATTTCTTTATTCATTTTGTATGTTCATGCTCTCCTTAATCCGGCCATACATTTATTTTTTCTGTTGAGGTTTTGTTTACAATTAATATACAACACTAGGAATAATACTAGTAATACTACTACTTACAATAATACTAATTATTAATGTTATCATCATTATTCTATTGGTTATTCAAACAAAATTTCATGACAAATGCTCAGTATGTTTCAACTTCGGTCACTAGGTGTCAGTATTGATTTATCAGGACATCCTGTATGAAACCTTTTTTTCTGTCTCTGACCCTGAACGAGTGACACTTAAAAACGTCATTCTGACATGCAGAAATAGCCAATCACGTCGTTGCTTACGGTGACGCAAAGAGGCCGGAAGTGGAGGCACCTAGAGATAGAGGTACGTACAGTCATGGGATTTTATAAACGCACGCGCCAATGATTTGATAAATGTTTGAAATATTACACAGTAAATCGTCAGCATGTTATTCGTTATAGTTTTAGAAGCATATCTAAGTAAACTTACTCCGTATTAATACATGTTGTTGCGCCTCATGTTTTGACACCAGTACCCTTGTGCCAGTTACGTGATTCTTTAAAGACGAAGTTGTTACACAATTACTTCAAATGTCATTTAATTACTTTTCTCTTATAAAAACTATTTCGACAGTGTTGTTTACTCAGCTTCTTATAAAACGTGTGTTTTTTTAAGTTTAATGCGAAACACATTTGAATCGCCACACTTCCCCAGTTCATTGATTACATTAAGTATTGCAAACATTATTTATTTGTATTGCACATTTTTAAAAATGGTACTTAAATATGCAACTGAGGCATTCTTATATTAGATAAGCACAAATAAGCATGTATTTCTAGCACAGAAATCAGAACATTAAATTAATTCTGAAAATATTTTTACATTTCTCCTAATATTAGAGTGAACGGGTTTAAAATCTTATTACATCACTCCATATTTCTGAAATTATTGCAAACACTTATACATGTTAATTTAAATGATGTTTGTAATATAAAATATTTATTGTCATTGTACAAAATACAAAATTTGTGTTTGCCCTTCCTTTCAGTGCAAGTCCTACTTGTCTAAAACAACAATAGTAGCAAGAAGAGATGTGAATAAAACTATGACATTTGGTGTATTTGTGGCTAAGTTCAGGAGAAAAAAACGTTTAACAGCATGTTTTTAAATGTTTAATGCACTAAAATAAACACTTAAAAGTGTATTTTTGGATAATTTCTTTACATCAGAGTGAAAAAAGTGCTTTATGCAAAGCCAAAAAACCCATTATCTCAAAATTGACAGGTGTATGAATGTATTGCCGGCAGTGTCTCGCCTCAATTTGGCATCTGTAAACAGAATAACTCCTGCCAAACGTAAACAGTGTTGGGGTAACGCATTACAAGTAACGTGAGTTACGTAATCATATTACTTTTCTAAGTATTGAGTAAAGCATACACATTACTTTTAAAAAATAAGTAATAATATTTGAGTTACTTTTTTGATAATGTAACTCAAGTTACTTTAAAAAAATTTATTGCTGAATTAAAATTAAATTACTCACAATGAATCACGCAGTCAATGAGAGAATGCATCTATGCAAATGCAATTAAAATGCATCGAAGAAAAAGAAAAGGGGACAAATAGTACAAACTTAGCAAACACATTGCGTTAAACATTCAATAAAATGTATATACGACATGTAGAGCTCTGAGATCAGGAAGTTTTCAGATAACATTATCCTAAAACATTTTAATATATATTTTTTAGGATATGTAGGTGTAGGTTATGCAGTGCATTGTTAATTGCAGAGCTCCTCTATGAAAGAAAGAAAGAAAGAAAGAAGCCTCAGGTAAAAAAGTAATCCAAAAGTTTTTTTTTTTTTTTATTCAAATATGTTTATTGATTTTTTTTTTTCCTTTTCTCCCCTATCAACTAGTCATACAATAACAATGCAGTCTACACAGCACATATCCACATTCTTTTTATATATGTATTTACACATATGCATACATATACACATTCAAATAACATAACAAAAATAAGTAAATTCAAATGATAATAAATAAAAATAATGAATTTGAAAAATGTATAATGACAAAATAACAAAAACAATAACAATAAAAAAAATACATAAAAGTACACAAACACAATTTACATAATTTTCATATATGGTTACCAAAGATAGTCAAAGTTCTTCTGCTTGCCTTTAATGATATAATTTAGTCTCTCCAGTCCAATACAGTTCAATATTTATTTTTTCCACATTTCCATGGATGGAGCATCCATGTGTTTAACATAACGCATTACTTGCCATAAAAAGTCAATGCATTACTTTCTAAAATAACTTTCCCCAACACTGAACGTAAATAACCTTCCAGAACTTGGTCTGGTTTTTGTTTTCAGGTGCATTTCTGAGCCTGCAACCATGTGGCCAGTGTTTTGGACTGCCATGCGCACTTATGCGCCCTACGTGACCTTCCCGGTGGCCTTTGTCGTGGGAGCTGTTGGCTACCATCTAGAGTGGTTTATCAGAGGGACTCCTAATGCTCCAGGGGAAGAAAGGGGCATTGCAGAACTACGGGAGGATCGTAAATTAGAAGAACTGACCGGTCGAGACAGCACACAGGTCCTCAGCCTGAAGGACAAACTGGAATTCACACCAAGAGCAGTGCTGGAAAGAAACCGAGCGGTGAAGAGCTAAGTTTCATTAAACGTCATGAAATCCTTATTACCATATAGTGATGCACAACGTCTCAAACTTTGGGCTCATTTGTTACACTTCACGGCTCCGGGGACAGGATCTTTACAGAGAAGGGTATTTTGGGGGGTGATTTCACGTCCACTCTCATGCCACTTTGTTATGCTGCCCTAATTATACAGAGACTTGCTGTAATATTTACCAGGCCAGCTGGTGAAACATTTGAGTGCTGAGAGAATATTTTACAGCTTTTATTCTTTGAGACTTCCTTACATTCATCTTCTGCCCTTAGGCATGCAGAGACACATGACTACATTGCCAAAGTCCAAACTTGGAAAGCTTTAATAAGTTTTCCATTCGTTCTCCCTGTCATATGCTCATGAGACCAAAGCTCAAAGAAAGACCACCTTTGTTGAATTTGTGTCCGCTTGAATAAAAGTACATTTATGCAAGATAACACTTGAGTTGGACCTGAAAATGTTTCAGGCGAGCGTTGTCACTGTAGTCCTGTGGTAATTAGTAATAATAAACATGGCGACAAGTAAAAGCATAAAAGCAAAGTTCATGTGAGAACTTTGCACACATTTTGGAGTGTGTGGAAGCATATTAAACCTGTGATTTCTGTGTCCATTTACAGTAAAATCAATCGTGGAGTTCATTACGCATGTATTGCTTTTCCCAGCATCGTTACAGCTAAAATGTCAGTGGTAATTGCCTTGGCCAACATTTGTTCTGAAGAGTGTGGGAGGCTGCTGCCTTGTGTTCATGTAATAAATGTAAAGACTCAGTTTACTTTTAGTGCTGGTTCTTGCATGATTTTTCCAACTAGTGAGTTTTGCACGTTGCATGACAAGACAGAATCATACATAGGACTGGGTGTCCATTTCTTGGCTCAATGTCAAATTCACAACACAGTCTGATTATTTATTTTTATTCCAGTTAATCTAAACTCTGCATACCTGGTACCGGGTCCATGACATAATTATTTTCCTCATTTTTTTATTTTAAAGGTCCGTATTGGCCCAATACCCCTATAAGGTAGTCCCGTTCTCTCATCAGTTGGAATAAAATAACTTTTGCATAGATTATGATCAAGACATTTTTCTTTTTTCCTATGATTACTGACTAGGCATGAGACAATAACCGTTTTCAAGGTATACCGCGGTTTGGAAAAGTCAAGGTTTTCATACCGCCAAAATTTTCTCTAATACCATTCCTAAGGTATGTGTAAGACTTTGATTAATTTCTTTTTAACAACAGCATCTCCAGCAGAAAACATATCCAAAGATGCCATTTTAAATTGTAAATAAATCTGTTTTTTAAACTAATGAAGACAGCAAAAGTCAATGATTAATTTTCATTATTTGGCCTGGCACGTTTATTGCTCCAAAATATAAATGTTTCTCAAAATAAAATATATTGTGTTCAAAGGGGAAAAAACTTTAAATTTTTTTTTACACAGACATTTAAAAAGAATATATTTTAGAGCAGTAATCACAATACCGTTATATTTTTATCCATGGTTTTCATACTGTCAGAATCTTATACCGGCCCATGCCTATTACTGACATGTGCAGGAGCCAACTAAATAATTAAACCAACCTAGACCACACAGAACCTAAAAGCTACTTTCAAATTTGAGTTTACGCCTCTTTTTGGAGGGGTTTATTGTAGCACAGCCAAAACTTGATTAACATCATTGCGTCACCATGCTATCCGCATTTCCTCTAGAATTTCATGTAATTTCGGTTGTTTCATTTTTAATTTGCACTTTCACTTTCATTTAGGAACATTTCATGCATGCCCCCCGTGATAAACGAGATATCGGATGCAATTATAAACTGCTGGAAGAGTGTGGTTTTAATGGAAGTTTATACCACATGCTGAATGGGAGAAAAAAAACCTCTGCATTTCACGATGCAGGTGTCTGTGGTCTGCACTGACTCTGTAGGTGCAACAAGTGTCAAACAACCGTGTGTGTGTGGACTATCCTGTCGCAAAATGCGGTGAAAAGACGAAAATAGTTTGATTAAGGTGTTTACGTGTCTGCACTGCACTTCAATAATGCGAGTAAAATCGGCATACTCCACATGTCTTAATTCCATTTCTTTTTAGTTTGATTATGACTTTAATCAGATTAATCAAAAAATCGCTGTTTACATGGTAGACTCTTAATCAGAGTATTGTCTTAATTATTATATATGCATTAAAATTGAATTATTGGTATCCATGTAAACATACTCAGCGTTTTATGAAAATTCACAGGGTTTTCTTTAAAATGATACCAAGCTTTTGCATTTACACCTCTGCATTTGGATTTGGGAAGCTTTTGAATTTGGGTAGGCAAAATCCAGACGGAAAACCCAAAATAGCACTTGAATTTAAGAGGTTAAAATCATGATATTTATAGTTAGTGTTGTTTAAATGTGCAAAAGAAGAAGAAAAAAACATGCCAGTTTCATGCTCAATCAAATTAGTATTTCTTTTTTTAAATGATTAAGATTGTAGTACAGTCTTTTTACGGCTTGTTGCATTATACCAGGGTTGCCCAAAATTTTTCTTATGAAGGGCCAAAAACCAAACCTGATTGAGGCTAGTGGGCTGAAGGTAAATACTCAGGGCAACTGTTATTTCCTAATTTATTTAATAATGTTTAAAAATGTCTAGAAATCATAGCTTTTATAATAACTAATGTAGTATTATTTTTTATAATAAACTTACTACAGTAAAAATTAATGTGTAATCTAATTTTTAACAGAATTACACTAGTTTTTGTCTTTATTTGCTCACCGATGTCTTCTGCATATTCCTCTATCTGTCACGTGACAATATTTACATTTTTTTAATCAGATTACAACATTTAACTGAAACATTTCAGTTTGCTTTTTTGTGGCTCAGCAATAAAACAAACAAATTTGAAATGACAATCTCTGTGATAAAATCATTCGCCCAAGCCTCTCCATCATTCTCAGTATCCTCTCAGATGGGCCAATTCAAAGGTTACAATAGGCCAACTTTGTCCCACAGGCCCTAGTTTGGGCATCTCTGCATTATTCAGTGCACTCTAAATTTTACAATAATAATATTTCTTTTTCTGTGGCTGCATTGAGAAAGCGCTGCTGATTTTTCAAGAAAATTCCAGATCTGGTTTAAATTGTTTATAAACACAAAATCAATGTTTTTACCCAGCCCTAAGCGTTAATTACTTTCACCATTATATGTAAAATAAAAGTTGGAATATTTGAAGTTGAATGTAATTGGTGCACCTCTTGTGGCCCAAGACAAAACTGCAGATATTTAAAGATTCCTAAAATTCATCAGATCTTCCTGTTTGTTAATGATTAAAAATAAATAAATATTTCTCAGTCAGTTTGTTCACACAACAACTGCATTTTGATGGCCTTAAAACTATTTTAGCTCATTTTAAAAATAATAAATAGGTGGCATTTCCATCTTAACTAAAAAAAAAAGTGATTTTGTGAAAGCTATGGTATCTTACACATCTGTATTTCTCAGAATCAGAACCAGAATGAGCTTTACTAGCAAAGTGTTTACTAGCAAAGTGTAAAGCTATATTTTTTTGCGATAGTCTACAGAACGAACCATCATTATACAATAACTTTCCTAATTACCCTAACCTGTCTAGTTAACCTAATTAACCTAGTTAAGCCTTTAAATGTCACTTTAAGCTGTATAGAAGTGTTTCAAAAAATATCTAGTCAAATATTATTTACTGTCATCATGGCAAAGTTAAAATAAATCAGTTATTAGAAATGAGTTATTAAAACTATCATGTTTAGAAATGTGTTGAAAATTTGTTCTCTCCGTTAAACAGAAATTGTGAGAAAAAATTAACGAGGGGGTGGGGACGTCTAATAGTTCTGACTTCAACTGTACATCTTGATGGTTTATGTACATCATTTACATTGTTATCTTTTTTAAATGTACAAATAAAAATAAACAGAAATAAAAATATTTATATAAAAGTATTTACAGTTAAACAGCTTTATTGGTTACAAAAACCTAAATAAATATCTTGTTTAGTTTATAGATACATGTGAGTATTTGAAAAATGAAACAATAGTGGACTACAGAAGTGGATCCCAAAGTGGGGGTCGCAGGATAATGAGGAGGTCGCTTGGTGATTTCCAAAAATCAGTATCATTTTATGAACCTATAAGAAGCATATTTTGTCCATTGACCAACTTTTTTCCCATTGGATTGCAACCCCTGGGGTCTCAATTCATTAGATTAAAAACACAGCAATAGGGTCAGATGCTGCAGATTGATTTCATGGCACCAGGATAAACTTTCTGACACCTTTACAGCACTCACATACATTAAAAATAAATACAGGCCACAACTGAACAAGTGGTGCTCTCCAAAATTAATCAAAGAATAGACTTGGACCTATTAGTGTGTGTGAGTGTTTTGCGTTTGCAAGGTTTGTATATTTATAACCACCTCAAAGAATATTGGGGGTCACAAGTCACTGGCATTGTTATTTTGGGGGTCACGGGCTGAAAAGTTTGGGAACCCCTAAACTACAAGACTGCATGTGCACAGGCATGCAGTGTTTTTAACAATGTTACATCATCTACTAACATGGCACTGTGGATCCTAAATCAATTTTAACAATGTGGAACTTCTCAAAAAAGCTTTTTTAGTTTTACTCATGAAAACGTAGCCTAAGTAGCGCATTTATGTTATCTTATATGATTTTGTAAAACCGATGCATTGGCTTTTTTCTTTGCTGCACCTACTTTTGCTTTCAGCACACAGCTTGATTAATGGAGACCAGAAGAACAAGACTTCACAAATCACCAGAGTGTGCTTAATAAAGGTAACCATAACATTTTCCAGCATAAGTTGTGCTTCACTGCTGCCAACAAGCCAGTGAAACTTTATGAGTGCTGATCTAGATGTGCATCAGCAAAGTGCATACATGCTGAAACCAGGCACCGCCAGCTTGTCTGCCCAAAACAATTTTCTATAAAAGGTTATATTTGAAGCAATATTCCTGTTGAGCTCAGTGAATGGCTTCAAGTTGCCACTAAAACCTTTACATCACTGTAAACTCAATAGGAGTTTTGTTCAACCGATTTGCTGGGTTTTTCTATTCAGGTTTTTTTTTTTGTGTGTGTTAATGTCACTTTAAAGCAGTGGCTGGCAAATTTATAGACTGCAAAGCCTTGAAACAATAATTTAACCCATTTCTTCCTGATATAATTTGAATAATTAGAAACTATTTTGGTAATATACATTGTATATCTGCTGTCAGATCATGTTTGTGTCATTATACGCCAAGAAGCTTGTACTTATGGCTGTTTGCCAATGCTGCAAATTAAAGGCAATATTCATTGGCCTTTATTTTCCTTTGGCTTAGTCCCTTTATTCATTAGGGGTCGCCAATCAGATGCCCTTACAGCTGCAACCCAGTGCTGGGAAACACCCATACACTCTCACATCACACACACATACACTACGGGCAATTTTGTTTCTCCAATTAACCTATAGCGCATGTCTTTGAGCTGTGGGGGAAACTGGAGCAACCTGAGGAAACCCACGCCAACACAAGGAAAACATGCAAACTCAATACAGGAATGCCAACTGGTTCAGTTGAGACTCGAACCAGCTACCTTGTTACTGTGAGGTGGCAGTGCTAACCACTGAGCCATTGTGTCATGAAAGACACAATATTGTTATTGTAATAACAATTAATTTGAACAAACCGATCATTTCACTTCATAATATCTTTATATATTTAGCCATTATACAGCGACCATTTTTGAAGGTGCTGTTGACTTGAAATTTTCACTATATCACAACCAAAGTAATCCATCCAAATTTATACAGAAAAATCTAAACCAATTACTTTAGAATTTAAGTTATGTTTAATTAAATAAATGACCCGGGGGGGGGTATTAAACACATGAAGAAAGGGAGGTGTAAAAAAGACATGGAAAGCCCAGACAGCAGCTGAAATCTCTCCATAGTTACTTGGCAACATGGCCCCTTGTCACTGTAAATAAATATTAGCTGCTTTAGTCCAACATCTACATTACCATAATGAAAAAGTTGAAACCAGGGTGGACATTTCAGCACGACAATGATCCTAAACATAGGCAAGCAACTTTCAACTGGTTTCAGAAAAAAAAAATAAAGCTTTAGAATGGCCCAGCCAATTACCTGAGCTGAACCCAATTGAGAATTTGAACTATCTGAGTTGACAGAGGAGACCCACAGAACCATTAATGTTTGTAGACTCTGTTGAAGTCTGAGGCGGGGTGAGGTGGGGTGGGGGTGAGGAGGGGGAGGGGGGGGGGACCTTGACGCTGTCATTACCAAGAAAACAAAAGCAATTTATAAGTATTAAATACATTTCAGTAATTTAGTATTTCCTTGTGTTCTTCCATTGCTGTTACGCATTAAAATATATATATATTTTTGTATATTTATATGTTTGGATTGAAATCAAAACCAGTTAGTTTAGAAATCAAGTTATGTTTAATAAAATGAAATGACAAAGGGGAAAAGTATTGAAGACATGAAGAAAGGGGGGTGTAAGAAAGCAAGGAAAGCCCAGACAGTAACTGAAATCTCTCCATAGTTATACGGCAACACTATCCCTTGTCACTGTAAATAAGTATATGCTGCATCAGTCCCAACACAGTGCATCTGGAAAGTATTCATAGCGCTTCACTTTTTCCATGTTTTTTTTTTTATGTCAGCCTTATTCCAAAATGGATTAAATTCATTTATTTCTTTAAAATTCTACACACAATACCTAATAATGACGATGTGAAAAAATATTTTTTTAAATAGTTGCAAATTTATAAAAAAAAAAAAACCCCTGAAAAATCACATGTACATAATTATTCACAGCCTTTCCCGTAAATCTCTAAAATGAGCTCAGGTACATTCTGTTTCACTATGAATACTTTCAAAATCATGACGTGTTCAATATTTATTTTATCTGCTTTGTTTTCTTGACTATCAAAGTGCTGGTAGCAATTGTCTTAGAGTTTCATGAATCACCAAGGACCACATTTAGAGTTAAACAGAAAGTCTCATTCTTCTTGGATGGCTTGAGGGTAAATAAATATATAACAAATTTTCATTTTTAAGTGAACTATCATTTTAAAGCCTTTCACTTTAGAAGTTACTGTATAATAGCTTATATAATAGCTTATTATTTTTTTTATCATTTGAAATAATCTTGAGGCTCATTTGGATTTTTTTCCACTATCTGTCATCTTAAGTTTTCCTATCTAGAACATTTAACAAAAACATTTGACCTGTGAATCCTCAAGTGTGCTATAATTGACCAAAATAGACTCTAGAGAGGACAGTTTGGGTCATCCTGTTCTCAAATAATATTTAGTTTTCCAGCGAAAGCAATCATTGTGATTGCTCGGACTGTGTTCGAAACATCCTCTCCAAAGTTAATTTCTCTTTCATTATACAGCCTTACCAGAATCTCTGTCCTATACTGTATGTGTGGGTGAGACACCCTGATGTGTTTGTACGAGGACTCGTGTTCCAGTACATCCAGTAGTTGTATTAGAGAGGATATGTGACTGGATTGTTTGTGCCTAACCAAGTAGAAGACCGTGGGTTTGGTGCTGGAAAGGTGCTAGTCTTTCCCATAGGACAAACAGCTCTATTGTTCCTGAGTGATAGGAAGAAGGAACGACGCCTGCCGGCTTCTCTCAGCCCCTCAGCCAGGATGTGTACAGCCTCCCTGCACAATTACAGCATCATTATTCACTGTAGATTCCCATCAGCCACCAAAACAATGGAGAGACGCTCAAAATCCTCCCCTTTCCCATGGGCTCAGTGGTTCAGTTCCCACAAGAAGTTACTTCTGTTCCCCCTTTGAACCCTTTTAGATACAGTATTTACAAAACTGACTTCCATTTCCTTCGGAATGAGACCCTTGGGTCTTATCAATACCCCATTGTCCAATTTCAGAGACTGTGTTGTATGTACAACACTGTGAAAAGTGAAAATGGTGAGCCCTACCGCAAATTTGTTAGGGGAAAAACATAAACCTGCTGATATTATGGCTTCTTTGATGTCATTTGCAGAACAAAACTGTTATTTAGAGCCATCTACTTTCGTTTTTTGGCAACGCAACACTAGTGAAACAATACTTGGTGGAATATCTCATTATTTTTTATGCCAACCAGTAAAAAAAGCATGTTTTTTTCTAAAAAAAAAGACAATATGACAATATTTTTATTTGAAATTCGGAAAAAAAATCAGATTTTTATGGAATTGAATCAAGTATTATTGTTTTATTCAAACACAAAGTAAATCTAATTGATGGAAAAACCTAGTATTGCTTCCGCAGTGTCATACAGGACTTGCCATTGTTTTTCATAATTTTTACATTTATAATGAATGTCATCCCAAAGATCAACATTATGATTGGTTTCTTATTAGTAAGAAACATTAAATAAAGATGAAATATTACCTATTAATATAGATGCCTCATAAAGATTTGGAACCACTTCAGGATGAGCAAATTTAAAGGGCGAGCTAACTAATGGTGCATTGTATTGCAATACTTCCAGCTGTTTAGAATAGTATGTAATACTGAAAGCATTTTAAACCTTCAAGTGCCTAATCATTATGAAGCATGTCGTCATAGTTTTTCCATTGGCTTTATTAATATTGGTTTCAGCTTGAGAACTGAGTCATGGTTTATAGGCAAGATGTTGTTTTATCAGTGACTAATGTCTGTCTTGTATGACTGTACGATCTGATTAGCTCTTTATCTAGATTAGCTCGTGATGTATTATGACTCATCTGTTTTTCTTGTTGAGTGATGGACTGGGTTATGGAATGGGTTATACATAATCATAATAATAATAAACAAAAAATCAAACCTGCACTGAATGACTAACGCCATCAATATCATTTAGACATGCAGTGGACTGTATGTATGAATAAACACCTTAACTGCTCATCAACACTTTGTCATTTTTCAGGGGTAAAACACTGTTCCCTATTGTACAGAAAAACAGGCAAACAGAATGTAGTATTGGTTTTGAGTGTAATTCACAGCTGCTCCTGATGTCCTGAAACCACTGCAGGTGGGATTTCACCCAAACAATGTAACAATGCCCACTGCTGCTCCATTGTAAAAGTGGAACAAGCCTTGTATTCAATGCCTGGAGTGACCAATGGAAAACCAGGAAGCAGATAAGCCTGTTTCCTTAAGGTTACGTTAAGGATCTAGTTAACTATGAGTTTATTTGGCCAGCTGACAGCTCTGTAAACTTGTTCTGTAAAACAAAGTCTTTAAGGGACAGTTCTCCCTAAAAATAAAAATTGTCATCAGCACAATATAAGATATTTTTAAAAATGTTGGAAACCATTGATTCCATTATCTTTTCTATTATCTACTCTTCTGTTTTCCTTTACCTACTATGGTATAATATATACAGGTGTACATAACTCAAACTAGAACAAGCCAAAGGTATAAGTACGTGATGACAATTTTCATTTTTGGCTAAAGTATACCTTTAATTTTTCATGATTGTGATCTCATGATTGTTATATCCTGATACTGTATTCAAATCTTCCACGTAATAATATTAATAAAAATTACAATGAAATTAAATACAGCTTTGGAAGAACATGAAAGTGGGCAAATGATGACATAATTATTATTATTTTTCAATTCTTTCATTTAATCACAATCATGTCGTTCCAAAACATCTGATGTTTGTCTTCTAAACTCAAATTATTTTTGAGACATGTTTATGAAATTTGTTAAAGTTTTCTGCCTCCCCATTGAAACTCCCCATTGCACTTCAAAATGTTAATAAATAGATCACAGAATACAGAAAACGTAATCATAAAATAAGGTCATTCAGGTAAGGTTATTCTGGAGTCAGATCTGAGTTTTAGTAGTCATGTCAAAGCAGTAAGTAAATCAGCTATCATCTCAAAAACATTGCAAGAATTAGATGTCTTGTTTCCAGTGAGGACTTTTATCAGCAGCAGGGAGGATTACTGTAATGGACTCCTCACTGGACTCCCCAAAAGGACAGTAAGACAGTTGCAGCTCATCCAGACCGCTGCTGCCAGGATTTTGACCAGAACCAGAAAAAGCACATCACACCTGTCATCAGCTCTATACGCTGGCTCCTAGTTACATTCAGAATAGATTTTAAAGTATTATTACTTGTCTATAAATCACTAAATAGCCTAGGACCCAGTGTTGCCAACTTAGCAACTTTGTCGCTTTATTTAGCGACTTTTCAGACCCCCTTAGCGACAATTTTTTAAAAAAGCGACTAGTGACAAATCTAGCGACTTTTTTGTGTGTTACTGGAGATTTTTATAGACTGTCATGTGTCCATACTGTACCGTCCCTACTCCTCTCAATGAGCTGCGAGTGATGCCGTCGGCCCCTCTCCCGCCTCAGAGAACTCACAGGCAAGTGATCGGCTTGACCCACGGCGCAAGCCTCGCGCTTAGCCGTGCATTTATACTTCTGCGCGATGTTTCTGTTTCTCTGCAATACACTTGCGAAACGCTAGCTGGCAGTAGGTGTTTATGTTTCTCTGTGTCGAGTTTCTTTGCTGGTGTTTTGTTTTTTTCTGAACACTTCCTTAATGTACAAGTGGCTCAAATTTGCTCATTTTGAGACGGGAACCGGCAGACATGCAACAACTTTAATCATAAGGTAAACACAAAACAACAGTCTCCATCCGGAGCTCCTTCACGGGACTCCACACTTGTAAACACTCGCTGCATCGGGCGCACGGCTCTCACCTCCGCCAACAAGCCGACCAATCACAGAGCTTGTGCTACGCATACGCGTTACATTTTTTGAGAGGTGCACATCAACAACGCCGACGGCCATGGCGAGGGGCTATGCGTCCATGCGTAGGCTGCGCCATAGCATATGCGTGTGCTTGATGCAGAGGTGTAAATCAGCCCTCAGTCCTCAAACAGCAGTCTCTCCCACAGTCCGGAGAGCAGATCACTCCTCTGCGTACCGACAGCAAATGATTTAGCACCGGCAGTGTGAAGTATTTCCATTGTACAATCCAACCAATCTGTTTCTCCTTTATTTTAACAATTTAATTTGACCGTTTATTCTTTTCTTTTCACAATTACAGATATTTTTGTGACAGTTTATTACGTCAAATTACTGCAAATTAACTACACATCTATACTAATATGCTGTTTTCAAACAGCAATAAATTTTGTTCAATTGAAATGCTTACATAAAGCGTAGTGCAAATATAAATACCCCTTTATTAACTCAAGGCTGTTAAACAAACAGAAACGGTAGAACATGATGTCGTCAGTAATATGCAAACTGACGTATGGCGTAATTTAGCGAATCTTTTCCGGCAGAGTTTAGCGCCTCTTCATTGAAAATAGTTGGCAACAGTGCTAGGAACTGATATATTACAGATATGCTCACTGAATACAAACCTAACAGATCACTCAGATCATTAGGATCAAGTAAATTAGAAATTCCAAGGGTTCAGTCAAAGCAAGGTGAATCCACCTTCAGCTACTGCACCCCCCA
>CAIGQZ010004625.1:5763676-5797270 GCA_903798205.1 Danio tinwini | reverse complement strand
ATATTATATTATATTATATTATATTATATTATATTATATTATATTATATTATATTATAGTGATTTGTGTCTAATTTCCATGTATTTGTGAAGATAAAATTATAAAACAAAATTATGTAAAACCATATTTATAATTTTTATCACTTATCCCTTCCTGGTACTATTATTGTTGTTTTAGACAAGTAAGACTTGCACTGAAATGAAGAGCAAACACAAATTTCATTATATTTTGTACAATGACAATAAAAATTATGATTCTGGTAATAGTGTATAAACATACAATATTTTAATCGATTAATTTGTAAAAAGTGTATGTATTTTATGTAAAATGTTTTAAAAAGTTTAATTATCCGTTGATTTCCTTAATTCATAATAATTATATTCAAATTATTCATTATAATAAATAGTAGTTTTATTCTATTACATTGTCATATTGAGAAAAGCATTTTGTTTATTTTTTTATTAAAAGCAATAATAAAAATACTAATTTTAAATATAATAATAGTGGGCGGCACAATGGCTAAGTGGTTAGCACTGTCGCCTCACAGCAAGAAGGTTGCTGATTGGAGCCCCGGCTGGGCCAGAGTTTGCATGTTCTCCAAGTGTTCGCTTGGGTTTCCTCTGGGTGCTCCGGTTTCCCCCACAGTTCAAAGACATGGTCATTTGCTTATATATTAATAGGAAGTTCAAAATGATCATATTCGTAATGCAAAAATATGGTTGTTTAGCGCAAAGTAAAAGTGCCATTTTTACCATTGGCACAATTTCATGGATAAACAAAGCAATTTTCTTCACAATTCTATGAGAGCACATCATTACAATAAAATACAGACCTAAATGAACACATTTAAAATGTTTTGGTAAAAACTTTTTTTTTCAATGATGAAAAAAACAACAATATTTTATCTGTGCACGCCTATTGGTTTTGCTTTGTAATTTGGTGGCTTAAGCTGGTCTGAGATCTGCTGCTCAATTTAGTAATGGTTCTTGTGGTCGCTGGCCAAGGTGCTGAACATAATTAAATCATCTAATGCAGCAGAAACATCAATTCACACTTATAGTGTCCCCCTTTTGAGCCTTTGTGTAATTGTTCGCATGGATGTGTAGCAGTTTATTACTTTAGACTTGGATTTGAAGAGGCATGCATGTTTTTAATGATTTTTTTTAATAAGTCATATACCCGCAGGCCTGCTTACTAATGTGTGTGCAAAGTCTGCAAAGTTACGCTGCATTCATTTGCACAGAATCCGAGTTGACACCAGAGGCTGTGAAAATCTCACTCATGGCTGCCAAAACGGTGCCTGAGCCAGATAAAAAAGAAACCCCAAAAGTGTGATATTCTTTTTTTTTTTGTGAATATTAAATGAATAGTGACAATGTGTTAGTGACACTATAGAACCACAAGGTTGAAAGCATAAAATTAGGACCAGTGATTTGTTTTCTGTGTTTAAATGAATGACTATAATTAAATAAATGAAACTAAATAGATAGAAGAAATAATTTTGCATTATTAAAAGTGCTGACCTCTAAGATTTCAGGTAAATATATCCCTCACGGCAACACAGTGGCTCAGTGGTTAGCACTGTTGCCTCGCAGCAAAAAGGTTGCTGATTCGAGCCCTGGCTGGCCCAGTTGCCATTTCTGTGTGGAGTTTGCATGTGTCCCCTATGCATGGGTTTCCTCCAGGTGTTTCCGTGGGTTTCCGCCACAGTCCAAAGACATGCGCTATAGGTGAATTAAATAAACTATTGGCCGTAGTGTATGAGTATGTGTGTGGTGTTAATAAGTGTGTATGGGTGTTTCCCAGTACTGTGTTGCAGCTGGGAGAGCATCTGCTACGTAAAACATAAGGTGGAATAAAGCAGTTCGTTCCACTGTGTGGCGACTTCTGAAATAGAGTCAAAGCCAAAGGAAAATGAATGAATAATTACATATTATATATTATTCATTCATTCATTCCTTTTCTTTTCAGCTTAATCCCTTTATTATTCCAGGGTCGCCACAGCGGAATGAACCGCTAACTTATCCAGCACATGTTTTACGCAGCGGATGCCCTTCCAGCCGCAACCCATCTCCTGGAAACATCCATGCACACTCATTCACTACAGACAATTTAGCTCACCCAATTCACCTGTACTGCATGTCTTTGGACTGTGTGGGAATCTGGACCACCCAGAGGAAACCTACGCAAATGCAGGGACAACATGCAAACTCCACACAGAAACGCCAACTGACCCAGCCGAGGCTCGAACAAGCGACCTTCTTGCTGTGAGGCGACAGCACTACCTACTGCGCCACTGCGGTGCCTATTATATACAATAAAATTTACATATTACATATAATATATGATATACAATTATTCAAAATTATACAATTAAAATTATATAAAATTCTGTAAATTATATTACACCATGCACTCAAAAAATATTTTTGCTGCTTGTTCAGTCTACTTAATAATAGTGAGCTGAATCAACACAATTCTTCAAGGTTTTTCTGGGATAACTTAATTGTTTTATGTTCAATCAACTTAAATTTGTGAAAACAATAAAGATAACGTAATTGATTTGTGTTGAGACAACATAAAGGAATTGTGTGGAACCCAGCATTTTTTACAGTGTGGATGAAATGTTTAACCCTCATATCAAGTTAAGTTAGCAATCACCGCTTTACTTATTTTCTCCCTCTGTCTTACTCAGCACATTATAAGCTTTATCCGTCTGTTTTATATGCACAGGCGTCCATTCCAGTAAAGTCGTTTGTTTAATGTTGATTTGACCCTAAAGTGCACTGCACAGAAAAAAAGAAAAAAAAACAGCAACTAGCAGCAGTGCGTCTTTGTTTCAAAGGCTTGTAAATGCCACCGAATCCCGCATTTTTTTCCAGACGCGAAGATTATTCCTTGCATTCCATAATTTTACAACTCATAAACCTCTTTAAACACCCCCAGCATATTAATTAAGTAAGTAGCAGATTTGCTCTTCGGATGTGTTTGCATGTCGTCGCGTGTACGACCGCATCTCTCTCCGCCCCTCCTCCCGTATAGGAGCGGGGTGCTGCGGGGAGCTCTGCCGACCAATGGAAGCGCGAGGCACGGGCAGAGGGAATCCTGAGCGCCGCTGTCAGGATCTCAAACAGCGGCGAGTAGCAGACCGTTCGCAATCGCACCAATCCCTCTCACCCGGAGGAATATTCACTATTATCGGTACGGGAATGCTAGTCTGAACTGCTAACTTAAACGCAAGGTAAGCAAAATACGGATGCGTTTATTCTTGAATTTCGTGGTTTGATTGTATATTTTGAGACTTGCGATTGGAAATAAAATGCACGTATGTTTACAGTGCATAGTGCTGTTCACGCGTTATGTGCACGACATTGCGCCTATACTATACTACTCCTGATGGATAATTCCTACATGATAGCAAATTAATTTTTGAAGATGACTAGTAGGTGCACCTGTACTTAATGGGCAGGGGTTTAATAAATGACTGAAGCACTTGCAACTTGACAGCACTTGGAAGTTTTGTCACGGAGAATCAGAGCACTTTGAGGACTGATCAGGGACCTCTGAACCTTGGAGCAACTTAAGTTAATAAATAATTGATTGCTGACCGTGAAAGCATGTCCTGGATGTGGATGCAGCTCACTATTAAACCGCATTAAGGTCCGAGATGGATGTTAGGGGTCTGTAAATTGAAGTATACTGTCAATGCACATCTGAAAAAAAGCTGTGGAGCTATTGGTTTGTGGTTTTGTCCTGAAAATGAGAAATGCTCTCATGTGATTCTGTGAAAGTATTGATTAAAATTGGTCCCTTGTCCAGTTTATTGCATGAGAGATCACTGCCATGGGCTGTGTAAGTGGATAGCTGAACTCAATTCATATATAACAGGGTTTTTGGCAGGGTCTGCAAGACATGTTATGCATGAGCATTTTAGTAGTGAGGTATATTGATTTATGTCTATTTTTCACATCACATATACAGTATTCTACAACATCAGAGAAGGAGGGTGAAATATTATAAACGTTGCATGAGATCATTTGCATTGATCTTGATGTTGTTTGATATCTTGATGTTGCTGGCTTTCCAGTTTCTGCACATGCAGCTCGAGCAGAAGCGAACTGAATAAGTAGGTTAACTAACTGCTCATTGACTCAATTATATTCTGCCTTTATTTAGAAAAAAATGACACGTGTTTGATTAATTTATCATCTGCTAGCGTAGAGATTTGTGCTTGGGGGGGTGGGGGATAGAAGATATACCTAATTGTTGGAATTCAAAAAAGGGATCAGTGCTAATTATGCCATGATAAATGCTTATGTTATTTATATTCTCCAAATCCGTTTAGTTCTACTCATTGTCACAAAAGGACTGAGATAATGGAAGCTTATTTATATGTACATTATGATGTGATTTATCTAATGTTAAATTGTGACTGGTGGTGGGATTTTTTTTGGGTGTCAATTACAAATTAAAATCAATTTTATTATAGACAAATGAGAGCAAAATGTTTTAAAGGTGCATATATGAAACATTTTTCATGTAATTTTTATTGACAGTGAGTGAATAGCTTGTAAAAAAAAATACTGATAGACATTCCTTTACTTAGGTTGTCTGTGAAAGCCTGTTGACAAATTTTTATATGAAGGACTCAACATGTTTTTGCTGGAAAATCAAAAGGATGTGAACTGTTTGTTCAAAAGCATCATTTCCATTCTATGGCACTCGAAACAAATGTTTAAATTATAAAAAGACAAATCAAATCTTATCTTTGACATTAAAAAGTCATTGGACTATAAAAAACATACTGTACTGTACTGTACAGTTTTAGTTTGATCCAAAACATTCTTGTTAGTCTAAAAATGTTTATTAAAAATTATTAAAATGATATAGTTTTTTTAATATTAAGCAAAGATCATGTTCCATGAAGATTATTTTTAAATTTCTCAGTGTAAATATATAAAAACTACACTTTTGATTAGTAATATGCATTGCTAAGCACTTCCTATCCTGACAAACCACATCAATGGAAAGCTTATTTATTCAGCTTTCAGATGATGTATAAATATTAATCAATAATAAAAAAGACCCTTATGAAGATTGCACATATGCTTCATAATCCAAAAATTTTTAATTGATCAAGAATTGCAAAGTTTGTGCAAACTGCAAACATTACTATAAGATGCTTTCTGACTGTTAACTCACCGCTGTCATTTTTGTTGTTAGAAAAGTTCATATTTACATATTCATCTAAATGTTTCTTTTAAGAGAGGCATCTGGATCTTTGTAATATAAAAAAAAAATATTTCGAACCTATTTCTACTAATCATAGAACAATTAAGCAATTTGCAGGCTGCAGTTCACATAACAGGCCACCGCTGTTCCTGATACCAGGATCTGAATTCTACCTACAGCCTCTTTCAAGTTCAAGGCTGGTGCAGAGCAAGTAAATGCCTTTTCCTCCCTCCACAAAAGACCATTGGCTTAACACTATTTATAAGAGAAGCCTTTGGGGAGTTACACTGCAGGCTGTCGGCCTGTCCATTTTTATTCTGACCACCACTGTGAAGTTTGTAGTAGCTAAACACACAGTCCCCTCATGCTCTCAGGGCACAGAGCGGTTCCTTCGGCATTTTCACACATATACATGTAAGACCACGTCTTTACTCGGGTTCAGAGAGTACTTATCCCCTCTGAGATTCCTCCTTCAGCTCCTGATTCCTCTTGATTTAACTCAAGCACAGCACCGTATAGCTTTATCCAGACACACTGATTAGGAAGCTTCAGTGAGATGAGGCCCAGGATTTACACATCGGGCCTCATTTATGAGCAGTATGGATCATTCGAAATGACGTGCATTTTTGTATTTTTGGTACGTTTGTGTTCTAGAAATGTTCACTAAAAGGAAGAAAATGTACCTGGTCTCAAGTATGTGCAAATGGTGCTTGAAACGTCTTTTGGGAAGGGCTGTTTTATGCACAATTTTGTTTAAAAGGGGTGATCTGTACTCATTGTGCTGCATTAAAAAAAAACACTTCTAATCTGACATGCGATAAACCACATTGAGCATCCTGTAATAAAAAGACCATTTTGCATTTTGCTTCTTTTATCAATAAAGCAGTTTATAGTTCTGAGTGCTTCCTGGAAGTTTATGTTCAGAGTCGTGTCTTTAGTTTATATTTGAGCCTTTAATGGCTCTTAGGTTCAGTAAAGAATGCTCTACTTCTCAAGCACTATTTTTAGCAGATTGGGTTTTTTATAGTTACTATAAGGTTCTTTAGAGATCTTTGATGTTGTAGGTTTCTGGGTTATTTAAAGCATTAGATTGCTCTCTAAAGTAAGAGTTGGATGCATTTAAATGCTTACAGTTGATTGTCAAAATTGGTCGTAGTGTATGTGTGTAAATGCAAGAGTGTATGGTTGTTTCCTAGTACTGGAAAGGGCATCCGCTGCATTAAACGGATGCTGGATAAGTTGGCGGTTCATTCTGCTGTGGCAACACCAGATTAATAAAGGGACTAAGCCGAAAAGAAAATGAATGAATGAATGAATAATAATAATAATAATAATAATAATAATAATAATAATAATTCAGTTCAATTGTACATGCATTACTACTATTATTTGATATATTAACTGGAAAATGCTAATACCAATAATTTAAATAAAACACTGTTTTTTTTACTTGTTTAAAAGTTTTCATAATTTTTAATGCTAAATATTATATAGTATTTTTGTTTATTTATTTATCGTTCATTAATTATTCTTATTATTTGATATCAGACACGAGAACAGTTTTGGATCCAGTCATTATTTTTAATAGTGCATATGAGAAAGTATTAACCAACCCAAGCTCATTCTGAAAACGTACCTCTATATACATTTCTAGAGAGCGCCAAATACATACCAGGAGCTACGTTTTTCTTTTTGCAGTTTTTGTTTCTGCGAATCCACCAGAGGCTTCTGTGTACGCTTTTTGAGATCTCAAATTTCTCTCGCGAGTGCCATTCGCACCTGCTCTTCTTGGGTAAATCCACCAGAGGTTGCTGTTGACTGACTGACCCACCCTCCTCCTTCCCTAAACCCAACCAATAGTGTTTTCAAAAGCACCGATTGACCCGCCCCCCAGCAGAAGAAGCCGTCCATATGGAGGTAAGCGGTCAGCTGGTAAGCGCGAAAAGAAACGCCATCATACCGCCCCATAGCGTTCATTTTAAAAATGAAATGCACCAATACATACTTCTGCCTACTTAATTCACAATCTCTAGAAAGGTACATAGGTTTGTGTTTTCAAAATGAGCCTTGTTGATATTAACATTTGAAGCAAAGGTGCTGTCATTTTCCCGAATGATGGGGTTGCATTTGCTTATGATTAAGACTCACTATTCTTAGGTGGTGGGTAGGGCTCTGATCAGCTTTGCCAATGACTAAGTGCCATTCATAAACACAGGAGGAGTTGGCAGGCATTGTTTGAGTCGTATGTAATTATTATAATCATGCCAATGGTCCATTATAAGGGTCTGTCAGGATAAGACAGAATTAAATAATCTTGATTCCTCCATAGAAACCCATAAAAAGAAATGAGCAAAACTCTGAACAGCGCTTCTTGGTTTGTTGAAAACATTAACAGATGATCTCTAATTGAAATGATCACATATAACAGTTTGATAGTCTTCAAAACCTATTCGTCCAAATAAATAAATAAATAAAAAAGAAAAGTGAAGCACATATGAGCCGCTGGAGGGGAAAGAAATGATGTAATATGTGGAAAGATCAGATTTAAAGCAAGCATCAAACGAGTCCAATACATCAGTGTACATCAATACATGGCTCCAAGCTTAAAGATGCAGAAGATAATTGGCACAAATGTATCTGCATGTAGAAAACAAATTACATTTTGTCCATTAGTTTGCCTATTCTCTGTGATCCTGTTCTGCGTCAACCCTTTTTCACCCCTCCGACCCCAGTTCCAGAGAAACGATGGATGTTTCTGAGCAAAAACCAGCAGCCTTTAGCTAGACTAAGTGAGTACTGCAGTGAAGCACAGTGCAGAGAAACAGGCACATCAGAGAGAAAGAGAAGAGCAAAGTGAATGGAGAACGAGTGCAGAGGGTGTGTAGAAGGCAGAAATGGGAGTATGGGGAAAAACAGAAGAGTAAAACATGGACGAGCATGATTGCTGTTGCACATGCTCTAAACATATTAATATATTTGCATTGGCATAATTGTGAAGATGGAGAGCGATTACGTGTGCTTTGTGTACTGTACACCTCTCTTTTGGCTCTGCAAACGGTCTGGGCTTTATAAATGGTTTTAATCATGGATCAATGGACTTATGAGATGATATGCTCATCGCTCTAATTATGTTGTTGATTATGAGCTCTGCCCTGTGCTCGTTGTCTGAACCCTTTTTTACCTGAATCTCAGATTGCAGCTTGGAAATATTATTACTAGCCATCCCAAAGGACTCTCTGACGTCTGTGTGATGCATTTCGAGATGTAGAAGTCTGAGACCACTAGTGAAGATGCTTGTTTTGGATTTGTTTCAAACACATTAAAAAGATAGACATAAATGTTCTAATCAGATTCCACATAATTCATTCATTCATTTTCCTTCGGCTTAGACCCTTTATTCATCAGGGGCTGCCACAGCAGAAAGAACCACCCACAAACTCCAAACAGAAATGCCAACTGACCCAGCTGGGACTCGATCCAGCGACCTCCTCGCTGTGTGGTGACAGTGGTAACCACTGAGCCACCATGTCACCATACCACATGATACAAATGATAAAAGTGATAAACAGTAGTTTTTTTTTGTATAATGACATGGTTATGACCTAGTTGTAATTTATTACAGTGGTTTATGAGGACATCACTGATGTCCTTGTAATTCAAAATGTTTTAAAGTCATACATAACGGGGTCTTCTGACATTCACATTTTGCCACAGGTTTCCTATTTTCCTAAGGGTTGGGTTTAGAGGTAGGGCTATATAATAAGGTCCGTTTTTTTTACAGTATAACATAGATTACGCCTATGGAGAGTAGGCATGGGCCAGTATGCATTTTTGACGGTATGATGACCTTGGATAAAAATATCACAGTAATCACAGTATTGTGATTACTGCTCTAAAATAAGTTTTTTTAAAATGTCTGGTTAAAAAAAAAACTATTTCCTTATTGAACAAAATACATTTTATATTAGGAAACATTTATAATATTTTGCAACAGTAAACATGTCAGGCTAAGTAATTAAAGTAAATCATTGACTTCATAACTTCTTCATTAGTTTCAAAAACACAGATTTCTTTACAACAGATTTTAAAAAGCACACAAAAAAACTTACATATACCTTAGGAACGGTATAACAGAACATTTTTGCGGTTTTAAAATGGTAAACGGTAAACCTTAAAACCCGTTATCCTCCCATGAAGAGTGCCTGTTAACCACTAACACCAACATGCGTGTTATATCAAAGACTAGAATACTCAAGACATATCACTCATAAAGTTTTCAATGGGGAAAAGTGTAACAGTCAATATGGTGAATGAAACCCCTCCTTCTAGTAAAGGAGCCAATCATTGATCGCTATAGACTGACGATTCTCCAGGGTGAGGGGTTTGGACCAAACATGAGTTTCTGCAGATTTTCTGTGATTCGATTGTTTAGTAATGGAACTAAAGAGAAGGTTGCTATTTAACTTTATTGGTGATTCCAAATATGAAATTTAATCATATTTTAATCGTAATTGCAAGCAATTTTGTAGAATTTAATGTTTCTACATTTAAACACAGGCTCATTCTGAAAACGTAGCCCTATATACATTTCTGGAGATCACGAATTATGTAGCCAGAGCTATGTATGGCTGTATTTCGTCTTTGAAACGAACGCTAGAGGGCGGTATGACACTGTTCCTTTTCTTGCTTACCAGCTGACCGCTTACCTACATGTGGTCTGGTAGCTCGACACATCTGTCGACGAACTTGAGATGCAGAGCGAAGTTAAGCAGGTAAGACAAAAACAAAAGCCAAAAAATAAAATAAACAAGTAAATAACAGGGTGAGAATGTGATAAAATCTGAAAACTAGGTCCGTTGGTCACAGTCAGTGAGTTAGTCAACAGCGGCCTCTGGTGGATTTATGTGGGAACATCAGGCGTGAATGGCACTCTCAAGAGATATTTGCGAAAGTAAAAATTGCAAAAAATAGCTCCTGGGACCTGGGACGTATTTTGTCTGGCCAGAAATGTATATAGGAGTACAATATCAAAATGAGCCAGAGCTGGACTTTGGTTACATGTATATGTGTAATTAAGAATGATGTTCTAAAAAAACTTATTAGCATAATATTAACATAATTACCATTTACCATAACAATGACCCCAAATCATTTGGAACTGACCTATGAAGTTACACTGACCTAAAAACAAACATAAAGAGATAATGTAGTCTGCTCTTTTCAGAAGTCCACTGAAAGCCACAGTCCTTGTTACTTTAAAGCACCTTAAGCAAACCGTGGCTTAACAATCAGCAACAGTCAGCATCAGTCCTGCTCCTGCAGACCCTCCAGCAGTGCAGGTACACACTGAAGATGCCGGTCCACTTTGGAGAAGGCAGAATTTGCTTCACAGCAGATCAAAGTAGGCAAGCTGGCAGGCACCAGGCAGCAAACAACCCCTCCTTTCCCAGGCTCCTCTGTGAGCGTGAATTGCATTGACTGGCTGTATCTCCCCGGGCATCGGGGCTCAGTGCATTACTGCATCATCCCTGCCCCCACGACTCGGCCTAATGGAAGATTTTCCATGCATGCACGCATATATAAACCAACTCTAGCTTCAAATGCTAAACACGCTTGTACACACACACTAAAAATTGTCCTCTTGCCATCTAACTAATTCACTTGATGCTTTCTTGAACTGGGGTGTAAAATGCATTGGTGCAGTTGACCTGACTGGAGTTAATCAACTGATTGTGTGCTATGCCATTTACTTAGCTATGATAGACCTAGTTATTCATCGGCTGAATCAGTTTGCGTGTACATACACACACCATACTAGTAGTGTAACGGATCACAAATCTCACAGTTCGGATCACATGATGTTTTTTTTTAGTCACGGATTGGACGATTTTTAGGATCAGCCAATAGGGGAGAAGACAAATGTAATTAGCTTTCTATTTACCGTTCCATTTCCATTACTTAAAACAGCACTGCAAGAAACTGGTTTTAACAAACAGAACTTAGAACCTGTAATTTTATGAAAAATAAAATGAAGAAATAATCAGAATACAAAGTGTTCCAAAGCGAAGATGAGGAATGAAGTTTAGGCTGGATATTTATATTAAATTTAAAATGATCCGATAGGCTAGTTAGTGATTGGTGATAGGGATCAGCTGTTGTCAATCCTATCACGTGCTCCTCTCGAAATTAGTTTGTGAAACTTCACTTAGTCTCATTTTTAATAAACAATTTAGTTATTCACTCATAAAACTTCATGTTTCATTGCTAGATGGATCATTTTTGAAGAATTATTCAGTGGCATATTTTTGATGGCTGGTTGTCACCACCTATTGGGTAAATAATGTAAAGCCGCCTACAACTTTTGTTTTTGAGCGTCAAGTTAAACACATATGACAGTGATTTTAATCTTTACCATAAACATCAGTGGTTTTATTAAAACTATAAACTGTTATCCCAGTACTTCTGTGTTATTTGACTGTTTGTAACTTCATAACTAACTCAAAAGACTAAAGACTGAATTGTTTTCTTAATTTTTGCCTTATCAAACAAAGATTTAAAAGCAGCGATTCAAAGGATTAATATGCAAATCACCATCATTTATAGTTTATGCTGCTTAGGTGTTGAGATCCCGATCTTTTAATGATAAACTATGCGGCTTTCATGTAATGACAAAAAAACACCTTTAAAAAGCTATGAAATCCACCACATCCTGAATAATCTACCAGAATAACTTTTTCTGTCATCATTATATTTTACAGGAAAGCATTAAACGCTTTCATACATGTGATTTGAATGATGCCAGAGGTGATCTCTCTGCGATCATTACAAATTTAATCCACAAGTAAAAAAAAAAGTATTAATCCGCCGGAATCACGGATCAACCGTGATCCATTACACCCCTACACTATACTATACATCTGTATATATCTTACACTGTGTATTAATATTGATGTAGACCAATTTAACCAGTAATTAAGTAAAACATACTCTAATAATCATTCATCAACAACTTAACTTTTTTTGTGTGTGCTACATCCTTCAGTTTGTGATTCTTTATACAGCAAATGATCCTTCATAAATGAGTCTAACATACTCATATGATAAAATATGTGCATCACACAAAATGCCCTGCTATCTGCTTTTAGTTATTAATTTGATACTCACTACTTGAGTTTTAGAGTGGAAATCTCAGTATGAATTGTCTTGGCTCTCAAAGGACTGTAAAAGCTTTGCTCTGAGAAATACAGGAAGGTCACAGCACCAGACTTTTGGCCCACATATGCAGGTGTAACTGCTGCTCCCTTAAACACATCACTTAACCTGCTTTGGCCCGTTTGGAAATAGAAATGAAAAAAATAAAGTGGTTGCTCTCATGAAGTGAATGTGATGTAAAGCCTACTTCAGGTCAGATCTGTTCTGAAATTCAGACCTATATTTTAAACTTTAGCATGTAAAGAGTTTCCGACACATCAGAATCAACACTTTTCTTATGCAGCTGTTGTTATATAATTTTGAAATCATTCAAGTACAGCTTGTACCAAACTGCAGACTATGTGTGCTGAAACATTTATCTTCCCTTTACTCTTTCAAAATGATACAGAGAGAGAACACTGTGGGGGGAAATGTGTAGAAAGATTTTCTGGATTTATTTTTTGTTCGGAACAGCAGGTAGCGCACTGAATGAAACCTGTAACATTTTTTCTTGTAAAACATGCTGCAGTATTCTTAGTTTAGTTTACAATGTTGAGAAATCAGTTCAGTTTTAATCTTAGGCTTAGATTTATTGTTGCCCTTTGTGGTCTGGAGCAGTTTGCATTACCTCAGAGTAAACAAATGAGGGTGTTTGTGTTCAAAAGGTTTTGTGTATAGGCTAGCTCATTTTCAAAGTAATCTCTGTTCACATGAATAGGACAGTAGATGGTTATTTACAGGTACAAGATTCTTTTCATCAAAATATCCCAAAAACACTAGAACATTGTTATATACACTCACCGGCCACTTTATTAGGTACACCTTACTAGTACCGGGTTGTACCCCCTTTTGCCTTCAGAACTGTCTTAATACTTCATGGCATAGATTAAACAAGGTACTGGAAATATTCCTCTGAGATTTTGGTCCATATTGGCGTGATAGCATCACGCAGTTGCTGCAAATTTGTAAGCTGCACATCCATGATGCGAATCTCCTATTCCACCACATCCAAAAAGTGCTCTATTGGATTGAGATCTGTTGACTGTGGAGGCCATTTGAGTACTGTGAACTCATTGTCATGTTCAAGAAACCAGTCTGAGATGATTCACGCTTTATGACGTGGCACGTTATCCTGCTGGAAGTAGTCATCAGAAGATGGGTACACTGTGGTCATAAAGGGATGGATACAGTCGAAATAGGCCCGAAGTGTGCCAAGAAAATATCCCCCACACCATTACACCACCACCCCTAGCCTGAACCATTGATACAAGGCAGGATGAATCCATTCTTTCATGTTGTTGACGACAAATTCTGACCCTTCCATCTGAATGTCGCAGCAGAAAGCGAGACTCATCAGACCAGGCAATGTTCTTTCAATCTTCTATTATCATATTTTGGTGAGCCTGTGTGGATTGTAGCCTCAGTTTCTTGTTCTTGGCTGACAGAAGTGCCACCCGGTGTGGTCTTTTGCTGCTGTAGCCCATCTTCCTTAAGGGTGGATGTATTGTGCATTCAGAGATGCTCTTCTCCCTACCTCGGTTGTAATGAGTGGCTATTTGCTATTACTTTTGCCTTCTAGCTCAAACCAGTCTGGCCATTCTCCTCTGACTCCTGGCATCAACAAGGCATTTGCACCCACAAAACTGCCGATCACTGGATATTTTCTCTTTTTCAGACCATTCTCTGTAAACCCTAGAGATGGTTGTGTGTGAAAATCCCAGTAGATCAGCAGTTTCTGAAAAACTCAGACCAGCCCATCTGACACTAACAACCATAACAACCATGCCATGTATAAAGTCACTTAAATCATCTTTCTTCCCCATTCTGATGCTCGCTTTGAACAGCAGCATATCGTCTTGACCATGTCTACATGCCTAAATGCATTAAGTTGATGCCATGTGATTGATTGATTAAAAGTTTGTGATAATGAGCAGTTGTACAGGTGTACCTAATAAAATGGCCGGTGAGTGTATTTTGCTGAGTTATGTACTTACATTATTCTAAAAGTTCAGAGTAAAGAGAAATAACTAGTGACATGGTACATGTCCTGTGCCACCATTCTAACTACGTCACACACCCTCAATATGCGGGATGGTTTTATAGAAAACAAAGAAACACCAAAGATGCATAATATGTTATGCATTTTATTGGACTGCACAGCGCAGCATTAGAGACAGAACCCTAAAATGTATTTAGTATGACAAAAAAAATGCTGCTTCTTTCTCACTTGATCACGAGTGGTCAACTTTGGCATAATGTTTTGCTAATTTCTCGTAAGATATTGCTTCAGAACTTATTTCAATTCAACAGCTTTCAGATTTACACTGCTTTATACTTTAATGATAATACGTTTTATATTCTTTAGCACATTCATCAACATGATTTCTGCAGGAGTCTTATAGGAAGTAATAACTCCCATGATTCCACATTCAGTCTCGCCATCATCAATCTGTGCTATTGTTTGTGGTGTAAACACACCCTCTAGTTGTGAAAATACTTATTGTGCCTTTAACTTTGTAAGGAAAATCATCTGCACCAGTGAACATAGAGTTCTGATTGTGACTGCCTGATTGCAATCTGACTTATTTCTCTCAACTGCAACTTGAGCAACTGTTTTTCATAACCATGGATTTATTTGACCCATAATCATCCAACTATACATTATGTTATGTTTTTTTTATAATTGTGACTTGACCTTAGTGATTTTTTTCTCATTTACAACTTGTAGAAAAAAAAGTCAGGCAAATGAGTATGTGTGAGTGAAAGGGGAGAGGAATGAATCGGAGAGTGCCAGTAACATGTTACTCTGTGTCTAAAGCTCTCGTACAGAACAACAGCAGCAGCAGCAAACATTTCAGCTTTGCCAAATACCCTCGAGAGAATGTGAAGGACACAGATCCCTTGCAATCATGTGGAGTGTGAGACTTTGAGGAAGAATGTTTGTGATTGTAAGATGGGGAGATGATCACAACTGAGTGCTCATCATAACTGTTCCAGTTAGATCTCTTGAAATCAGACTGTGCTACTTACTGGTGTTCAGTTGCCGAATGACCAGCCGTGTGTAAGCTGTCCCACTGTGACTCAGCATCTATCCTAATCAAACAGCAATCAAACACACACACAAATGTAGTCCTCTCATCCCTCTCACTCTCAACTGCCTGACAGAAAAGCCCAACAGCGCACAAAACAACAAGAAAGTGGCCCCAGGGGCCCTTTCTTAAAAAGTCTACAGCTCACAGATAGAAAGCAAAGCAAACCGTCTATCTGCTTTTGCTTCTCCGTTTGAACTATAAAACAGCTTTGAGAGGTTGGACAGGCTCCTTGAATCTTGGGTTTTCTTACCAATTCAGAATGGCCAAAAAACTAGCAAACTTTATGTTTCCAGAGCACACATCGTATATTCTTTATTTGCCTTCTTGACAGGTCGAATTAGCTTCCGTGTGCAACCTTCCTGAAGGTGAGGTCCCATTAGTTTCATCATTGGCTATTCATGTAGGACCTCAGCTTCAATCAGCTGGCTGGTAAACAGAGCTGCCGCAACCCATATTGGGATTGACAGGCCCCTCGCCCCAGGGGGAAGGTCATGCTGGTTTTCAGGTTATTTTGTTTTCAGATCACACAGCTCTGGGTGCCTGTTAGTAATGGGGACGTCATTTTATATGACCTCAGCATTCGCTGAAGCACCAAGGCTGAAAGTAATAAACATAATCTTGGTAATAGTATACATCTGTAACGGTGCAATAATGCATGTTTTCCTGTAAACAAGAGTGTTGTTTAGCCAAGCATTAAAATGATCAATGACGAGTTAAAAAGGTTTACTTGAGCCCTAAACTACTCTGGGAAGTAGAAAGAATGGTTGCTCTTTGAGTCAATTTTTCTCTTTGCTTTAATGGTGGGTTCAGATACTTGACAACTGTCATACGGAGGAGAAAAAAGTGAAAACTATCCTCAGCGTTGTCTGGTAAGCTGCCTGCCAGCTAAAGTGTCTGAAGCAGGAGTAAATTGTGAAAAATCACATCCCTGACAGGTTGCTGAAAAAAGAAAGTCTCATTGTCCGTTCTGGTGACATTTCATTTCTGGCTTTAGAGCTTCATAGTCCTTTAGTCTTGGAGTATATTAAAAGAAAAAAAAAGTTGGAGCAGAGAACATTCTGGGCCAAAGAGTGTAATTCTGAAAGATATTTAAGCAAACGTTGTACTCTATTTTGTAAGCCTTTCAAAGTGCTCCAGACCACTAGGGGCACAAACGGGTTTTACCATTTGCTAAACCAAAGGGGGGAAAGGGATATACAGTTGAAGTCAGAATTATTAGCCCCCCTGAATTATTAGCTACCCTGTTTATTTTTTTCCCCAATTTCTGTTGATCGGAGAGATTTTTTCAACACATTTCTAAGCATAGTAGTTTTAATAACTCATTTCTAATAACTGATTTATTTGAACTTTGTCATGATGACAGTAAATAATATTTTACAAGATATTTTTCAAGGCACTTCTATACAGCTTAAAGTGACATTTGAAGGCTTAGCAAGGTTAATTAGGTTAACTAGGCAGGTTAGGGTAATTAGGCAAGTTATTGTTTAATGATGGTTTGTTGTGTAGACTATCGAAAAAAAAAAAAGCTTAATGGGGCTAATTTTGACCTTAAATGGTTTTAAAAAAAATGAAAACTGCTTTTGTCCTAGCCAAAATAAAACAAATAAGACTTTTTCAGAAAGAAAAAATATAAAAATATATTTATATTATAAATAAAAATAACCCTGCTCTGTTAAACATCATTTCGGAAATACTTAAAAAATAAAAAATAAATCAAAGGGTGGCTAATAATTCTGACTTCAACTGTATGTTACTAATGCTGCATTCCAATCGAGCTGAAATATCACTTTAAAAAAATCTCACTTCCAGTCTCAGTGACATGCGGTCAATCACATTGTGTTCTTGTACCAGTTGTGAATAATGAATAAATACAAAACAGAATTGTTCACTTATTATAGGGAACCAGTAATCACAATTCAGAAGCATAAGGCAATATATATGTTTTTTTTTTACTTTGCCTGTACAGCATTTTTGATCCAGTCATAGTAATACAAGTAAAAAAAAAAACATAATTGGAAAACACAACACAATTGTAAAACATATTACACTATAGCACATTGTGAAATCAGCATCATAAAGATGTTTTTAAAATGTTCTGTAACAAGTCAGCAAGCATAAAACTAAACAAAACGTGTTTTTATCTTGTCCTGTGTGTTGAACACTGAGATCAGATCTAAGAAAGACAACCGGCTGAAAAAAACTAACAAACAAACAAAAAAGAGTACAGCAGACTCTGTCATTAGGGCAGACCCAGTGGAGGTAGTAGGCGTGTGTAGAATCATGTCCAAATTAATTTGACCATCATGGACAGCATCTCCCTCCATGACAAGCCCCGTCGGAAGAAATAACAGGCTGATCCAACAGCGTAGAAAACAACAGAATAGTGTTTGTGTTTACTGCCAGAAGACATGTACTGTATGAACAGTCTGTACAATGCATTGCTTGTTGAATGTTTAATTTTGATGTACTTCAACCATGGTTATTCTTATTTTCTATTAATATGTGTACTTTCAAGTAAACATTATCTCTTAAATAAATAACACCTTTAATACCTTATGTATTGCAAAACTCGAGAAGTTTTGTGAATTAAGTCCTGTCTACAATTACAGTATCAATTAAAGTTACAATTACCATATCTTTTTTGATATGTAACACACAATAAATCCACACCAGCATATATTGAGAGAGCAGCTAAAATATAACACAAACATTTAAAATGTAACATTTTAGCAAGCAACATTACTATATAACAAAGGCAGAGTAAATAAATGGGAACGTTTCGATGGAGGAATTATGACATATTTTAAAAGATTAAAATGCAAAGCTTTACATGGCATTAGTTTTAGGCCAAAACAATAAATATTCTGGTAAATTTCTATAATCAGTCCATTCAAATGTTATCACTTAATTGAATAGATGTTATCAGTGGTTATCAGCTGATAGATATGGGCCAGTAGGGGCCTTCTGCGCCTACTAGTAGGCTCAGAAGGCTGTAATCCTCCATCCACATGCACTGTAAAAAATGCAGGGTTACACACAATTAATTTATGTTGTCCCAACACAAATTGATTACATTAACGTAACACTTTTAACAAATTTATGTGGATAGAACATAACAAAATTAAGTTGTCCCAATGAAATATCAAGAATTGTGTTGTTTTAGCTCATTTTAAATAAGTAGTTTAAATAAGCAATAAATAAATAAATTTTTTTTTGAGTGTGGTTAATCAGCAACAGATTAGATATAGCTGTGGCCGGAAGTTAACGAGAATTGTTTATTAAATTTCACATTAATTGTATTTTATTAACGTCTACCCCTACCCCAACCCTAAACCCAACCGTCACAGATATGTAAAAACAGATCTGAATCTGGAGTCTTCTCTATTAATATAACTGATTAATCATGAAAATTATTTAGATTATTTATTGAATTTCCCATTAATTGTATTTTATTAATGTCTACTCCTACCCAACCATAAACCCATTTGTCACAGTAATGTAAAAACAGATCTGGATCTGGAGTCTTCTCTATTAGTATAACTGATTAACCATGTGGATGGATGATACCAGCCTTCTGAGCCTATAGTTTGTGCAAAAGGCCCCTACTTGACCATATCTATCAGCTGATAACTACTGATAACGCCCATTTAATCGAGTGATAACATTTGAAGCCGGTGTCCATAAACCCTTTTTCCTATTTCATTACATTTTTGTTTTATTTATTTTTTTTATTTAATGAATGCAGTTTGATAAAGTTGTGACAATTTACTTGTGTAATCTATAAAAATGCCCTGATGAGTGTTGTTATAATTAACTTAAATGGTTCAAAATACTAAATAATTAAAATGAGAGTACAATAACATTTGAAATGTTGTACATGTATAAAACCTTAATAGAGTATAATGTTTAGTGCATATACAGGTATTTTAGTTTAGTTTAAGTGCTAAAACCTCAAGCTTTTTAAATTAAATTAATTAAAACTGAAGTTATATTTTATAATATGTATTATTTTAAATACTAAACTATTTCAATAATAAAAATCCAAAAAAGCCCTGCTGAAAAAACAACTTAAACCAGCCTAAGCTGTTTGACTGGTTTTAGCTGGTCGACCAGCCTGGTTTTAAAGGGTTTTTGGCCATTTCCAGGCTGGTCTTAGCTGGTCAGGCTGAGAGTTGACCAGCTTAAACCAGCTAAAACCAGCTTGACCAGCCTGGTTTTAGCTGGACATAGCTGGTTTTTGCTGGTCAAGCTGGTTTTAGCTGATCAACTCCCAGCCTGACCAGCTAAGACCAGGCTGGAAATGGCTGGAAACCAGCTTGGAAATGGCCAAAACCCCTCTAAAACCAGGCTGGTTGACCAGCTACAACCAGCCAACCAGGTTAGGCTGGTTTAAGCTGGATTTTTCAGCGGGGAGCACATGACAAAATTTCATATTAAAGGTCTATTACTTTTTTATAATATAAAAGTTTTATTTTAAATTAAAAGTCCATTCAAAGTAGTTATTAACATTATACTAATATTTCAATAGCCCTAACATTCAAAGAAACGATTGAAAGCATTTTAACATAAATGTTTGGCATGTAATTTTACCAACATTTCAAAAGTAAACCTTTTTAAAAAGTGACAACCTGCTTCAGTTATGAAAGACAAAACAGATGCAGAAAGGAGGAGGGACCTCAAGGAATAGATATTGAAAAACAGCTTATTTAAGAAATACTCAACAGCTTCAATCCCCCAACCTTCATGCTTCATTCTCACTTCCTAATCGGCCTAGTGGCTGTTTAAAACCTCATCACCACATCACCATGCGGCTGTCAGTAACTGACAGTATTAATTACCAAGGAGCTCTCATTAGTGTAAGAAACACAACATGCTCACGGCCACAACAGAGTGATCAACTCCTTTATTACCAACACATCTTTCACCTGAGAAAACAGAGAGAGATGAAAACCAGCCACCACCATTTTCATATTCGAGCTGCTGAAAAACCAAAATGGAGGAATCTTCCGTGGCATCAATATTGCAAACCTGAGAGTTGCCGTATGTCACCAGCCATGCCGCACAACAATGTCTTGAGGTTCCAGTGAATAATTCATCAGCCAACAAGCGTTAGGCCGCCATTATCTATTTAAATCCCAATGCAAACTCATCCCAAAGCCTGCATGTGGTGCTGTCATGGCCTGGTTAGGAAACGGGGAGGGAGGCCAAGGGAACAGACAGGAAATTAAACTGCGGCAGGACCATCTCGGGTCTGTTCCTTTCCATCATTTTTCCCATCTCTCTTAGTGCTCTCGCTCCCTCCGTGCCTCAGTCATTCATTCATCTACTTCAGTGTGTCATTCCTTCATCCTGAGTCATTCAGGCAATATTTCCCCGTCTCAATCCATCCATATACAACACTGTTTTATATTTCATCTTCCCTTTTGTTTCTGCTTGCTATTCTTTCTATGATCTTTCCAGTCATTCCTGCGACAGTGGCAAGGCCAAGATGTGACTAAGCAGGGGCAGCCATGCAGCCACCAGTCTGGGATGCACCGAAATTGTAATTTCATAAATAGAAGTAAATTTGACTGTGAAGTAATGGAATACAGCTCGTTTGTATTTATACTATGAGGCTGTTGGATGTTTGATTCTGATTTAATCAAATCAGAAGTCGTGATGAATAAAATACTGTTTCTGTGTCTAAGATGCTATTCATTTGAATTGAAAAAAAATATTAGTTTATGACCATTTTTTTTCATGTCACATTTTAAAGTGAATTTCTTATAAAATCATGATGTACACAATAGTCTCTAGACTTGCTGCATCAGTAATATTTTAACAATATATAAAAAATTTATCATTGCCATCTGATATTAGGTATATATGTATGTGTATATACGTATATATCCAGGCCTCCCCGTATAGTTTGCTAGAGTGATTGGACCTGGAAGATGCTTTTCGTGATGTCAGACTTATCAAGCAAATATAATAACCAAGACGTGTCACTCATAGAGTTTTGAATGAGGAGCAATGGTTGCTATAGTGAAGCAATCCCAGCTTTCATGTAAAGAAGTCAGTCGCTATAGACTGATTATTCTCTGGGGGAGGGCTTCAGTCCAGATGTGTGTTGTGTACAACAGTTTCTGCAGCTTTATTGTTATGAATCCTTTGGGGTCTGCAAATGTGTTGGAATCTCAGCAAATACTTGCCTCACAGACATCAGAAATTTATCTACATTGACCTTGCAATCTACTTTTAAACAAACCAACTAAAGTTGAAAACAAAAGGTTTATTAATCTGTATGAAGTGATAGCATCTTTTCGTCTGACCTTATTATTTTGAATGAATTCCCACCTCCACCATTCAAATACAAATCACATGATGGCAACCACTTAAATGCCCATTTTCATAAATGCCCACAATCTGGTAAACAAAGAGGTCGCTGTCATTTTTTTGAGAAGATCTGTCATTAGGAATAAGTTGGAAATTACCTTTAAAGACCAGAGCCATCAGATGATGGTATTGTATAATATGTAAGCTTTCGATTCTTACTGTAGTTAGAGTACATAGTTTTATTGACAGGAGGATGTCTCATGAGGTCTTCCAGAAACAGCCATAAATGAGGAGCCGTAAGAAACAGATGTTTCAGATTTCATTTGTGATTCCAAATATAAAATTTAATCATAAAATTGGCAACTACTTTATGTTTTCCTATTTAAAGGGCAATATTATATACAGTTTGTACAGTATAAATAACAATAGAAACTTATAGGATGTCCAAACAATTCACAAAAAATTGCGCATGTGCAATGAATATAAATATAAGCATGTCTGAAAACAGTGCACCTTTTTCTTTACACAGTTTAGGAATCAGAGTACCTAAAGGAGTACCTAATTAGAGTACCTAAAAGCGAACTGCACAGTACCACTTTTTTGATTACTCTTTGCAAAGGGTACCTAGCACAAAAAAGGGTACCAAAAGGCAGAGCAAGATGCGCAGCTGAACGCTATTGGTTTACAGAGATACGTCACTCGTAAAAGCAAGAGAATGAGAACAAAGGAACCCCCTTTTTAAAAACACAGCCGAGACATTGCTCTGTACATATAATAACAAGACATGATCGACCCGAGCTCAAACGAACCTTGTTGTCGTCTTGATGAGCAGCCACTAAGCCAAGAACAACAAAATCTGTTGTGTCCTGTTGTTGTTTTGCGAGCCCGTCTAAAAGTGTGAGCGGTTTTACTTTCTCCAGAGAGCTCGCCTCGTGTCTATAATTGAAATAACGAACTTCTTGAGCTCATATTAATAATGTGCGCATGATCATTGAAGCACTTCATTGAAGGAGAAGCTGGAAAAAACAGCAAGCAGCAAATGATCGTCTTTTGGAGTATTATGAACTCGGAATGACAGAATTACTTTCTAACAAGAGGTTACATGTGCTGCTGAAGATTAAAGACACATATAAGAGGTTTGCACTGACTGTGGGCTATATTTCGTGTTGTTTTTCAACAACACTGTGTAGTTTTTCTGTAATTGACCCTTCGCTAAGCCACACCCAAAAACCGCCACACACCAATCTTACTCTAAAAAGATCTAAACTGTGTTTCCTACAAAAATACAAAGCAGGTTATGCTTCACAGCTGTCTTTTTCTTTTTTTCCCGCTCGATTCTATGAGCACTGCTCCGTTTAAGCCCTCACAATAGCTGTAAGAGAGAGCACAGTCCAATCATATTTCCATCTGTTTCAAGTTACTAATATTTGAAATTACATATCAACAGAACAAAACAGAGATATGATCACAAACTGAGCACTTGTGATCAATTAATATACTTCACCCACAGCTGTTTTTCAGTCATTTATATCCTTCATGTCCATGTCAGAGCGACAATTCACCAACGTTTTCATCTGTCTTTTAGAGATTTAGTCATTGGTGATGACCTTATAGCGGGCGAGTGTCTGCTTTTATATTTGGTGCCGGATTAATATTTGCTGGTAGGGAAAATCTATTTGTTCACTTCTGCTGTTACACTTTGATTTGCGTTTTAATTAATTAATTTATTCCACTTAACTGCAAATTAGAATAGAAACTGTATAAAAAGCACACAAACATACTGACAGTTATAGGTACTGTACATTGTTATGGGTCAATGATGCTAATATTTGGCACAAATCCATCAATTTCCCTTTTCTGGCCTTTTCTATTAATTATGTGGAAGCACTGTCCATGCGTGTTTCCTCGTCGGTTAGTAATGCTATATTTCATTGCACAACAATTAGTCTATCAGGCTTTTTTGGCAAAAAAAAAACTAAATCACGGTTTAATTTGTTATTATTAGGTTATTTTTAAATTCCACCTATCCTGCTATGCATCACCTAAGCTGTTGAATGGTCAGTGTATGAGGCATCTGCTAACCTAGCTTCAATTTTGAATAAATTATTTTCTAATCGGTTGCATTTTAAGTCGTGAATATACACCTGTAATGCATACTGCAGTCTTTTTTTTTTTTCTGGCTTTCTCAAATATCTCACCCTTTCACCAAAAATGACTAATTATATCCCTGAGAATGTCTGACACCGGCACACACATATTGTAATAGATGTGCCAGTCACGAAAGCTTGACAGGCGTAACAACAGTAACTAAGGAGGGCGGGACTTAGCGAAGGGTCAATTGGTAACATATCGGATACTGTAAGGGGCTGTATGTGTTCATATGTTGCATTCATTTAGTTATTTCATATAATTGCAGATGTTACAGTTGGCTATTTTGAACATCATTGATCTGCAGTTATAATCAAATCATGTTCATAGAAAGGTTAGTAATGAACATTTATACACAAGTATTTATGTGTATAAAGCATCTGTTTTGTGAGAAGTGCTTCTCATATGATATGTGAACGACCTATACAGCCTTATTGTCACATTTTCTCGAGTAAAAATGACGTCGTCTTACACCACGCCCACCAAAAGTGTACCCTTTTAGCAGTGGAAGCGCAAGCCTGATAAAGGTGACCTATACCAACCTGTACCGTACGGTACTGTACCTCTCAATGGAAATGGGCTATAAGTAAATGGTGAATTGGTGTGTTGTTTAATTGTACATCGATACTTATGCTTTATTATTTCACCCACATTTAATTCCCAATTGGATTTATATCAATTCAGTTTTACATGCACATTTTGTAGAACCAAATTTAATGAAGCACATTTCAGATTGTATTCATGAGAACTGAAAAACTGTAATGGACAACACAAATTCACAATGCTATTTCTTCACATGCAAGTTTCCATGGAAACAATATCCTCCCACGCAACCTACATATTAACATACTAACAAATACTATATAACTTAATCAATACTCATAATTACATACAATTAGTCTCAGCTCACGTATCGCTCAATGTACATTCTCATTGCATACTACTGTTTCATCCATTTCACTTCAACACATTCTGTTAAAACCGTTGAATTGCACATATACAGATGTTGTTGCATATCATGCTTGCAGGTTGACATTAAGAAATGTGCTATGCCTGAAGTGTGCCCTGAAATGACATGCACATATTTATTGCATAACACGTCAACATCAGCACGAACAACTCATGATGAAGAATCATTTCCTAAAACTCTTCAGCTGTCCGTCTGCTTTCTGTGCTTGGGTACAGACGGCAGCAGCAGGACTGAGGGGCTTATGGGTGTCAGTCTGTAATACTGAAGCTTTACTGTTGAAGTGTGACGGGATGTGTGAGCAGCACAGGTAAACACAGACTGAAAGAGAGCTGGTTTTCAGCCATGCCTTCAGCTGTCCTTTTCCTACTGCCCTCTTTACTGGGACTGACAGGTGTCACCATGCCTGATGTCTGTCTACCACTGCTTTACCTTAAAGCACTCTTGGAGAAACCGTGAAAAACAAAACAAAACGGTTACATTAGATCACTTTCGTAGCCCAATATTTAGGTTCTGTTGGCTCTTGTGTAATAAATTGCTTGTGAAGTTCTTCATGCGTAAGTCATACAGGATAAATTCCCTTGCATTTTCACAGATTTACTGTAATGGTGTGATCTAGCTTTTCTTCTTTGCATGAATAAATTATGTTTGTTGAATTGTTTTTTTGTTACTTGTTGGATCGGTGTGTATCATTAGTGTGTATACTGTACCGAATACTCCCTCCACTCTCTTTTTAAGTCATCAATCTCATATGTCCTCAATTATTAATTTTATAATCATTAAGACATTGCCATATGCATTGCATCCTGGACTTGCCCCAAATCAGGATATGCTGATCAAATAACATTCTAATCACCTTCTGCTTCACCTCCAAAGTGATTGTTGGTTCCCTTAAAACATATTTTCTCTTTTCATATATGTAGTACATAAACACATCAAATATATATACGGTCAGGTTTTACATTGCTTGTGGTTGATTTAAAGTCTTCTGTTTTCTTAGAATTAGGTGTACAATGTTTGCAACCTGTCTTTTTTAATGTAAAATGTTAAAACATGTTTGTACATAATAAATGCTTTGTACCAAATTATTAATTTAAATGTACTGTAAGTACATAGTAATTGAGGCAACATAATATAAATTGGGATCTTTTTTTTCCAGCTGAAGAGAACTTAAGGTCTTGGAGGAAAACATAGTAAGGCCACTTAATATAAAGTGGGATCTTTTAACAGCTGAACAGAATTTATGGTCTTGGAGGAAAATATTTGTTTCTGCGAGTGAAACAAAAAAAGATCAAATTAGTTTTAAAGCCTTAAATCCATATTTAGGTAACATCAAAGCCAACAAATTATTCACTTTAGGGGTGGACTTTTCTTTTAAATAGTATTGGTTTTATTAAAAAAAATATTTATTCATTAAAAAATATATAAAAAGAATTATTAGCCCCCCTTTGAATATTTTTTCTTTTCTTTTTTTATTTCCCAAATGATGTTTAACGGAGCAAGGACATTTTCACAGTATGTCTCACAATATTTTTTCTTCTGGATAAAGTCTTATTTGTTTTATTTCAGCTAGAATAAAAGCAGTTTTTAAGTTTTTATAAAACATTTTAAGGTCCATATTATTAGCCCCTTTAAGCTATATTTTTTCAATAGTCTACAGATCAAACCCTTATTATACAATAACTTGCCTAATTACCCTAACCTGCCTAGCTAACCTAATTAACCTAGTTAAGCTTTTTAATGTCACTTTAAGCTGTATAGAAGAGTCTTAAAATACATCTAGTAAAATATTATTTACTGTCATCATGGCAAAGATAAAAAAAAATCTGTTATTAGAAATGAGTTATTAAAACTATTATGTTTATAAATGTGTTGAAAAAATCTTCTCTCCATTAAACAGAAATTAGGGATAAAAAAAAAATTCAGGGGGGCTAATAATTCTGACTTCAACTCTATATATATTAATTGCTATCCATTATAAAGAACACAAAACTTTGTGCATATTTTATTTTATTTTATTCTCAGTGCACATCTCAGAATTGTAACTGATGGAAATCTCAAGCTGCTCTACTTACGATTGCAAATTAATGACTTTCCATTTTGTTGCCTTTTGCAAGCAATGGAAAAACTGGATTAAGTGTTTTTTTTCATTTATTATTTATTTATTTTTTAAATCATTTATCCAAGTGCAAACAACTGGGTTGTGTTATATTCAAGTGTTTATCTGTGAAAAAAGGCATGGGCATCTTTATTGCATCTTTCTCTGAGAGATAGTGCAGAAAAGCTTACAGTATGATCAAGCACTTCAATCTCAAACACAACAGAAAAAAACATTACACATTGATTTGACTTTGCTGTCAAAAATCAAAACATACAATGAAAATGTGCAGATATTTCCATACCAACAATCAATGCTGTTGAATCTACATGCATGAATCTTACTGTCAGAAATTCTGAATAAGACAAAATAACACTGGGTGTTTCAGTGATGTTGTCTGTGCTTTACAGATAAAGGTGGTAAATGGTTTGCCTTCTTGCTAATAGGGGCATGAAACAATTCTTTTCACCCTCTTGCTCTTTCCTTGCTGCCATGTTAATGTTTTATCCTAATCCATCATAACCCCAGTCCAGTTAGACATAGAGAAGCATTCAGCCAGGACACACACTCGGTCACACACACAAACTGGCATGACACTAGTAGCTACCCCGAGTGTTGATAAATTATTTTTCTCTGAGGATTGACCAATCGCCAAAGGGTTTTGTACTGGAGAGTTATACTCTAGGTCATTGAGTCCAAATGTTCCGGGTCAGTACGATATATATTTATATTAAATTAATTATTTTATTTAGAAAAGATGCATTGAATTAATCTAACCCCTTTGGACCCTATGTCCATTACAATGGACATCACATGTCTGCCCATGGTTCCTGATCATTTCATCTAATTTAAAGCCTGCAGTCCAACAATTGTCATCCAATCAAATGGCAGTAAGGCTCGGTATGTTGTAATTTGAAAAAAATCCACTACACTGAAAAGCATTTCCCAGAGATGGGTTGCGGCTGGAAGGGCATCTGCTGTGTATAATCGTGCTGGATAAATTGGTGGTTCATTTCGCTGTGGCGACCCCAGATTAATAAAGGGACTAAGCCGACAAGAAAATGAATGAATGAATGAATGACACTGAAAAGCAGCATGGCATCACTTTCCTCTAGACACTGATGTAATCCACATTTACAATGTTTATATTTAGATTTATTGATATGTTTGCCAACATTTCATGGATTGTATGTAAAAAAGAGGGATGACACTTACTAATTATAGTTTACAATCTTTTGTAACATTGCAAGCTTTAGATCAGGATTTTTTCAAATATGTCTGTCTATTAGGATGTACAATGGGTTCAAAATCTGTTAATGAAATTAAATCTCCTGTAATGCTGATTGAACTTTTTATATACAATTTTATATGCAGAATTTACCGATCTTAAAGTTCTTGAGCATAGCAGATGGAGATATCTGGAAAGATGATGATAAAATTTGTTATAAAAAGATGCAATCTATACAAAGAAAACCTCAAAAATAAAGTAAATATGTTACAATATTATTGTTTGTGACTTTGAGATTACACTAGCAATCATGTATGTTTCTTTGTATTTTATGTTGGAATAATGTTCGGGGAGTACAACTGTTTTGACCTGATGTCCAATGAAAGGGACAATATATTATAAACCTATTATTGGGTCCTATTTATTGGTGTCACAATAACTGTGAAAACATATTTTTAGATTTTTCAGAAACTTTGAACATAATTCGGGTCTGAAGGGGCTAAAAACTGTATAATGCTTCAAATATTTTAGCATGTTTATTTATTTATTTTTTTAAATAATACATTTAATTTAATTCATTAATTTATGCTGTTCTAGGAAATAATTATGAATGAAATGTATAACGGCTTCCAGAAAATCATAAGTACAACTGTTTTAAACATTAATGACAATAATAATAGGAGATTATAAAAAGTCCAAAGTCCATTTTTATTTTGTGTGCTTTCTTTATTTTATGAATCTTCCTCTATTTTTAAATGTTCAATTATATAATGATGTCTCCTCTTTTCTTTTGTATCCTGTACGTATGTTTTGTTATGTTATTTAGAGCACAATCGTAAAATGTCATCCCTGTCTCTGTGATTTTATATAGCAGACAAAGGATTATAAAAACTGGATATATGTAGAAATATCCGCAAGGCATATGTTAAATTAAACTGTGAAAACGTATAATATTTATAAAGATGTTACTTTAATAAAGTTATAATGTATATAGTTATTTAATTTATGTTAAAATGTGATGAAGCAGTTTATTTTTTCTCATGGTATGGAAGTAAAAAAAAATGTCACTATTACCTGACATATATCACTGAATAAGGTGTCTTAAAATATCACCCCAGTCTCAGTGACAGCCCTAGGCTCTGTAAACTGCAGAAAATATGTGCAGGTCAAAATATCATACTTTGAGCCACTTTCTACCTGTCAGTCATTTTGCGATTTCACAAGGCAGCCCGTATATGAGGCAGGATGCTGGGAGTGTGGCTGCTGAAGCGAATCATTCAAGTTTAATGCCACATGCAGCTTTAAAAGCAGTTACATTAGATTGTCAGGTGAGAAAGCTGGACGACTGAGACGGATCTGCTGGATCTGTCAACAGCTGGGCGGGGTTTCATCATGAAGGGGCGTGTCTAAAAGCTGATGATAAAGATATATGCCAAATTATGTGATGTTTACATAGCTCTGTTTTTTAGCAAACAAACAAACAAACAAACAAACAAACAAACAAACTAACTAACTAACTAACTAACTAACTAACTAACTAACTAACTAACTAACAATCTAACAAACTAACTAACTAACTAACTAACTAACAAATTTAAACATTTATGTGTTTTGGCGTTTTCTTTACAAGGCATTTGGGGAGCCTGAAAATGCAATCCTTTGAAAATGGGTCTAAAAAGGCACTTTTTAAAAAAATATATCTATTTTTGACATATATTTTGATATATTTTTTGCTATATCCTGAGTGTGAACACAAGACAAACAAAACAACAGTGACTTTTTTGTACAAGTGCATACTGTTTATGCAAACATGGCCAATTACTAGCCTGGCATGTGCATTTTTTTAGTTATTTTTAATGGATCCAATTGGACAGGGATAGTTTTGAAAGCATTGTATTTGTATGCTAAACTTTTGAAAAAAAAAATCACTAATGTGCATTTGCTAATTTAAGATCAATAATGAATAAACATTTGTTTTTAGGGCATTTTAAAATTCTGCACACTATCAAAAGGCGCTCACTAACAGTAAAGTGTCCCCTTCACTTTTACCACAGGGTTGAGCGCCCCTGCTGGCCTCACTAACACCACTTCCAACGGCAACCTAGTCTGCTGTGTAAAACATATGCTGGATAAGTTGGCGGTTCATTCCACTGTGGAGACCCCAGGTTAATAAAGGGACTAAGCTGAAAAGAAAAGGAATGAATGAATTAATTATTTCTAATTCAGACTAAAAACAGCATTAAGGTGTAAACATTTAGTTTTAAAAAGCACTATCAATAAGCGAAAACCCCAGCAGATATTCTGACTCCGACTGACTGTTATCATTGTCCTCTCTTGAGTTCACCTTTGGGCCACTCCAGCCAATAGCAGAACAGCAACTACTGGCGAGGTGGGAATAGAGATAGTAAGGCCCCTTCCGTCTAATTTAAATAAACAACCAATGAACGAAATAAATGTAATTTATCACACGCATATGCTCCGGTTTCCCCCACAGTCCAAACACATGAGCTATAGATGAATTGAATAAACTAAATTGGCCATAGTGTATGAATGTGTGTGAATGCAAATGTGTATTGGTGTTTCCTCTGGAAGTAAAACATACAGGAATAGTTGGTGGTTCATTCCACTGTGGCAACCTCTGAAATAGAGACTAAATCGAAGGAAAATTAATGAATGAATGAATTATCCCGATAATGATAATTTTGCTAAAAATTGTGCAGCCCTGCTGCTCACTATATCAACATCCATATCGATATTGTCAAATAAAGGCTTTATTTTAGAATCAGCAGTTTTCATTACAAATTTTTTACATATTAGCAATAAAACTGTTATAAAAATCTTACATGTAGCTACTTTATGCACCAGTTACACAAAACAACCCTTACTCTGCAATTATTATCTGTCTTATCTTCTCTATAATGACTGTCTTTGGATTGCGTTTAGATCACTGCTCTTCTATCATTGACCTTCAAGTTGAACCCGGCATGTTTTTTAATGCACTTTCAGTTTTAAATTCGGTTTGGCGAAACAGGTCAGTTATAATTACGTCAGCAGAATTGGAATTGGCATTTCAATTTTGATGTAGCACCTATGAAATCAGCCTTGTCCTTATGAGAGCAGGTTGCTCTCTCCACAGAGGTTATAACGGGTGATGTGTTTACCTTGCTGGACTAAAAGCTAGTAAAATAACAGCAGGGTTGAATATGATTGTGCTGTTGGAACCCAAAATAAATACTGGATATCCTTTTTGAAGTTTAGAGATGTGTTTATTGTAGTTCTGTTTTCTTAGTACTGGAGCGCATTAATCATTTCAGTGGCTTTTGTGTAACGCTGTTCGAGAGGTTTGATGTTATTTAACATGGATGGGGAGAAAATCTAATTTTCCTCCTTACGAGGGCTTTAAGGGGGGATGGAAAGTAAACTCAATTAACTCTCCACTCGTGGTTTATTTTCTCGCCTCCGTTGCAGGGGATTTAACATGGAGGTCCATGATTATGTGTCAACTGCTGCACAATGTCAAAGCTCAAGAAACTGCAAATAGAAATGTTTGAGCTGATAAATAGGGACAGTAATCTGTGTGTGTCGCTGCCTTTGCTGGACACACACACGCATGTGTGTACTTATACAAGCTAGAGAAATGCAATTGATATTGTGTTCTAACTGGGAGACTGATGAAGGCATGTCAGGCTGTAGCTGCAAATATTATTAGGAAGCTGAATGTCAAAACATATCAGATTAGTTCACAGAGCAGGCTATGCATTAGTACTTTATGGGTAGTTGAGCATTGCCATCGAGATAGTATTCTAGGGTTGTGAACCTACACTGGTCTCACTGTTCATTTATATTACGATTATGATGGAGGTTTTTTTATGGTTCAAGTATGGTGACGCATACATTTAATTTATGCATTTAACCTATCCAAGTGGGCAGCTCTGGTATTACTGTGGCACTCAGGAAGCAGTTAGGGGATCAGTGCATCACTCAAGGGACTCACCTCAGCCGTGGTCTGGTGATGAGAGTGCTGGTTATTCAGTCCCACCACCTACAATCCCTGCTTGTGTCAGAACTTAAACCTGCTACCTTTCAATCACAACTACTTTAACAATTAGACCATAGTTACCCCCATAGTATGTTAGTGCCACATGTCTCGCCTCCTTCAACATAGTATACACTACTTACGAATATCTTTGCTTAATTTTGGATCAGCAACATCACAAGAGTTAAAGATTATCCTCGACTTTTTCTCTCTGGTGTTAACTCAAACCTTATCCCCACTATGCCATGCCAGTTTACATAGGATTTACTCATTCAAGCAGAGATCTTCAGGTGCCCCTTATTGATCCTTGTATTGACCTCTTCAATTGGGCAATATCATTCCCATATTGATTGACCAGCACCATCCATTCAAACAAAAACACTTTAGTAGACTTCAGGAAGATTGCAAGTCTGTCTGCTGTTTGTCTTTCTGTCTGCTGTCTATTTGTCTGTCTGCTGTTATTCGATCCCACCACCTATAATCCCTGCCTGTGCCAGGACTCAAACCTGCCACCTTTCAATCACAAGTCCATCTACTTTAACAATTAGGCCACGGCTGCCCCCATAGTATGTTACTGCCACATGACTAGCCTCTTTCACCATAGTATGCTACTTATGCATGTCTCACCTCTCTCACCATAGTATGCTTTATGCACACATACAGTATCTCGCCTACTCACCATAGTATGGTACTCGCACATGCATCTTGCCTCCCTCTCCATAGTATGCTACTCGCACATGTCTCACCTTCTTCACCATAGTATGATATTTTACTCCCTCTCCATAGTATGCTACTCATAGATGCATTTCGCCTCCCTCACTATAGTATGCTACATATGAATTTCTCAACTCCCTCACCAAAGTATGCTACTGGCGTATGTGTTTTGCCTCCCGCTCCATAGTATTCTACATTCACATGTCTTGCCTCCTTTACCCATAGTATGATACTTGACTCTCCCCATAGTATGCTACTAATAGATGCATCTCACCTCCCTTACTATAGTACGCTACTCACGCAGAGTCTTTCCTCCGTTTCCATAGTACAGGTATGCTACTTACGCATGTGTTTTGCCTCCCTCTCCATAGTATGCTACTTGTGAGCTTTCATAACAAGTTCAACTACTTTAACCATGTCTCAACTCCTTTACCATAGTGTGCTTTATGCACACATATTTTGCCTACCTACCATAGTATGGTACTCACACATGTATTGCCTCCTTTACCAGAGTATGCTACTTAATTCTCTCCATAGGATGCTACTCATAGATGCATCTCGTCTCCCTCACCA
>CAIGQZ010004625.1:5744411-5763276 GCA_903798205.1 Danio tinwini | reverse complement strand
TGCACATGCATCTCAGCTGCATATTCATTATAGGGCTATGGTGAATTGAGCAGTCAGGTAGTTGTTTATCCCATGTTGTGCCACTGCATTATGCATTCAATACTGAGATCTCTATAAAACGATGTCTTTGCTTGACCTTGGATCAGCAACATCACAAGAGTTAACGATTATCCTCAACTTTTTCTCTCTGGTGTTAACTCAAACCTTATCCCTGTTAGGGCCTGCCAGTGTACAGAGGATTTACTCATTCCAGCAGAGATCTTCAGGTGCTCCTTATTGATCCTCGTATTGACCTCTTCAATTGGGCAATGTCTTTCCCATATTGATTGACCAGCACATCAGGATGACTGCGGGTTTGTCTGTCTGTCTGCCTGTCCGTTCATCCGTCTGTCTGTATGTCTGTCTCTCTGTATGTCTGTCTGTCTGTCTGTCTGTCTCTGTCTGCTGTCTGCTTGTCTGTCTGTGTGTCCTACCATAATATGTATGGGTGTAACTACCATAATATGATTTTTGGAGTATAATAGGAAGAGATCACAATTGTTAAGTCTTGAAAATATTAGCAAGACAACTTTAAGCTTTAAAAATTATTCAAAGTGTATAGTGAAGTGTTCGAAAAAAAAAGGGACATAAGGGGGATAACTCGGAAAAGACCACAGCCAGGAACTTTAGTAACACTTTATAATAACTACACACTATGAATCATTCATTAAGCATTAGCAAATAGTTTTATTCATTATCTATTAAGTATTAACTCTACATTAACAGATGTTAGTAAGCTGTTTATAACTGCAGATACAAATGCTGTATTCTTGACTTATATGCACCTATATACTGTGTGTAATGATTGTATTTTCATACTTTGTTAATCATAATTTTTTCGTTACTAAATTAAGTATTGCATCATTTACAAACAGTTATTTAAGATCGGTTGCTGGTTTTTGAAGATTGTTCAGAATGTGTAAGTAAATGATTAATAAACTATTTAAATCAACATTTATATCTTATTATTCAAGCATATGCTAATAATTAATTTGTATGTTAATAAATGCTTTATTAACTCAACTTCATCCAGTTATTTTTATTTAATCCAGTGAGGACTATTTATGCTTTATAAATCCCTTTTAAATGCTCAGTTATTGTCTAAACAGAAAAAAAGAGAAAATTATGATTATTCATTTAAAGATACAAAAAATGCAACTGTATCAAATGAAAAATAAATCTTTGCAATTCTAACTAAAATAAAATTACTGTGCTGTTTAAACATCTCTAAATAACATTGAAATGTTGCATCATAATATATTTTTTATTATTATATTGTTGTTGTTTTATCCAAATTTTCTACATTTTGACACACAGTTATTCAGCAATTGAAACTTCTACAGTAATTTAACTTTTTAGATAAGATTGCAAAGATGTATTGTTCATTTGATTCTGAGCCTTTAATTGTCATTTATTAGGGATTTATGCAGCATGAATAGTCCTCACTAGATTAGGTCACGAAACTGCATAAGGTTGAGTTAATAAAGCGTTTATTAACATACAAATTAACTATTAGTAAATTTGTTAATAATAATATATAAATGTTGATTAAAATAGTTTATGAATCATTTTCTAAATCATTCTGAATGATCTTAAAACCCCCCAACTAAATGATTTGTAAATAATCCAATAATTTAGTCATGAAAAGTTCATCAGAAACAAAGAATGAAAAACTATTCTTAAGTCCATTATAAATGTGCTTTTAAGTCAATAATAGATCATGTGTATATACAGTTATAAACTGCTTACTAATGTCTATTAATGTAGAGTTAATGATTAACAAATAATGAATGGGCTATATGCACACAGACTTTTAATTTCAGTCAGCCAGGCACCAAGCCGTCGGTTAATTGTTATCCCATATAACATCGTTGCATTAAGATCAGAACAGCAATCTTCACTGCCTGGCTGAGATACGATATAAAGTGGGTCTCAGACCAAACAAGAAGCACTGCATTAAATTATATTTTCCTTGCTTTTAAAATATAAAAATTAATTTTACCCCAGTATTTTCAATGGAATTTCTGCACTAGCCTGCTGCTAATGACGGCGCCTGTGTTTAAACGGTCTTTTGTCTTTTTTTACACTTTAACAACCAAATGGATACTTAGGTCTATTTATATCTGGATTACATTACAACAGTGATGCTGTAAAATGAACCTTATGAAATTGAAAATAGTCACATAAAGCTTTCATCGGAAGTTCATGATTGGCTGAAAAACAGTAGCTGTGCATATAGCCCATTAACTAATGCTAATTCTTAATAGAAGATTTATAGTGTGTAATTATTATAAAGTGTTACCGGAACTTTGATTCCAACCACACTGATGGGCCTCTGTTTGCAAATGTTAATTGGATGATGGATTCAAGAAATACAGTCACTGAGCTTTGTTTCTATGGAACTCGTGATAGAAACTTAAATGGTTAAAAATGGTTTTGCGAAACACACCACTTCCTGACATTTAGTGTCATTTTATCATTCTATCTATCAAATTCCCTATTTTTCTATTTATTTGATCTATTTAACCTATGTTCGGTTCATATATCTACATATATTTTGTATCTGTGTAGTTATTTATGGCAGTGGGTGCACGCAGTTGAATATGAGTTTCATAAAGGAGAAATTTGACTATGTCTTTGAAACTCTGTGTCCTCTGTTATCATCTGCCTGCGGTTTCCTGCAGGCCTTCTCAATCACGGCCAAAGCATTAATCTTTTCAACTGAGCCGAATCCCCATATCCAGCGATTCTGCCCAAATTGCTATATCCTAAAATGACACACACTGTCCAACCTTCAAGTGGGTGTCAGAAATGATTACAGCAGTGGATGTGCATCATCGTCCATGAATAATAACACCTGTAATCCACAAGAAGGCCTTTCCGTTTCATAAACACAGTAAACAAACAAGAAGTGGGCTGCTAAGTAATCCCTTCACTCTTACAGCTTTTAGCTCCAGTATACAGCATGACCTGATTGTAAAAGGAGTGCGAATATGTTGAGGGAAAAGAAAAAAACACTGAGAAAGAAAACATTTTTAAAAAGTGATGGAGAAGAGAGTACTCCAGCCATTTTTGACGTCAGCCGAGTTAAGGGTTTTAAATGATTTATTTAGGATACAGAGAGTACAGTTTACCCCCCTGAGTCAAACATATTTATTATCATACATATACCATTCTCTGGACCAAGAGTTTATACTGGCACCGGCCACTTTATTAGGTACACCTGTCCAACTGCTCATTAACGTACATTTCTAATCAGCCAAACCCATGGCAGCAACTCAATGCATTTTGGCATGAAGACATGGTCAAAGCGATCTGCTGCAGTTCAACCTGAGCATCAGAATGTGGATAAAAGGTGATTTAAGTGACTTTGAAAGTGACATGGTTGTTGGTGCCAGATGGGCTGGTCTGAGTATTTCAGAAACTGCTAATCTACAGGGATTTTCACACACAACCATCGCTAGAGTTTACAGAGAATGGTTCAAAAAAGAGAAAATATCCAGTGAGCAGCAGTTAGTTCTGTGGGCGCAAATGCCTTGTTGATGCCAGAGGTCAGAGGAGAATGGCCAGACTGGTTCGAGCTGATAGAAAGGCAACAGTAACTCAAATAACCACTCGTTACAACTGAGGTATGCTGAAGGTATCTCTGAACACACACAAACACGGGGAGAACATGCAAACTCCACACAGAAATGCCAACTGACCCAGCCTCATACCAGTGACCTTCTTACTGTGAGGTGAAAGTGCTAACCACTGAGCCACCATGTCGCCCTGATGTCAAATTATTGTACTTAATTTAATTCAGATTACTATGTTTTTGTTAGTTGTGCTCTTAAATGTACACATCTCTGTAAGGTGCTAGTAATTTTATACTAGGACATATTCAGTAAAACAACGATAAAATGGCTAATTTTACCTCTTCCCAATCAGAGAAAACCACCAACAACTAAGAATGCATGATTATATGTTGTCAAGACTTGGCAATCAAAAAACGTGTTTATAAAGGAAGTCAATGGGGTAAAAACAGCCACAAACATAACGAAGTGAAGGTTTAACCTATTGACAATAAACAGTGTAATATAAAAGCTGTTCAATGCTAAACCTTTTTTTTATTAAAATGTATGTACTATTCTATTGTTGAGGGCCAAAACCACTGCCCTGTTCTCTTTGAAACCCTAACTAACAGATTAATCACACTATTTTAGTTCACCATCCCACTAAAAGGAGGTTTTGTCATGATGGATACACCAGCATAACCAACCAGAGAGAGAGAGAGAGAGAGAGAAGAGAAAGAGCAGAAAAGGAGACATGCAGACAGGCAGAGGTTAGCAGATGAATTTCAAAGCCAGAGCAGAGCAATGGATGACTCAGTCGGTCACCATGGCAACCCCATAAAGACCAGTCTCCGGTGCAATTTCATCTGCTTAGGGTCTGGGGTTTAAAGGCCGAGCTACGGTAAATAACGCGTGTAAACAAAAATCAGATTCAGGCTCCTAAGAAAACAAAAGAAGGCCTAAATGAGTGCATGCACCTTATTACTGATGAAATAGAGCATTGCGTTTGGGCAGGAGGTGACGGCGAGGTTGGACTACAGGAACAGAGGTATCTAATTAAAGCATGCAAATGGCCCACACAAGCAAAAAGCTGGTGTACCTCCACAGTGGTGCACTGCAGCAGAGATCAGTATTTGCAACAAGGCTATGCTGCAGACCAATTAGAAGTGAAATTAAAGCGGGAGCGGAAAGAAGCAGGTTAATACAGAAGCTTGGCTCGCTTCACGGCTGTTACGGGGTCGAAACCTTGAATGGTGGAAGAGGGCTGCAAAACTCAGAGGAACAGTAGTGTTAAGAATGCAGCAGAACAATTGAGTGGAGAGAGAAAATTAGCTACCCAAGAGCCACTTTACTTTTCATCTCACAGAAACAGATGTCTTTATCACTGGATGCTGTTTTCTGTTGAGTTAAGTGTTTTTGTTTGTGGTCACATCATTGCATGGCGCATCACTGCCTTTACATGATGACACGCTTTGTGAAGTGACAGGGTTCCTCGGTTATGTGAAGCTGCTGGAGTGGACGAGGCTTCAGACCTTTGAAGTGTCAGTTTTTCTGCTTGATTTGTCTTTAATCATACGTTCATTCTGACTAAGTCCAGTTGCTTCAGGTTGCTTTAAATTCAATAGAGTTCACTTACCCCTTTACCAGTGCAAGTTCCTGCTGTGTGTTCCTTCTCAAAATGTTCAACATAGGCTCATTCTGAAAATATAACCCTATATACATTTTTGGAGATTGTGAATTATGTAGCTAGAGCTACAAATGGCTGCATTTCATCTTTAAAATGAATGCTATAGGGCGGGTGGTATGATTATCACTACGTCGTTCCTTTTCTCGCTTACCAGCTAACCGATTACCTTTGTATGGACTGTACGTCAGCAGACTTAAGACGCAGAGCAGAGCTGACCGTGACGACAATGTTCGAGTTCGATGACCTTTCAGAAAGCAGGTAAGACAAAAACAAAAACAAAAAAACAAGTAAATAACAAGATGAAAATGAGGTAAAATCTAAAAACATAGTAAAAATCTGACGAGGGCTTTTCTTTTTCTGGATTGCTTTTTAAAACACTGCGGTTGGGTTTAGGGAAGGGGGTGGGTACGGGTCAATCAGTGCTTTTTAAAACGCTATTGGTTGGGTTTAGGAAAGGAGGAGGTTGGGGGTATTGGTCGCTTGATCAGTCAGTAAATTAGTCAGTCGACAGCGGCCTCTGGTAGATTTACGTGAGAACGGCAGGCATGAATGGCACTTGTGAGAGATTTTTGATCTGAAAAAGCATACACAGTAGCCTCTGGTGGATTCGCGAAAACAACAACTGCAAAAAAATGTAGCTCCTGGGACGTATTTTGCTCTCTCCAGAAATGTATATAGGTGTACATAATTAGAATGAGCCTGGGTTGAACCTGTTACACATAACCAGGGTTCATGGTTGGAAAAATTTGTCGGGAAGTGGAGAAATGCTGACTCTGCTTGCGTTTCTTTACTATGAGTCTGTTATATTTTAAAATTCTGATTGGCTGATATATATTCTAAAATATGCAATTATTTAAAGCAAACATGCTTCTTAAGTAGTTCCAGGCAGGTCTTGGCTACATTTAAGATCCAAGTATTCAACAGCGTCATTATCTAGTAATTCATCAGTCCATCATCAATTATTCTCAACTTAAACCACACATAGAACCATTATATCACTCCTCTGATGTAGAACTCAAAGGTGTTTTTTGTATCTTTTTTTGAGAGTACAAAGAAAGTACTATACTTGTTTGATGTGTTGTTTTGGACCCCAGTGACTTTTGTTATCTGGCCATAAATGTTTTTTAAAAGATCTTATTTTCTGTTCTGCTAAAAAACATACATAATCTGTAAAGCACTTACTTACTCTTAGGGTTGTTTATATCGAAGTGTTACATCGAGGTGTTTCGTAACATCACATTTTATGATCATTAGCCCAATTATCATTAACCCAATGTTCAACCCCCACATGCACTATGGACAATTCAGCTTACCCAATTCACCTAGCGCATGTCTGGTGGGACTTGTGGGGGAAACCAGAGCACCCAGAGGAAACCCACGTGAACACAGGGAGAACATGCAAACTCCACACAGAAATGCCAGCTGACCCAGCCGAGGCTCAAACCAGCGACCTTCTTGCTGTGAGGCGACAGTGCTACCCATTGCGCCCCCGCTTTAAACCAAACCAGGCTAAAGTAATATGATGTGAAATTAAAACAACATTCCTGAAAGTTTTATGACCAGTAAACTTGTAAAAACTACCAATGGTCTTTGTATATTAGATAGCTGTCGTTCGGAAGCTTCACTTTCTTCATTTATTAGGTTGAAACATAAACTGGTAGAAGCTAAAGAAAGCTAAAGATGCATACAGTAATATTATTAATGTGTAAAAAATGCTCGGTTGTCAGAACCCAAGATTGGTCAAATAGGGACAAACCCAACCACTAAGTTAAAACGTGTCATTTAAATTTAATTGAAAATAAAAAGGCACCCAATATTGGGTTTGTTCTTATTTGACCCAAAATTGGGTTATGACATTCCCCAACTATTTTTTAAAAAGTGTAATACTAAGTAAATGGCATAAGACGTGAGTTACTTAAACACAGACCTTGTGTAAACATCTAGAACACTATGATAAAACAATTACTTAACTGCTGTTTCCTTTTCCTATTAAAATGCAATAAGCAACATGTTTAAGCTACAAACAAGCAAGTTAATAATTAAGACAATACATTAAAATGATACAGTAAGCAGTATCAAGAAGGATAAGCTGCTTTAAAACAAACAAATGAAAAAATATCCTAACCCACATTAAAAATGAGGTGGATGCAACAGTATCTTTTAGGGTATGTGTGTATCCCATTACATGCAGTTATTAAATATTATTTGCACTATATCCTTTGCCTCCAGGACTGAATGCGAATGTAGTTGCATCAGTCGGTGGGTAATAACACCATTACAGCTAATTGCATTGTCTCCAGCAATACACATATTGGCAAACATCAGCTGAAACAACACTTCAGTCGCCAGTCAGGAGCTCAGAGGAATTGATATGTCCATATGTTTATGTCATTCTGCAGCGCTGAGACCTGTGTTAACCCCTCATCCTTCTCCGCTAGAATCCATTTCCAGATGAATGAGGCCGGATATTGAACTGTCAATCAAATGGTTTTCTGTCATTCAGGACAGAACTGTCACGTTTCATTATTATGGATATCATTGTGTCTCTTCTACCTTTTGGCAAAGGACTAAAATGATATATGTTTAACACAGAGTTATGGAGCCTTTTGGGTGAACTGTGTTTCTGCTTCACCGAACAAATGTTTAAACTCCAACCGACTCCCTTTTTTCTTCTTCTAATAGTTCATTAATGTTCAATACTTTTCAAATAATTTTTTTGTGTAACATTGCTCCAGTTTAATGCATATATATGTATATTATTATTAATAATTACTATACTCATAATAGTACTAATAATTACTATACTAATAGTACATATATGTAGTATTAGGTTATTACCCAACTAGTACATATATGTATTATTAGGTTACCCAACAAACAATTTTGTGTTTAATAGACATCTAATAGACATCTAAACGTAGACAGCTTGGCTAAAACAAGACCAAATTTGGGCTGTCAGTAACAATCTAATAGACATCTAAGAATAGCCCAAAACTAGACGTCGTCGTCAAATACAGAGATAAGACAGACTTTATATTTGTAGTCATTCATTTCTGTTTATTTGATGACTAGTCTAGTTTTGGCCTATTCTTATACATCTATTAGATTTTCACTGACAGTCCAAATTTAGCCTTGTTTTAGCCAAGACGACTATGTTTAAACGTCTATAAGACATCTATTAGACATTATTAAAAAAAATGCTTGCTGGGTATTATCTGCATGTCATTAGGTTTGAACATACGGTCCCACTTTATATTTGGTGGCCTCAACTACTGTACTTACATCTAAAATGAAGTACAATGTACTTACAGTGCTCATAATGTATTACAGAACACTTCTGGTGATCTTTAGGTGGGATACTGCTTGGGTTAGGTACAAGTTTGGTGGTATAGGTAGGTTTAAGAGTTGGTTAAGGTGTAAAAGATGGATAATTACAGAAATTATTTGCAGATGTAGTAACATGCAGGTTTTTAATCAGTCATAAGTAGAATGTAAAACATGTATTTACACTATAGGTACATTATAACAAATTATTACTTTCAGTGTAAGTATTAGTTAAGGCCACCTAAAGTATGACCAAACATACTATAAAATATAAAAGCATGCACAGTTCAAACTAAATTGACCATTACATTTAGCATGGTGTATTTATTTTGCAAGTAAATTAGCTGAAAGACAATTATTTAAATATCTAAAGGTATTTGAAATGAAGAAAAATGAATTGCTGAAAGTTGAGAGGCTTTAGTAAATTAAATGTTTTTTTGTCAAATTGTTCAACTGTTCCCAATTTTTTTTGTTGTCTGTGTTTAATTGTTAATAAAAATACTTCAATTTAACATTGTATCTATAATATTGTATTTATAATCAAACAGGAGGAGTACTGTATTGTATATTTCATGGCGCATATGGTGTTCCTGACCATTCTATGGACATTGCTTAATATACTGTAACCGCCAATCGAGATGTCAAAAAAAAACAGTATAGTATCCGTGGAGAATGATCCACGAGAGAGATGGCTGAGTTTACCAGGGTTTATTAAATGGTCGCCTCAAGCACCAACACACTTGCCCTTATACAGGGGGGTCAAATGGGAAAATAAATGTACACATAAACATATAACTCAGGTCACAAACAGGAAAAAAAGATGATTGATACAGTGATTTGGAAGAGCAGGTTATGTCTTCACTTGGTGGCATCATACTGATATACAGCACATGCATGTTAGCTACTTTACAACTACCGTAAATACCCTAGTAGCCATTTCAGTACATATTAGGGCTTGTTTCACCATCGCTATTGCTATGTGATCATTCCATCGCAAAATATGCAATGTTGAGTCTGGATAATAATTTATAATTTTGCAAGTGTTTTTGAAGCTTGTCACATGAGGATTTTAAAACATTCAGGCATACGAAATTGAATGGCTTTGCCAAGATCAAGGTCAACTTTATTTGTATGGCACCTTATGCAGTATTATTTTACATTTGATTATTCAACTACTGTATACATGAAACAGTTAGACTGCTCAGAAAACAATAAAACACTGTTTATTTAATTTATTAATGTACTTTTCTTTATTGAATGTATCTATACTTGTAGATTGTTTATTATATTTTGTGCACTCCCCTACAGAATCATCCCAATCAATCTAAACTTACTTATTTAAGTCATTTAGTGAAATTGTATTCATATTGCAATATATATTTCAGAATAAAACAATGTCACGATGTTAGATTATTTCAATAGCATGCATCCCTAGTATATACTGTATATATAGTATATACTGTCATATAGTGCTTAAGTATTTAAAATAAGGTGTTGACCTTCATTTTATCACAAACATGCACTCTTTTATGTAAATCAGGGTTATCATAGATTGCACCTTATTCGCAGTGCCATTTGTCTGGTGCAATTAATGGTGCATTATTCCTGCCAGCAGTAAGCAAGGGATAAATGGAATTTCATGCAAAATAGATGTTTAGGCACAGGGCATATATATAGCAGGTTTATAGCAGGGCATATATGCAGATTAGTGGTGCATAAAAGCTATCAGAATTTTTAAGAAGTTAATTTTGACACCTGGCTTGCAGTGGTCACACATTTTACCACATTACTCTTTCAGTGAATTTTGCACCAAAACAACATAGATGGTCTATTAGAGAGAGAAAAAAGCACATGCATTGTCAGTGGTCCAATTGTTTATTGGCGACTTTCTCCTCAACTCAAAATGTTTAAAACGAAGACGTAAATGCAGAAAATCCAATGCAGTAATTTGTATGTAAAACACTTCTTTCTGTGGAAATGATCAGTTACTGTAGCTGTTATTGAGGGACACACATTGCTTCCGAGGCCAAAATGCTTTTGTTTGATATTGAACAAATCATTGGAGGCTGCTTTGCAGTTTTCACTGCAGGGGTCTTTTTTCAGTCAGACAGTCGCAGCAGTAAAATCATTATATTTCTGCATCTATTTTCTACTTTAGTGTTCTCATGCACTGCAAATGTGTTTGTTGAACCCTTATGTTTACATTAACACTCATGTCTCCTTATGGACATTTTTGTATTTTGATTTGATCTTAGTTTTTTTAATAATGAAAATAATAATAATATAGTTATTTAGCATATGTAAAATAATAGATTATTTGTGTATTTTTCATTAAGAAAAATATTTGTTTTTTAACTAAAATATTCACACACTTTATTAGGTACACCTTACTATTATGAGTTGTACCCCCTTTTGCCTTCAGAACTGCCGTCGTGGCTCATTTGGTGAGCCTGTGTGAAATGTAGCCTCAGTTTCCTTTTCTTAGCTAACAGGAGTGGCACCCGATGTGGTTTTTCTGCTGCTGTAGCCCATCTGTCTAAAGGTTCAATGTGATGTGCGTTCAGAGATGCTCATCTGCAAACCTTGGTTGCAACAAGTGGTTATTTGAGTTACTGTTGCTTTTCTATCAGCTCGAACCAGTCTGGCCATTCTCCTCTGACCTCTGGCATCAACAAGGCATTGTTGTGCCCACAGAACTGCCGCTCACTGGATATTTTCTCTTTTTCAGACCATTCTCTACATCCTAGAAATGGTTGTGCATGAAAATCCCAGTAGATCGGCATACTCAGAATACTCAGACCAGCCTGTCTGGCACCAACAACCATGCCACGTTCAAAGTCACTTAAATCACCTTTCTTCCCCATTCTGATGCTCGGTTTGAACTGCAGCAGATCATCTTGACCATGTCTAGATGTCTAAATGCATTGAGTTGCTGCCATGTGATTGGCTGATTAGAAATTTGTGTTATTGAGCAGTTGGACAGGTGTACCTAATAAAGTGACCGGTGAGTGTAATACAAAACATTAAAAACTTTAATAAAATAAAAATTTGTGTTTGTACATACTGTAAAACCTTCATAATGCTACATGCAACTACATAAACTTGTTGCTAAGTCTTGAATAAGTCTTTAATAAATGAATGGGAGCTTAAAATGAATGGGGGAAAATACTTTCAAGAAAGTGGGCAGGCACGGACGCACTCTCCTGATGACAAGAGATGCAGTTGCATTCAGCTGTGTTGATTAACACTATTTATTGAATAGACACAAAGATTGTGTTAACAATGCTGCATTAATGAGAAGCACACTTGAAAGAGCTGAAAATGAATTGAAGTATAAAATGCAATTAATTTGTTTTTTGAAGGCCAGTAAGCATATGGAATAGAGAGAAAGAGAGAGTGACAGGGTGGTGAGGTTAATAAATATTATGCTTGACAGCTTTGTTTTGCTGGGATTTATGGGCAATTCTTTGTGAATTTAAATGCTGTGTAAACCCTGCCAACCTTTTTTTCAAAAGAGACACAAAGGCACAAGCATTGGTAATGGATCCGTTCGGTGCATTTAATGAAACCTTAATGTATTCTGACATAACACCATCTTCGTTGTTTTTTATTAGTTGAAAGAGAAAGGAAAGCTTTGGTGTTTTTGTGTGCATTCATTTTGTGGTGGTTATTGTTTATAAGAATGGTGATGAGAAAATTAATTCATTGGTCTTATACTAAGAGCTTTATGTTAGAAGGTGTACAGTATATTAGAATTTGTATGTGTGTGTGTACTTGTTTATGTGGTTTATGAGGACAAATGTATAATGACATGGATATGACCTACTATAGGTGTTACTTAAGGTGGTTTATGAAGACATGTCCCATGTGTGTGTCCTCATAATTAAAAATGCTTAAAGCATACTTAACGGGGTCTTTTGACATTAAAAATTGGCAACAGGTTTCCTGTGTGATTTGGGTTTAGTGGTAGGGTAGTCACTTTATGAGGTATCTCCAATGTTAAAAAACCCTATTAGTATGATTTATAAGCCTTTTGAATTATGAGAACACAGGTCCTCATAAACCACCCTAACGCCTCATACACACGTGGGATCACCTTCACTGGACTTCAGCTACTCCAGGCACGTGAACAAAAGTGCCAAACTGATTGGTGGAGAAGGTTCACTAAACAAAAAAAAAAAACAAAAAAATAGCATGAGGCATTTCTTTACCTTTACTCCTGCCGTTTTGCTCATTTGTATGCCCTATCACATTGGCTTTTTTTTTGTCACATGGCATTGAACGTTGGTGAAAAGTGAACCCAAAAACTGTCCTGCAGTGAACAGGCCTTAATAATGGCCCATTTCCACTGAGTGGTACGGTATGTTACGGTTCAGTACACTTTTATGGCTGTTTCCACTGTCAAAAGGTACCTAAAATCAAACCGTACCGTACCACTTTTTGGATACCCTTCAGAAAGGGTAGGGCTGATCACTATTGGTTTACAGAGATATGTCACTAGCTCATGAACAAGCAGGAGAATGAAAGCAAAGGAAGTACTATTTTTAAGTACACAGCCGAGATATTGCACTGTAATACTACATACATATAATAATGAGCCATGGTCGACCTGAGCACAAAGAAACCTTGTCGTCGTCTTGATGAACAGCCACAAAGCCGAGAAGAATCTACCCTCGAGTGAGAATGACGTCTACTGAAACTTTCCATTGGTAATACTGTACAATTGGTATCCTTTTGACAGTGGAAACACAACCCTGATAAAAGTTATCCGTACTGAACCATACTGCAGCACACCTTACCACTCAGTGGAAACGGGTCACGACATACTGTACCCTCACAAACGACTGCCGCCTTAACAGAAACTGAAACCTAACATGTTCCAGGCCTGGTCCTCTCTCGTCTCTCTCTTCCCACAGCTCTCTGCCTTACACCCCCTCGTGACAGTATGACACAAGTATTGCAAGGGGATGGTGAATTATGAGGTCCCCATTTCTCAAAAGGCTTATTTACACAGAATGTTGAATTATATAGAATTGCACAGTATTTAAACAATGGAAACCTATAGATGTGTGTGTGTGTGTGTGTGTGTGTGTGTGTGTGTGTGTGAAGATACACTTTGTCGAAAAGCCATTAGTCGAGAGATCTCATTAGTGTGAGTATGGTTTATTCAATAGAGAGCTGGGCATTGTACACCTTTAACACATTGATTACCAGCAGTTACAGTGTGAAACGCTTATAGGAGACGCAAAACCCAAGCAAAGCTTTTATATAAGTAGTGTTGAACAGGCCTACAGTGGTTTTATTGTTTAATAGGGGATTAATGATTTATAATTATTGAATAATCTCTAATTATTTTCTTACAGGGCTGTAAGAGTTTAATTGTGTGTGAAAGTGAGTAAAACGCTATCACTTTTTAATGTCCTTGGGAAAAGATGCTTGACCAAAAGCGAAACATGCAGCAATTTCTGAAGTGGTTTCATTGTCAAAATGATCTCTAAAAATGGTCAAGATTCACCATTAACAAGTATTACTAATGTACAGGGTGAAATAGAGGTCTTCATAAGTTGTAAAAAGAGAAATCATATAGGTATTATGCATATATATACATACATTTTTTTCTTAATCATAATTTTTGTGTCAGGGTTATTATTATTATTTAAATTTATATATATTTTTAAAGTGATTATGTATGCTTATATAAAGCATATTAAATTCAAGTGTCTTTAATGTTTTGATGTGTCTAAGGGGCCGATCACACCGAAAGCCTTTTTTGAATGATTTACTGACGACCGCTAGCGTTTTGCGCGCTGCTTATGTGCCCTGCGCGTTTTAACCGCTTGATGCGCCTCCTGTTTTTGTCGTTGTGTGCTGTGCGCTCGCAGTAAAAAAAACGTGTTACGTCATTCGCGTCTGTTTCATTCTCCAATCAAATAAAAGCAATCAAGACAACAGAGACTTTTTAAGATGGAGAAGAGACTTGTGGTTGCTGTTTTGAGTTATTCTGTGCTGTATGACTCACAAATCTTGAATATTAAATATTGCAACTATAACAATATCAACAGCAACACTCGCACACAATACCCAGCTAATGCAGTCGTTGCCTAGTGACATAAAAAGTACACCGTACTTCTTTTTTTCTTTTCAATAAAAAAGGCAGTGTGGTGTGCCTCGCGTTTTTGGAACGTAAACGTGCAATCGGTGTGATCGGCCCCTATGTGTTTCTCATCTTCATTCCTGTTCCACAGCACTGCATGTTTTGTATTTCTCCTTTGACTGTCAGACCTATTTCAGGTCTTTCAGTCTCTGTTAACAAACTGATAATCTGAATCAGGTGTGATTAGTTAAGAAGACATAGAAAATGTGCAGAGCTGGAGGTCCTCTGGGAACATGGTTGAGAAACACTGTTTTATTTATTTTTTTGTGGGAAAAAAATTATATTATCATTCAGTGTAACATTTTACTTCAGTTAGTACAGCGCAGTAATATAAATTATAAGAACAAATCTTTATTACAGATATTAACAAATATTTTTATTAATACTTCTATTAATAAAAAATACCTTGCTTTGGGTAAAACCCACTTAGCTTGAAGGTTGTTGGCTAATTATAAACACTAAAAAAGTATAATTATTGTGGGTCTACAATATGATTTGGAAAATGCATTTATATATATATTTCTTATGAAAAGGAAAAAAGACTAGCTCTTTTATATATTTTTTGCTTGTTCATATATATATATATATATATATATATATATATATATATACTGTATATATAATATAACATTTTACTGTATTTTTTTTATCAGATTCAGCAGATTTCACAAAAGGAAAGCAACATTTCACAAAGTACAAGGCAACAGGAAATATGTTCATATGTTCATATCCATTTTCAATTTAAATTAAACTTGTAAGTACAGTTTATAAAATGTTACTGCAAAGAAGTAACTGCAATTCCCGTGCAAATTTTCAGTTTTAAAATATAACGAATAACCACTTTTTACAAGACCATAACAATGCGACAGTGAAAAGAGACAAACCTTCAACAAAAGCACAAATCCAAATACTGAGATTCATATTTGGCCATCTCCGGTCATTATGAGCCTGCTGAGAGAGCGCTTTCTGGAGTCAGAAAGGAGCGTGTTGTGGCCCTTCAGATGAACACAATCATGCTGACTGCTGCTTTTGCTGCATTGGTTATGCTTTGGCGCAGGTTATCAGGGCGAGCGCCTGTGAAGCTCCTTCTCTCTTTAATCCACATATCATTGCCCGTGGGTTTTACGCCCGCTGTGAGTGAAGAAACAGGAGAGGAGGGACAATGCATCACAAGCACAAAAACGAACAAGCAGACTCTTTTAAAAGCCTGAGTTCACCTCGACAAACCTGTGACCAGCAGACACTTAATCCGAAGATTATGCAGAGTGGAGTTTACTTTATACATTGCTTTAGCAGGGCAATGCAGTTATAGTTAAAAGTAAAGGTGAGATCAGAGTATTAGAAATTTAATGGGGATGTGTGTGTGATGTGATGTGAAGTGTCTGCTCACGGCCAACCTCTATTATAAAACCACAGAGACAACACTGAAAAATTGATGCCGTGACTGTTAGTAAATGGAGGAGAAAGTAGCTTTTACTGCACGATACTAAGAAATGCAATATATATAATAAATGTATAATAAAAATAGTAATAAAATGTATAAATCAGATTGTAACATAATTGTAAATTGTAAAAAAAAAAATAAAAAATTAATACATTTTTTATATATGAAATAAAGTTTTATATTGTTTATAATGAAATATAAAAAATGTAATATTATTCATATAAGTCATCCTACTTTCTTTGGTGACAGGACATTTGCTATACACAGGAGTAAAACTAAATGTCTAAACTAAATGAACTCTCGTGCTCTAAAATTGTTGTATTGATAACTTATCATTTATAATGTTTGGTGTTTTTTTAATTATTGTTTTACTTTGTTTATTGTGTTATATATTAGTATTTTTATTAGTCAAATATTGTTTAGAGTGTGTGTTTGAGGCATTTCAGGGAATTGTGCTGCAATACCATGTCCTGTCAAATTTTAAATAAACTAAACTTAACATAAATGAGTTATTATTTCAAGAATATATATATATATATTTATATTTACATTTATAACAACTGAACATCCTTGGGTATATATTTAAATAAATTAGTCATTCATAAAATACTATTGTGATATGCATATTTTATTCATTGACTCATGTTTGATGCCCCAAAAGTAAATTAATAAAATATAGTTAAAAATATATTATTATTAATAAAATATGCATTAAGTAAATGTATTAAAGAATTAAAGAATACACACACACACACACACACACACACACACACACACATATATATATATATATATGGCGACACGGTGGCTTAGTGGTTAGCACTGCCGCCTCACGACAAGAAAGTCGCTGGTTCGAGTCCTGACTGGGTCAGTTGGCATTTCTGTGTGGAGTTTGCATGTTCTCCCCGTGTTCGTGTGGGTTTCCTTCTGGTTCTTCTGTTTCCCCAAAGTCCAAAGACATGTGGTATAGGTGAATTGAGTAAACTGAAACTAAACTAATTAATGAGTGTGTATAAATGTTTCCCAGTACTGGGTTGCAGCTGGAGCGCATGCACTGCGTAAAAAATATACTGGATAAGTTGGTGGTTCATTCCCCTGTGGCGACCCCTGATAAATAAGGTACTAAGCTAAAGGAAAATGAATGAATGAATGAACATTATTTATAGCAAAACTAATCTAAAAATAGGTGTGATACAAAAATACATTTAAAATATATGACAAAACGCATTAATTCATGGATTCGTGAAAACAAAAACTCAAAAAAAAAATGTAACTCCTGGGGCATATTTTGCTCTCTCCAGCAATGTATAAAGAGGTACGTAATGAGAATGAGTCTGGGTTGTATAAGGAGTCTGATACATACGGAGAAGTACACTTTACATCCAACATCCACAGTAGGAAAAAATAAGAATATGGATTATAATACAAGTCAGTGTCTATCAGTTTTCAACAATCTTCAAAATATTTTCTCTTGTCTTCAAGTCTCATAGTTCGTTCACTAAAAAAATTCAGTGCACAAGTTCACTGCTTTTTTTTTAAGTAAATGATTGCAAACAATTTATATGGGCTGAATTTAAACAAACAGATAACATTAATTAATGTTCCACTTAATTTGTTTGTTTAAATTTAGCCCACATAAATAGTTTGCAACCACTTACCTTAAAAAATTTTAGTAAATCCATTGAATAGTAAATTCAGTGTAACAGATGGACATTGAATAAATGACAGATTCTTCATTTTGGGGTGATTTACCGCTTTAACACCTCCTGCACCTATGACATCTTGCTTACTGTAGCTTGTAGTACAGCATTTATTCCTGTTCTTCGTCCACTGTGTGTGCAGATTTGTGTGTTGCTGTTTGTGTGTTCATGCACTTTGTTTTGATTGTATGTGGCGTTTTGCACCCCCATTGTCCAATTAAAGTGGAAGCATCAGTGAGTTTAGCTGAAGCTGGAGGAGGGAGCGCCGTTTTCCTTCAGACCAGCCTTATTACCGCAGAGCCGGGACCGCATGAGTCCCCCAGGGGCCCAGTCTCTCCCGGCATCCCACCGACACTAGGCCTTCATTAACTCCCATCCAAACAGCCCAGAAACAACTGGATCATTCTGGAGCTCCTCAGCAGAAACACGCATCATTTAAATGTCGAGGACAAGAAAAACAGCACAGTCATTAGAGCTGCAGTTTTACAGCAGTTTGGAGCTCATTGGTGCCCATCAGGTTTCTGGACTCTGAAGTTAAGGAAAGGCAATTGGCTTGTTTTTGATGTTAGTTGCTGGATCTGGAATATTCTGTCACTTTAAAGTGTCTGATCTAATGAATTAATTTGTCTAGTGTCTACAGTGGAGTTTATTTGAAGATTTTGAAAGAATAGTAAGCAACATTAGGGAATATGCTCACAATTTTAAATTACCTATTGTATTCAAAAATGCTTAAAAAAAAGAAAATTTTCCTGTGCTTCAGTGCTGAGTTTTCATCATCATTATGCCAGTGTCACGGAATCTTTTATTTTACAAATCGTTCTAATATGCTGAATTGACGCTTAAGAAAATTCATTATTATAATAATAGTAACAATAATAATAATAAAAATAATAGTAATAGGCGGTTCATTCCACTGTGGCAACCCCAGAATAATAAAGGGACTAAGCTGAAAAGAAAATGAAT
>CAIGQZ010004625.1:5731248-5744011 GCA_903798205.1 Danio tinwini | reverse complement strand
ATTATTATTATTATTATTATTATTATTATTATTATTATTATTACAAATAATAACAAACAAAACACATAAATAATTTTGAATAATCTAGAAAAACATATAAATTATTGTATTGATATACATACATCTTAATCTATTCTATTTTATATTATAAATATATTATTATAAATAATATAATTATAAAAGAATCTAACAGTATTATAGATGTATAACTATCTTATTAGAAATGTATAAATAAATGTATTATATTTGTCTAAATTACAATAACATATATTAATATATTTTAATAAATTAATGAAATGAATGGCCTCTTTTTCGCAGCAGGATAGTTATGAATTCATCTAGTCATTTTCAGTTTGGTCCATCAGGCAGGAATGTGTCATTGCTTTCATTGAGGAATGAGATGCTCTTCCTCTTCCTCTGGCAGCTCCTGGATCCAATATTCCAGTTTGCCAACAGGCTTTAGCTGACTGACAGCAGGCACATCTCCATCTCTCACAGCTCCTCAGTATTTCACCCTCAGCCGTTTACTTGAACACAGGCCTGTTTCTGTATGTAGTGTGATAATCTATACATGCGGCAGTAAAAACCCTGACGAGCTGGAAATTCGTTAAGTGCTTTGAGTTCAATCCCAACATGAATAATCCGCATCTGAGCAGCAGTGCCATGCTCAATTTGAGGAAAATGTAAGTGCTGTCAATATTAAAGTGAATGTTCAGGCATACAATTGAAATATGGCAGTGAATAAGGATTTTAGCAGTTCAGTAACAGTAAGAATTTGAATGTTTTTATTTAAAGAAATCTATTGTGAATATATTTGATCCAAAGAACCATTCAAAGTTACATTTTGTAATCATTTTACCTCATAAAATTACTTTTCTACTGTATATGAATATGAATATATTTGAAAATGTAATATACCCCTGTGATTTCAAAGCAGAATTTTTTCTATCATCTTTACTCCTGTTATGTGATCCTTAAATCATTATAATATTCAGATTTTCTGCACAAAACATTTTTTTTTCATTGAAAATTGCTAAATTTAACTCCAAAGAATATAAATATTACCATTAAAAACTGTTTACATCCGCAGCTGACGCCAGAACAGCAGAAACCGTTTCCAGTTCACAAGCGTCATAAGCAGCACAACATTTTTGCTCACATTTTAAGATTATAAGGTGAACGGCATGAAGTGCCATCAATCTACAGAGTTTTCCCAGTATTTCCCTGTAGCAGTCAGGATATCATAATAATTAACCCCGAAAAATTTATTTGTTCGGCTGTAGTTTGAAACTTACGCTGAGAAAAAGCAGTTTTTTCTCCCCTAAGGACTTATTATGCTGTGTCTGCCGCCATCTAGTAGTGGAACCTCAATCGTCACTTTCTTTGGTTTGCTCAGACAGGTTGATGGCGGTCGATGCATTGAATCCGCTACAAAATTACAAATGTTTTAAAATATCCGTAAAAATAAACTGCATAGTTGCAATCTCTTGACTAAAAAAGACTCAAAATATTATTATTATATATACATTATATATCATTTTTTTATTATTGATGTAATATTTCTAATTTAGTTGTTATTTATCCATTATTTTACATTTTTAATTTTCCCTTTATTTAAATAATAAGAAAATGCTTTTAATAAATTTAGTTAACAAGAATATCTCTGCCATCAGCAACAATTAAATAAAAAAAAAATATTAATCAATCTCATGATTACCAGCCAGCCTCTGAAGGCAGAATACAAAATATGACCCTTGAGCGAAAGCAAAGCAAATATAAAACCAAGATAAAGAAATAAAGATTTTGTGTAGAGCATACAAAGAAGACAAGAGCAAAACAATATAATTAGTGCAGAAGATTTGATGCATATAGGCTCTGTTGAGACCAGCGCTTTCTGTTTTTTTAGAAATAGAATGAATGTGCATTGCTTCAGCGCTGTGGGAGGGAAGGATCGCAGCCTGCCTGTAGATTTAAGCTGTTAACATTAAGAGCTCTGTCTTCTGAACACATTGTGTGAGTGAGTGTGTCGTCCATCAGTGCTGCTGAAAGTTGCTTCTGCCTCAGCCCGAGTCCTGCTAAAAGCCTGTTTTTCCCTAGATGCCGCTTCCCAAAGTCCCAGCGTAAATTGGTAAAAAAAAATAACATGCCCTCAGCTCAGGACTAGGATGAATTTTCCAGTTTTTTGTATTGCAATTGTGCATGATATATTTTAAAATGGGTACATTTACACTCTATGTTTAGATCTCAGAGCACCCTATTTTATATTTATTTAGATAAAATAGTAGCAAATGTAATACCTTTGTCAGGAGACATGATGGCATTTTAATATATCACTTAATAAAAATACAAATGCTGCAAATTTAAATTAATTATGTAAATCCTATTTATTACACAATTTCTTGCCACAAAAATAAATAACTAGACACAAAACATTGAGCTGTAATAGACTATTTGCACTTGAAACTTTAATTAAAGCTTGAATTAAGAAAAATGGGGGGGGGGGGGGGGGTAACACTTATCTACTTGTGGTGTCATTCAGTCCCAAGATGGTGCCAAACAGCCAAGAACAGTGGTCTGACTGATAAGCAAAAGTGATTGACCAATCAGGATCAATCATTCCAAAAACCCATCTAATGATCCAGCCTGATCTCACGAGAAAACTTGACTATTTTTTTATGTTTTTTAAGTTTAGTAGCTAGTTCAGTTCGAAAAGTCGTACGATTTTAAAAAAAGATGGCACCCAACTCTGCCCCTAAACCCAACCGTAATTGGGTAATAAGCAAATGAGCCACTAAATCAAAAAGTTACGAACTGCCATGAGATTGTGCTAATTAATCCCAGATAACCACATCTAAATCTAATAACACAGGCTCATCAGGGTATCACAAATCACCTTGACTGTTACAGTGAGTATATTCAAAACCATATTTTTATGCTTATTGTTTATGCTGCTGTTCTTGACTATTTGGCGCCATCTTGCGACTTACTGACTAAGGGCCTTATTCAGCCATTTTTCTTTCTGCACTCCTCACATTTATTTAAAGGGTTAGTAAATTATTAACTCAGATAAGTGTTTTTAAGTCTAACTGTTTACTTTTTTTAGTCAGATAGTTGTGCAATAAGGGGGATAATGTACATCATGGTGGATGTTAAGCCTGTCAGGCTTTATGCTGCGAGAAAAGTACATACTTAACAATACTTAAGTACTTACTTAGCAATGGATGCCCGTATTTTAAATTACAGACTATAACAAATATTAATAAATACTGTAATATATATATATATATATATATATATATATAACCTGCTTATTGCAATATGCTTAATATTGGTGCATCCTTGGTGTTTTTAAGTCCAACTTGCATTGTGTTCTATTTAATTTCCCACTGAATACAGTTTAATTACTGCAAACTGAGCCTGCTTAATGTGCATTAGTCAATTATTCATTGATTTTGAATGTAGTACTTCACAGTGCTTATTAACATAAGACTATTTTCCACACTCCTAGTCCTGCACATTATTTATAACCAAATCAAAGTAAATCCAAAGAGAAAAAGATTTTCCTTCGCCTTGTGTCCGCATGTGACCTGCAGAACATTTGTGGTCTATCTACAAAAGAAGAGTTTCTTTGACAAAACAACCTAATTTGTACCACCTAGCAAGTGCACTTGTCTGACAACAGAGAGACTAGTTTGTATGTAGCCTAACATTGCTTCTCGCTAATGACAGCAACAGGCAATAACTTTTCATTCTCCAGACAAAAGCACTTTGTGCATGAAGTGATTAGCAGCCATATTAGAGCACTACTGTAGATGACTGGCGCATACTGTAGCCACCAGTGTATTATGCACTAATATAATTGGATTACAGCGCCAGGTTTTATTACAGAACCTTTAGTAAGAGAGCATTATGGAACAGCAAGTGAGCCTCTCAAGAACCGTTTTCAACCAGCAACACCAGGATAAATCAATTGCTATTTGGCATCTGCCACCTGGAGGTAAGCAGATATGATTAAAGGATGTTTAAATGGTAAGTTCAGTTAGAGGTTAGGACTTTGTGGGATGCTGGGATGACGTTTGTGTATGCGTCAGTGTTTGATATGGTCCAGCAGGGCTTCATGTGATTATCCACAGGGCACACAGAGACAGAATGGGCATCGTACTGTGAGGTTAAAGGCCAAGCGCTAGTGCTAGCAGTGGTAGGACATATAATGGGGCTCCTGATACCCATGTTGGCAACCGTGAGCTCGCTTCCAAGCCTCCAGCTCTATCATCTGCTGTATTTGTCTCTTGTATAGTTTCACTCTTGTGCTCAGCGTCTTCCTCATTGAGTGTCTCTAAAACTGTACTATACTTTTCTCTTTCTATTCATGCTAACGTTTTATTCTGTCATTAGCTTCAGTAGTCCAGTTTGGCATTTCCTTTATAAAAATTAGGTTATCTAGGTTAATCTTTGGTTATTGTATTTTAACCATGTAACCACAATTCAAACATGATTTTGCTACACTGACCATATTGTTTAACCATATTTTTTGCAGTAAAAAACTGTAGTTATGGGTACATTTACTCATAACATAATATTAATCCGTCTGCCAAAAAAACATGGTTGTTTTTGTAAGGCTTGGGATTGTTTTTCTTCAATTTTTGCTTAATTTCTATTAACTATTCCCTTTAGGACATTTTTTGTCTACTTCTTAAAGTAAAAAATGTTTATCTCAAAAATAAATTCTTTAAATCAATTCAACATTCTATCTGCCATTAGTAAGAGTCCCAAGTGTTTGATTTGCGTTGGCTCAAGGTCACAAGCCAAGTGCCTTAGTGTCCCACCAATGGCGATATACAGCCAGATCCCACTGCTACTCGTGTGATATTGCATTTATACAACAGTTCGACGGCATAATAATGTATATAAAAAAGAAGATCAAACACAGAGAGTCTCAAAAACCCTTTTGTAAGAGGAACTACTTTCTTCTGCCGTTCATACACATCTTCAGCTGACTGTCAGAACAGCAGAAACCATTGCTAATTTACCAACGTCACTTTAGAGCTAGTATTTGAATGATTCTCTAAAATAATGTCTCAAATGATGACAAATAGGGGTGTCAAAATTAATCGTTTCTTCAGTGACCCTCTCTCTCTCTCTCTCTCTCTCTCTCTCTTTTCCACACACACACACTTTGAGCATTTGACCCGTTGTCATGTTTGTGAAGTAAAGTTTCCTCTCCTCTCGGCTGTTAAAGCGATACTTGTGGATCCAGACACAAGTGTGGCTGTGGTGTGAGTTTATTGTATTGTATTTATTCTATTACGGATTACCTGATAACCGCGTATTATGCACATATAGACTGAAGCAGGTCGCACGCCAGAAGCGCCGCTCGGCGCTGCGCAACGCATTTCAGAATTTTAAAAATAGGTTTAATTAGAGTACACACACCAGTGCCGCAAGTCGGTGGATGTCAGTGGCGCCCAGCCACGACTCAGGACACTGTTCATAATTCTGCCGCGCCACAGAGCGCCATCTGATTAGTTTCATTTTAAATAGCCTGCAAATGTGCACGTCTGATGTGCAATACTTTCAACTGTCATGTGCGCACCGTGTCGCGGCGTATCCGGTGTGTGACGGCCTTGACCCGTGACTGTTTTTTGCATCACTCATGGGGTGCTTTCGTTTCTAATCACAGCCCTTTCTGTTGAGCGGGTAAAGACAATGACCAATCATTGGGCTGTAAGAACTTGCCAGCGCTCAAAAAGCAAGCGGGATCATATTTACATTAGTTAATTTGTTAATTTGTTTGAATGCTCGTGCTGTCTTCTGTGCATGTGTTGGAGTTTTGTCTGGTTTTTTTTGAGCAGGTAAAATTAAAGGCACAGTTCATATATATTACTGCTTGTATTAAAGGACTAAATTGTATTACAAGTAATATATAAATATAAACAGATCTATAGATATATAAAAAAAAAATTTCTTGTGTTGTAAAGAGAAAATCTAATTATGTATGGAAAGCATCGTCAATGCACCGTGATGCACAGAGATATCGAATTGAACTGAATTGATGGCATGATAATCGTAACCGAACCAAACCGTGATACCAGTGTAGGTTCACACCTTTAATGACAAAGGTGATTTTGCTCACATTTTAAGATTATAAGGCTGAACGGCATGAAATGCCATCAGTCTACAGAAAGTTCCCAGTATATCTCTGTTAATTATTATGCTGTCTCTTTCGCCATCTTGTGGTGGAACGTCAACCGTCTTTGCTCTGCTCAGTATGGCAGGATGGCCACTAATGCACTGAATCTTTGAAATTATAAATATTTTAAAATAGGCAATATCCTTATAAATAAACCACATAGAAGTGCATTATGTTGTCCAACAGCTGCAATATTTTTCAAACTGTAGTTTTCTGCTCTGCTTTCTTATGAGTAATACACAAGGGTGAAGAGGCTGTATGTGTGCTGATATTACTTTAATACAGGGGTGCTCAACCCTATTCCTGGAGATCGACCTTCCTGCAGTTTCAGTTGCAGCCCATATCAAACACACCTGCCTGTAATTATCAAGCACTCCTCAGGTTCTAATTAATTGGTTCAGGTGTGTTTGATCAGGGTTGGAGCTCAGGGTTTCCGAGAGGTCTTAAAAAGTCTAAAATAAAAAAATCGTAATTTAAGGCCTTAAAAAGTCTTAAATTCGCTGTTCTAGGTCTTAAATATTTTTGCACAGGTCTTAATTTTCCGATGTCCGTGTAACGCTACGTCTAATGCTTATTTGAATTATTTTTGTTGCTGTTGCTTGGTTTTCGTGGAGTTGTAGTTCTTTGTTTCACTAGTCCGCGGTATTACAACTACACATGAGACCAACATGCAGTTTACGCGGTGAATGTGACGTCATCGCTGTGTTTGCGTGACATGATTTTGGCTGGTGGGGCTCACGTAATGTTTTGAGATTCGAGTGAACACTGAACAATTCGCGCGACAGCGAACGGCGAGGAGGAAAGCTTTTGTAAAAGTTTGGAAAACCTGAGGGATAAGTTTGTTAAAACAAAAAAAGAGGTCATGACAAAAGTGGAGACCCAGGTTGTTTTAATATTACAGAATGTTTTTCCATCATTTATAGATTTTACACTGATGTATAGGTTACAATTGTGAATTTAAAACAATTTACAAGTTACAAACTTAAATTAAGTAACAAATTATGTCTTTGATACAGTTGAAGTCATAATTATTAGCCCCCCTTTGAAATTTTCTTTCTTTTTTAAAATATTTCCCAAATGATGTTTAACAGAACAAGGAAATTTTCACAGTATGTCTGATAATATTTTTTTCTTCTGAAGAAAGTCTTATTTGTTTTATTTTGGCTAGAATAAAAAACATTTTAGGGTCAATATTATTAGCCCCTTTAAGCTATATATTCTTTGTTAGTCTACAGAACACACCATCATTATACAATAACTTGCCTAATTATCCTAATCTGCCTAGTTAACCTAATTAACCTAGTTAAGCCTTTAAAAGTCACTTTAAGCGGTATAGAAGTGTCTTGAAAATATCTAGTAAAATATTCTTTACTGTCATCATGGCAAAGATAAAATAAATCAGTTATTAGAGATGAGTTATTAAGACTATTATGTTTAGAAATGTGTTGAAAAAAATCTTCTCTCCTTTAAACAGAAATTGGGGAAAAAGGGGGGCTAATAAATCTGACTGTAACTGGAAAGGAATATATCAACCTATCAGTTTACAATATATTGATGTCCAATTTCTAGGCTTTATTTGTGATAATGGTCACAAATGTTAGATCATTATTGCCTTTTTAGCTTATAGGTAGAGGACAGAAACTAGCCAGACAGTAATGTGTGAATTGTTGAGTGGGCAAAATAAAAACAAAAAAACAAAAAAAAAAACGTCAGTATTTTAGTGTGTACTTTTTTTTTTACTCTTGCCATAATAAAAAAATATAATTGTAGAGCAAGTCAAGTTTTGTTGCCATTAATATTTAACTTTAATAGGTAGAACTGTCCGAGATAGGAACAAAAGCAAGTGATGCATCATTTAGATTTAAAACATTTTAGATATAAAAAAATCTTAAATGGTTATAAAAATCTTTATAATAAATTATAAAAATAATAAAAAACTATTATCTTGAATGATATTAATGATATGACCTAGTTCCAGAAACTTTCTACTTCTCTGTTTCTTTTGACCGGCCCGTTATTTAAAAGAATATCTCAATGGCGAACGCGTTATGTATAAAAGCCTTGTCTGTTTTGTGAGTTTCACGATGTGGCACCAGACGAAAGTAAAAATCAGACTTTAAGATGTTTGTTTGTTTTTTCTGTAGTTCAATTGTGCATTTAACCTGCCTTTAGTACTGTTCAATTTGAATACATTTATTTTACCACTAATTTTGTGATCTTGCATTTTCTTTTTATGTGTATGCGTGTTTTTGATGTTGTGATATAGGTCTTAAATTTAATACTTAATGGTCTTAAAAAGGTCTTAAAAAGTCCTAAATTTGACATTATGATATCTGCAGAAACCCTGGAGCTGAAATCTGCAGGAAGGTTGATCGCCAGGAACAGGGTTGGTCAGCCATGCTTTAATATCTCACGGCTATCAGCCAATCAGATTTGAGAACCACACAGAACTGTTGTATAAATTAGAATAAGTGTTAGAATAAGATTGTAAAATCTATTAAGATCTTACAAAATACAAAAAAAGAATCAAGATTCTAAGATTTCAATGAGATACTACAGGGTAAACTGAATTTCTAATAGAAGTTCTGATAAGGAGTCATATTAAACATTTTTTTTTAAATATAATTTAAACCAGCAAATTAGATGTCACCAGATGTTTTTAGGCTTTCTTTATGTTGTTATTTGTTTCTTAGCTAGCACTTTTTTGCTGGAGCAGCTAGTTCTGCGTTTTCATTTTTCTTCCCTATTACTTGTTTTTGGAGCAGGGCCCTGTTGCGAAATTTGGGATTCACCCAGAGTCCTCATTAATCTCAAAGGCAGGCATGCTGGGTAATTGAAAGGTGTGTGGCTGGCAGGAGTCAAGCGCTTTTGGATTTATCAGTCCCACACTGTGGCTGGACGCTAACAGATGCCAGCTTTCCTCCCTCTCCTTTACTTTATTGCTTGCTTTTCATCTGTCTCTTTCTGCCTTCCCACCCAGTCTCGCTTCTGCAAATGGAGGGACATGCAAGAAACATGACGGTATAGCCAAGTCCAACTTGCTTCATGTTCTGCTGGGCTGAAGGCTGGTCCTAATGTCTGGTGTGGAGAGAAAGGCAGGATTGAACATACTTGTGTGAAGGGAGCTGTTTTTATATCGCTAAATAAAAAAAGAGCAAATCTGAGCTATTCTGACAGCACACTGCAGGTGTACACTGAAAACATATGTCAGACTTCTGAGAAGCGGCAAGACAGATAAAAACATGACGAGGAGGAATATTTTTGCTTTAGTTGGAGACTTATAAGGGAAAATGTCTATACAAATTACATTTAAATATCATATTCTGTTTGTTAGGAACATCACAATATCTTGCCAATTCATTATGTTGTATTTATAAATTAATGACTAATTCTCATGAACTTGTATTATTTGTAACTTTTTATAGTATAATAGAATATTTTTTCATTGTACAATGTGTAAGGTTGGGCCAGACCATTGTGCTTACATTTTCTTTTTTAAATAATGTATTTTTGTTGTATAAAGGATATCATGTAAGTTAGCAACTAATTTACCAAATATAAAAGCAGTTTTTCTGTGAAACAGTGTGGGAAAAACATTACTATATTCACATTTCTGGTCCATGATGTCTAGTTTGTGTTTAAACAGAGGTTTACATCTTCTATAATACCAAACTCCCTTTAAGGCAAGTCATTTCACTTGGTGGCCATCTTTGAAACACCTCTCAGGCAGCATGCTTGGGCATTGTGTCTGAATGGGGAAACATCAAGTTCTCTAAAAAAAAAAATTCCAAGCTTACGATTACATTACATATTTGGAATCACCAATAAAATTAAACAACAACTGTCTCATAAGTTTAATTTCTAAACGTTTGAATCAAACAAAACCTGTCTTTTTTCAAGTTGGCCGAGCTAATGCACATGCGCACTCAAAAGCAACAAGATCACGACACCAACCTCAATTTATGGCCGTATTACAAATTATCATCCTTTGGATAATGATCGTCTGATCGCGCTGCTCTGAAGAAATTCACAACTTGGTCTTGATGGCAAATCTCCTCCAGAAATGAAAGTGACTCTTTGGTTGGGCAGCACTGTGGCACAGTGGGTAGAGTGGTTCGAGCACAGTGGTTCGAGCCCCGGCTGGGTCAGTTGGTAATTCTGTGTGGAGTTTGCATGTTCTCCCTGTGTTGGTGTGAGTGTCCTCCGGGTGCTTTGCTTTCCCCCACAAGTCCAAAAACATGTGGTACAGGTGCATTGGGTAATCTAAATTGTCCGTGGTGTATGTGTGTGAATAAGTGTCTATGGATGTTTCCTAGTGATGGGTTGCAGCTGGAAGGGCATCCGCTGCGTAAAACATATGCTGAATAAGTTGGCGGTTTATTCCGCTGTGACAACCGCTGATTAATAAAGGGACTAAGATGAAAAAAAAAAATATGAATGAATGTTTACATGTTTATGGGTGTTTGAGTAGTTGCTGCTGTCATTTGATGTGCGTTTGACAGGACAGACTTTACCTCGCGTTCATTTCATACAGATTACAACACCAGAAAACTTTTGATAGTGGGTTCATTTAAAAGTAGAGATTTCAAGCTTTGTGTGGATATATTTCTTATGTCTGTAAAGCAAGTATTCACTGAGATTCCACCCAGCAAACAATTTTGTGTTTAATAGATGTTTAATAGACATCTAAACGTAGACAGCTTGGCTAAAACAAGGCTAAATTTGGGCTGTCAGTGTAAATCTAATAGACAAATAATCCAAATAGCCCAAAACTAGTCATCAAATAGAAAGATAAGACAGACTTCATATGTGTAGTCATTCATTTCTGTTTATTTGATGACTAGTCTAGTTTTGGCCTATTCTTATACATCTATTAGATTTTCACTGACAGCCCAAATTTAGCCTTGTTTTAGCCAAAACCACTATGTTTAGACATCTATTAGACATCTATTAGACATCTTAAAAAAAAAAAAATGTTTGCTGGGCAGTGTTTGATGTCCAGTGTTTGTTGACCACATAAACTGTTGTAAAGGCACACATCTGAGAATCGTCAGTCTATAACAATCATTGATTGGCTCTTGTACTAGAAGGCGGGGCTTCATTTGTGTATTCTATAATCGTCTATAATATATGGGAAGTCTGTATAAATTCAGAATTTACAATGTTTATTATACTAGTGGAGATTGTTAATATTTGGTAAGATAATCCACGGAAAAAATTATTTTGGTAATCGTCAATCAAAGTCTTAGCATTTGCTTCAATGTTTGGAGTGTTGGTCCTTCTCTGTTGATGTCAGTTTGACGGCTTGTGCCACAATATACTTAGCCACGCCCCTCTTATTGTTAGTTTGCCATGAGGGAATGATGTGCACAAAGAAAGCTCCGCCCCCTAGTCAATATTCCATTTCAGTTGGAACTGCATCAGCATACTGGAATAAAAGTCTCAACAACTCTGGCTCAAGCAGACTTTGAGTATAAATAATGTAAGACATTCATAACAGTCTGAATCAAACAATATTACAAAAGATTAAAGTATGCAAAAGGTTGTATATCTGAGTGCCTAAAGATTTTCTTGAGAATTTTCTTTGATATTTCTGACAATCAAACCATTTTCTCAAGCATAAAGCACTGATGTAAAACTCGGTCTACTTCTTAGAAAACAGAATCAACCACTTGATTTATGAGGCACCAAATAGGCCCTTCATCCAACGATGTGAAAAGGCTTGTGTGGATCATACACTGAGCAGTGATCCCTGAATTGCAGTAAAGAGACTTTGTTGTCTTGTCTGATATAGACTGCAGTCTATTTCAGCAGTTTATACTGTAGTGATGGATTCCTTACGAAGCAAAAATGTGATTACGGCGATAAAAGTCTTGACAGTAGATGGATGGCTTGTATGATGGGTCAATTCTCTCCTGGTTTGTTCTGCTATCAGGATCCAAATTGAACTTTCTGCCAATCCTGCACATAATGTTTGGACTTTGTAAAGGTTTACTGGCATCAAATCATTTGCAAGATATAAAAGATACAAAAGAAGACCTAGTTCTTGAAATACTTAACTTGTAATACATCACTGCATATTAATCTACGTACTCAATAAACTAGACTCTAGTCAACAACTACAAATCTGCTTATTCCACTAGTTCCTCCTTAGACTCACGCCATTGGTTTAAACACTGTTAATGGTTAGGATGCACTAACAAACAATGCATATGTACAAATTTGTGCATGACATCTGCATATGAAAGTTTTTAAGAACATATTATGATTTGTGTTTTTTATTAAAATGTATTCTAAATGTATGAACAGAAACTATACATAGGAAAATTCTCTAAATTCAAACTGTGAGTTCAAATTTTGGAAAGTTGACGAGTTTAAATCTATGAAATTATTAGTGAATCTATGAACTTATTAGTGAAGCAAATGTGCATTTGTGTGTTTACAGATACTCAAAAAACGTTGGCTTTTTCAAAACTCAAGTTTGGCTAAAATATAGACAAGCCCAGGTGTTGGTGTTCATTCATTCATTCATTCATTCATTCATTCATTCATTCATTCATTCATTCATTCATT
>CAIGQZ010004625.1:5703541-5722548 GCA_903798205.1 Danio tinwini | reverse complement strand
ATCCATCCATCCATCCATCCATCCATCCATCTATTCATCCATCCATCCATGATATGTCTAGCCTGTCTTTTTATCTCTCTAAGTGATATACAAAAATAGCTGAGTACTAGCATAGTGTGAAGCTGTATTTCTGCTCTTCTTCATGCGTCTATTCACACTTTTTTCTTGGAAATCAGCATGAATCTCAGTTACCTCATTATGGAGGAATCCGACGAGGTCTAAAATAACATTCCTACCTCCCCGCTAGTCACATGAGGACATCTTATTAATTTTAGCTGACGTCTACATTGCTCCATTGTGCATGCATTGTGTGTGACTGAAACATTGTTTTCCATCTGCTTAAAGGTGAAGAGCCGGGCTGTGGCTGAATGCAGGTGCGTTAAAGAGAAAGGTGTCGTGTCTCTGCACGTCGCGCGCTCATGTGGGCACGACAGCAGGCACCGTTGATCACACAGCTGTGTCTGCCTGTCCCATCAGCCATCACTTTAAGCAGAGTGTCCCCATTCTGCCTCTGCCTCATCTATCAACACTATTCGGTAAGAAAAAAACAGGCTTTTCATTATCTCTTGATATTGTTGCACAGGGATGTTGCATTCATTCATGCAATTTGCGTATTGTTCCACATGGCCTCTGTGTTGGCGAGGTGCATGCACTGAGAGCTGTGTCTGTGAAGAGAGGTGCTGTGCGAATGTGGGGTTTTAAAGATGCTTTCTCTTTAAGGTCGAGAGGATTTATAAATGTTAGATGGCTTTAATGTGTAATGCAGCTTCCTGATAGAGGTTGGTTGCATAATGCAGTGTTCAGTACACATAAATTATGTTTGTATGCTGCTTTTTCCAAAAAGGAATGCAGTTATGTGGTGTGTTGCATCAGCAATTAAAAAAAAACTTTTACAAATGGATATGCAAAAATTATTAAAATGTTGTATTATGCATGTCAGGCCAGTTGGTGGCAATGTCATTTTCATTAGAAACACTGGAGCCTATCATACGCCCGCCACAATAAGACGTATGGAAGAATATATGGAGCCATTTGTTGCTATTTTCAGACCAGCGCAACCCTAATTTTCACATTTTGCGCCACATTGTTGAAATATCAAATCCATTTGTGCCACTTTGTGAACTCATGGGTGTGCTGGCCTAAAAAGGGGATGTTAAGCACATTCATTAAGCGCGTTTTTCATTGTTGGTGCGTTACTATTTTAAGGAACTGAAATAGGCCTTGCCATCGACCAACTTAAGGCTGGTCTAAAGCTGCGCACGTTAGTTATGCGCCTATGCTGGTCCATAAACACAGGATGTACAGTTATGCACAAATATCTTTACAAATGAAAAAATAAAAGGATTAAAATGTTACAACAATTATTATTTTCTACATAAATATAAAAACTACTACCTCCATGTCTTATTCATATTGGGGGGCTTTTTTCAAGTTATTTATGATCATTTGCATTTGTATATTATTATTATTAGCAGTATTATTTATTGTATGCATATTTATATTTGTTTTAATGAACACAAGTTTAGATTTGTCCATCTGTTGGGTTTTGGAGATGTATGCATCACCATATGGGGCATAAGAACAGGACGTGTGTTTGGATATAACAAATTTTTTGACCACATTTCCTTGTTATTGTTCATTTATTCGTTTGCTGGAAATTAAAACTGAATTTCAAAATAGTTTTGAACTATTGACTCCTAAAATGTGCAAATGAATATCTAAAATGCATAAATGTTATTTTTAGTTTTAGTTAAAATTGATGACATTTCTTCACTCTTTTACACACACACACACATATATATATATATATACACACAGTTATGTTAGTACATTTGATATACATATATATTAAATATCATTCACATATTTATATATAACTTTTCCGAGTGGATGCAAAATAAAAAAATTTAAATAAAAATGCTATTATTATGTAAATAAATAAATATTCAACAGCATTCTGTTTTTTCAGCTGTTTAAATGTGCTTGTAACAAATGTAATAAAGGTATAGTTCAACTAAAAACTTTCTATCATTCTATCATCATAAATTCTATCGTCATTTACTCACCCTTCACCTATTTTAGTTTCTTTCTTCTTTCTTCCCTTTGAAAAATGCTGGTTGGTGGGACACATTGACTTCCATAGTATTTTTTCCCCTCCTAGTTGATGGGTACCAGCTACCAGCATTTGTCAAAAAATCTTCTTTTGTGTTCAACAGAAGTAAGAAACTCAAAAAGATTTAAAACCACTTGAGGAGAGTAAATGATGCTAAAACTTTTAGGTGAACTATCTCTTTTAATTAAAACAAATAAATGATAGGATTTCTGCTAGTGATCTCAGACATGTGGACCCTGATGTAAAGCGTGTGCTAAAACATGGAAAGGTAGCATCTGCAATGCATTTACACATGGCTACTCTGGGATTTGGGGGCTTCTTGTTCTTGTAGGCTTCACTCTCGCTCTCCATCTAATTGCCCATTTCTTCCTATCACACTCTGTTTGAACTGCTCCCTCTCACTGTCTCTGTAGTATTTATTGACCGCCCAGTATGGCAGCTCACCTGCGACACACACACACACACATGCACCTGTTTCACTTTTTCCCCATTTAGTCTGACTTTGATTTGGGCGTGTGAGTAATTCGGCCCACTTAATGTAGTGGCTGTACTCAAGCTGCACTGCATTTGCAGCTGTTAAAATGACAGGCAGGTCTCCAGCTGCTCTCCTTTCTGAAGAAAAAAAAGAGAGAGGTGGGCTTGTAAAAATGAATAAAATGACAGTACAGCTACTCAATGTTGAGAGGCTGACGATGAACAATAGAATGACTAAATAGGCACAGAAAAAAAGAATGAGAAAAAAAGGTTTAGCTTTCAGTATATATTTTAACCATACTGTAATGTCCAATACTTGCATGCAACCTGAAAAAATTCTTAATATTATCAGTTTTGTATAAACAGCATGTGCTGATGATGTAATTCAATCATTTTCTTTTCAGCTTAGTCCCTTTATTAATCTGGGGTCGCCACAGCGGAATGAATCGCCAACTTATCCAGCATATGTTTTACGTAGCGCATGCCCTTCCAGCTGCAACCCATCACTGGGAAACATTCATACACACTCATTCACACACATACACTACAGACAATTTTAGCTTACCCAATTCACCTGTACCACATGTCTTTGGACTGTGGGGGAAACCAGAGCATTCGGAGGAAACCCACACGAACATGGGGAGAAACATGCAAACTCCACACAGAAATGCCAGCTGACCCAGCCGGGGCTTGAACCAGCGACCTGCTTGCCGTGAGGCGACAGTGCTACCCACTGCACCATCGTGCTGCCTCTAATGATGTAATGTATAAATACATTTGCACTAATACAGGTGATATTCACTCACTCACTCTCCTTTGGCTTAGTTCCTGATTTATTAGGGGTCGGCACAGCAGAATGAACCGCCATTTACTGTGGCATATAGTTTATGTGGTGGATGCCCTTCCAGCCACAGTTAGATAATATTTATAAGATAAATAGGAAGTTCAAAGAACAGTATTTTTGCAATATAGAGCTACGTACTGTATGGCCACATTTTGTCTTTACATCGAACGCTCCAGCACAGTGGTATGACGCTGTTCCTTTTTGCGCTCACCAGCAGACTACTTATCTCCATATAGATGACTTTTCCACTGTTACCAGTTTGTCCAGTGGCTCGTCACGTACGTCAGAGAATTTGAGAAGCAGAGGAAGTTGACCATGTTGACAGGGTTTGAGTCCAGCAAAGAACAGTTACAGAAAGTGGTTAAAACAAAAACAAAAGCTGGTTGGCTGCTCAGTCAGTCAACAGTGGCCTCTGGTGATTTTACGCAGGCATGAGAGCAGGCACTCGTGAGAGAAATTTAAGATCTTAAAAAGCGCACACAGTGGCCTCTGGTGGAAGCAAAAACTGCATAAAAAAAATTTGCTCCCGGGATGTATTTGGCGCTCTCCAGGAATGTATATAGGAGTGCGTAATCAGAATGAGCCTTGGTTGCAATATTTATGATCAATTTAATGCATTCTTGCATAATCAAATAAATAATTTCATTAAGAAATAAATACAAATAAACAAGCAAATATATAAATAAATGCAAACTGTTAAAGGCAAGAGTATTAGCCTTTTTCCAATATGGAGAAATTTTTTTTTCAACATATTTTTATACATTGTAGTTTTAATAATTAATTTTGTTTGTCAAAAATTGCATAAGTTGTTTTGCACGATTCCAGTATTCATCTTAAAGTGCTATTTAAAGGTTTCATTAAGTTAACTAGGCAAGTTAGGTTAATTATGCACCGAACAAGAGTGGTTTGCTCTGTAACCAATCAAAACTAAAAAAACAAACAAACAAAAAAACACTATAAATAGGGAGCTAATAATACAGACCTTAGAAATTATTTAACAAACATAAAAACATATTTAAATTTAGCCAAACTAAAAGAAAGACTTTCTCCAAAAGAATTAAATTGATTATAAATTGAAAAGTATAATTGGAATGTGAAAATGTCCTTAAATGTCTCTGTTAAACATCAGTTATTAAAGTCCCCAAGAAATAAAAACTACCCATATGATTTTGTTAGCTCACATTGCAGGTTTTGTGGTGAACAATTCATCTGTGCATGTCATTAAGAAACTATTGCCCTTCTAATCTTGAATTAAAATCTGAAATGCACTTCCTGTTCAGTTAAATTGTCAGATTAGGTATATCTTAGCAAATGGGCGTGGCTAACATATTTAATCACGCTGTCTCAAACAAACCCTTTTCCTGATCTTTCTGAATGAAATGGCTACTTTAATACATCCATTCAGCTCGCAGCAAAAAAAAAAAAAAAAAAAAAAAAACAAGCCACACCCATTGTTTTCTCATTTATTTATTTATTTTTTTCTCTAGGAACTGCGTCACAATACAAAAAAAAAAAAGGTTGCAGCTTCCGGTTCATGGGGACTTTAATCATTGGAATTACAAATTCATAGGAGGGTAAATAATTTTGTCTTCAACTGTACATTAGAATGGTATAAATACATTAGCGTAAGGTGAAAGTAATTTGTGAAAAAAACAACAACAACAACAATTGTTTAATGAAAGTATTTAATCTGAAATTTCATTTGGGTGTGTGGGTAATGCGGCCGCAACATGCACTGCATTTCCAGCTGTTAAAATGACAGGCGGCTCCTGTGACTCCAGCTGCTCTCCTTCTGAAAAAAAAGAGAGAAAGCGAGGTGGGCTTATAAAAAGGAAGAAAATGACAGCACAGCAACTCAACGCCGAGAGGCTGACAATGAACGATGGAATGACGAATGGCAAAATAGGCAGAGAAAAGAAAGAATGAGAAGAAAAGTCTAGCTTATCCATTACTGTAACGATTACTTGCGGGCAAGAATGCGCTTTCTCTGAAATCATAAATCTAGCTCGGAAAAGACAATTAATAATTACAGGCCAACTCATTATAGCGACACATGAAACAAGCTGTGACCTACTTCTGGTGGTTTGCTGGCATGCCGTGGATGATGGGATTGATGGGAATGATATTTCTCTTCAGAACTAGGAGCTGTCACCTTCATCTTTTGATCTTTATGAAAAGCCATGCAGATGGAGATGGGCTGCTGGACAGCGGTGTGTGTGCTGATGAAGATTGAAACACTCTCTAGAAGCTCGTCGGACAAAATGATGCAGGTTTCTCGCATCTGTCAGATTATATAGAGCTCAAGCCTAGAACATATGATGAAAACAGATGCAGGCCTTTTCTTGTGTCCACCTTACTTGTTCTGTCATTCACATGTGTGCACGTTTCTCACTGCATCGGGAAAAGTAGGTTGAGATGAGATATATAGCTTAAAGTAAAATGAAATCTAACTAACCATATGATTTTGTTTGCTCACATTGCTGGTTTTGTGGTGAACAATTCATCTGTGCATGTCAGTGAGAAAAAAAATAGTTTGCCCCTCCAATCTTTCATTGAAATCTGAAAATGCACTTTTTTTATCAGTTAAATGGTCAGATTATGTATGTCTTACAAATTCCAACAGTCAGTTTTGACAACAAACATAAATGGTGAGGAGGAGGTGTCTGCTAGGTTGTAATAACTCCCCCCAAACCCTTTCCTGATCTTTTTGAATGACATCTACATCCATTCAGCTCGCAGTAGAAAAAACAAGCCAAGCCCACTGTTTTATCATTTAATCAACATAGGATCTGCCCTGTAAGATATTCATACCAATCATATTTTAACACTTACTCTAATCGATTCAACATAGGTTCATTCTGAAAACATAGCCCTATATACATTTCTGGATATCGCAAATTATTTAGCCAGAAGTGCTATGAGGCGGTATGACGCTGTTCCTTTTTACGCTTACCATTTGACCGCTTACCTCCGCTTGAGATGCAGAGAAGAGTTGACCACGACATTGGGGTTCGAGACTGGTGAAGAACAGTTTCAGAAAGTTGGTAAGACAAAAACAGAATAAAAAATAAACAAGTAAATAACAGGGTGAGAATAAGGTAAAATCTGAAAACATGGTAAAAATCAAGCGAGGGCTTTTCTTTTTCTGGATTGCGTTTGAAAACACTTGGTTGGGTTTAGTCACAATACAAAAATAAAAAATAAATGGGTGCAGCTTCCATGTGGACTTTAATGGGCCCAAAATGAAAATTGTTCTTTTTATAAGACTTCTCATAAGGGCCCGGTATTTTGCAATGTGGAAGTGTGCTCATTTGTGCTATTGCTTTGGAACTTTTAATTCAGTTACCTCTTGTTCTACGAGCAAGTGTGTTTATGACTATACATTAAAAGTAGCATGAAATTAAAACTGAGAAAAACTGAGAAATAAAACATCAAGAAGCTTAACAAGCTGTTTTTAACTTAAAATCAATTGAAGTGAATGAGACCTTAAAAAGATTTTAATGGCTGCGCCACTTGTATGTGAAGGATAAAGGTCAATACTTTCTTTGACAAGCTATTACTCAAGGCAATCTCTCAATAGTGGAAATCAGTATTCTGTGCTCTTTTGCAAGTTTCACATATGACAATAGCTTTTTCTGGAGATCATCAGACCATGTGGTGCACATTCTGAAGAATGATGCACTGTAAAAGATGCTGGGTTCTACAAAATCGATTTGTGTTGGGACAACATAAAGGAATTAAGTTAACTTAAGTTAACTAAAGTTAACTTAAACAGCAAAACGTTTTTTTAAAACAGCCAATGCACTTCCTCATCTGTGCTCTGCATTTTCTGAATAAAATAATAATTTGCCATTATTCTTTCTGTTCTCTCTAAGTGGATGCACAAACCATCTATGTCATTTGTTCTTTTTTCTCTGCCATTGAATAGATTAATGCTACTGCCAGAAGTATTATTCTCTCATGGCCGCCATTATTGAGTTAAGGGGGTACAGTGCAGTGCAGGGCTTTCAGAATATTTTTAAACAGTGTACTATCGCTCAACTTTTTAAACTTTTTTTTTGTCTTCAAATAAAGAATGTAAAGAGCATTATTGGAAGTATATCAGAGGCTTAAGTCATATTATTAATTGGTTATCACTCACCAAACAAGCATTCTTTAGCAATGATTGGACAAGAAGCAATTTGTTGACTAGGATGTTTCTTGTTCACAATAAAAATAAAAATTAAATCTCACACTTTGAGTTAGACAAAACTCTGAATAAGAGTCTACCATGTAAACAGTGATTTTTGATTAATTTAATTGAACTAAAGTCATAATAGAACTTAACAGAAATGGATTTAAGACATGTGGAGTGTGCCAATTTTAGTCACATTTTTTAAGTGCAGTACAGACATGTAATCAAACCTTAATCAAACGATTACCTTCATGAAGGATTTTCACCCCATTTTCTGACAGGATAGTGTATACACACACGGCTGTTTGACACTATTCTCTGCACCTACCGAATCAATGAAGAAGCACAGACACCCACATTATGAAATGCTAAGTTTTTTTTTTTTTTTATACGGCGTGCGTTATCAAATTCCATTAAAACAACACTCTTCCAGCAGTTCATACTCACATCCAATATCCCGTTTGTCATGAGGGGCATGCATAAAATGTGTATTGAATGAAAGTGAAAGTGTCAAACGTGGAAACGTGGAAATGTGGATAGTGCGTTGACGCAATGACATTCATCGATATATGGGCTGTAACATGTAAAACTGGATCATAAAATGAAAATTCAAAAAGTAAGTCATGTAAACACCCTAATCATATTATTGTCTTATTCAGATTTTGGCAAATAATTTGATTGCGGATGTCCATGTAAACATAGTCATTGAGTATATCAGACAGAAATATTATGGGTAAAGTCTAGATCGGATACGCGGCTTGCCCGCATTTTAAAAAAAACGCAAACAAAAAAGCATTTGTTTTGACACTGTATAACAATAATTAATAATTTTACAGTCATGTGACGTTTGGGAGTAGGCATTAAAAATACAATTTGATGGGTAATTTAATAGATAGCATAAACAATACTCGGTACAACTAATGTTGTTAAGTTAATGTGACGGTTGGGTTTAGGGTTAGGGTGGGGGTAGACGTTAATAAAATACAATAAATGGGAAATTTAATAAATGATATAAATAATTATCCATAACTTCCGGCCACAACCATATCCGATCTAGCAACAACCAATATCATGTAGTACAAACTGAATCCTTGTAGTTCTTGGATCAGGTTTAGTGGGATTAGAGCTTTCACATGACTCTTCCCTGTCAGTTATTCAGGTAATCCATTGTATATTACACATTTGTAAACATTTAACTTCAATAATTAATATTTATATTAATAAACCTGGAGAGTGAACAGAAGTTGGAACAGAAAAAAAGCAAAGCATTTATTCACTGCATCATAAAGCCTATTATAATGCAGTTAGTATGACACAAAAAAAACATCATCTTAATTATAAGATATAAAATAGCTAGAAATATTAATGCACATGTACAGCTATGTTTATGGGGACATCTCATAAACACAATGATTGTATAGTGTACATATAGTATATTCTATCCCACTACTCATAAACCTAACCCTCACAGGAAACAATCTGCTTTTTTACATTTTCAAAATACTTTGTTCTTTTTGATTTATGATATATTTGCTTGTGTCCTTATATTCCTTAAATTGTGGAGACATTGTCCCCACAAGGTCAAACTTGGTATTGCTATACTTTTGGGGGCATTGGCCACACAACATACATAATAGAATGCACACACACACACACACACACACACACACACACACACACACACACACGCATATGCACCTGGGCTTTATGTATGTGTTTTATAAACCGTGAGTGGTCTGACTGACCTTTTATAAGAAATGTTTTCTATTACTGCAGTTTTTCGGAACCAGTGATTTCAATCATTCATGAATCAATCATTCCTTTGAGTCTGTTCTTTCTGTTCAGTGAATTAACTAAACACATCGCAAAACAATCAGAATCAGTTTGCATTTGTTCAGACTGCTTGCTCACTGAATCACCAGAAACAGTTTCTCAGTCAGTAACAGAGAGCAGACAGTAATTATAATTAAGGCTAGTGAACAAACAGTTCTGAATCAAATGGATAATTTACTACAAAAGCCAAAACCAAAGTGTTTTTCAGTCTGCTCATGCTGTTTTCAGTTGTTTTTAATGCTCTAAATGGAAGCCTTTAACAATTTAGACAGTTTCTTGTTTAGAAGTATCAGGGATGTCCCGATCAGGTTTTTTGCCCTCGAGTATGAGTCATTTGATTTTTAGTATCTACTGATACCAAACCTGATTCGATACTTCTATAATACATAAATAAAGAATAAAGAAGAGCAAAGAAACAGATCAAGGATGTTCCTTATTTTTTATTTATTTATCTTATTTTAACATTCAACAACTCTGTTATCAAACAGAGCACTTCTGTGAGCTAGCTTGAACAATCAAGTTATAAATAACAGAAATTCTTCACTTTTGTACTCCACTATATGCCATGATGCACCATGAGAGAATTTATGAGTGGGAGTGAAGCGACGCAACTCACGTGATGATGACAAATTGGCGCATGTAGTACGTCCGAGTTCCATTCATACTACTCACATTTAAACTGTATAGAACGTATTTTCTAATGGCTGAGTAGTACATTTACATTAAAATGCAGTACCTACTGAGTAGTAGGCAGTTTTGGATGCAGCCATATACATATATTCAAGTCCTGATCGGGAAGTAATGTCCGATTTCGATCGAGTCTGAAACCATGTGATCAGACCCGATTTCTGATCACGTGATTGGATCTGGGCATCCTTAAGGAGCATGTCTAAACACTCAAGAAAAACTTTTCATATATTTCACTGAAGAATGAAGTAGAGTAATTCAGGTTTGTTAGTACACGAAAGAGTAAATGATGGGTGAATTTAATTTCTTGAGTGAACTGACCCTTTAAAGATGCATTGAACAGTTAGTTTAGCAAATTTCATTTTGATGAATGAGTATACTAACATAAACTTTTTCAGGGTTCTAGTCTTAGCTCGAACAGACAGTAACACTGAATGTTACACACTGTTTACAATCTGTTTGAAAATGTACTTCAGTTGTCTTTGTTTTAAAGAGCTCCTATTTTACCCATTTTACAAGATGTAAGATAAGCCTTTGCTGTCTCCAGAATGTGTCTGTAAAGTTTCAGCTCAAAATACACCTCAGCTTATTTATTATACAATGCAGAATATGCCCATTTTGAGGTCTGAGGACAGTGTAGATGTTTTGTAGCCCTGTGCCTTTAAATGCAAATAAGCAGTTATTTTCACCCACAGTTCCCACGTGCATGTCTCCTCAATATTTTACATCACAAAAACAGTACTCAGTGACATTGGCAGGCACAGGTGAAGCAGAAATCCAGTTTATTAGTCAAGAATACCAAGTAAGTTTATTTGATTTATTTGTGGTGTTTATCCAAGCCTTTCTGCAATGATGAGTCACACACAGACGCCGTTACAAAGTTTGCTGTACACACACACACACACACACACACACACACACACATATGCTGCTATGGAGACATGTTAATATTTGCCTGTCAATCAATTCGGTGGGTGGGGAAACCGAACTCCTATGTAACATTACAGTCGACCTCAAAATTTAGGATTTGGATAACATCAGGAAATTTTAAAATAGAGACTTGATGTGTTTCAGACACTCCAATATGAGGGTGGACACACTAAACCTGCACACACTTCTGTCCAAGCTTCCAAAAGTTGATTTTGCGTCATAGGTGCCACACTAGAAAGTGCTTTAATGAGGAATAGCCACTATGTTTGCTCTTTTAGTCATTGTCTGTGGTTGGATTAAAATTAGGCATTCAACACGAGTGTAAAGCTTTATTAGGAGTGGAGAAATTCAGGACTCAATGAAATTTATTAGCCCAAGAAAAAATAAGGAAGACCCCAGTAGTCCATTTTATCATTCATACAGTGAAAATATTTTACAGGAGTGTTTGTAGATACAGTTTTGTAGCAATACAGGCTTATCATAATCTCATCTCAATAATTTTTAGAGCTCTGCCTGAACATATACATCGTGATTCTGGAAAGTGAATGTGTTTTGTTCATCGAAACCAAAATTGAAGCTGTTTATCACCGCCATATCCGGCATAATAAATATGATTTTAAAATTAATTGAAGGTGCATTGTTTCCTCTGAAATCACTGCTTGTGTTTATTGTTGCGTAAATCCCCCTTCATTAATATGCACCTTGATGTTGTACCAAAGTGCTTCTATTAGACTGTGGATGTCTAATCTGATCTAGCTCATTTATCTGTAAAATTATCTTAAGTCAGACTCCAGCATGTAGCTGCATGCTAGATAATTTCCACCTTTTATTATTTATTCAAATTTATATATTCCTGTAGCTAATATTATTTTTTAGCAAATTTATTTGTTTGTTTATTTATGTACCTGTTTGTCTGTGTTTGTTTACTTATGTATTTATTTGTTTGTTTGTTTGTTTGTTTAGGTTTTAATAATATACTTAATATACTAATATACTTATATTATCTTAATAAACGTATTTGTTTATCTATCTGCTTGCTTATGCATTTATTTATTTGTTTATTTATTTATTTATTTATTCATTCTTTCATTTATTTATTTATTTATGCTATTTTTTGTTTTTGTTTGCTTGTTTAGGTTTTAATGAAATACTTTTATAGCTAATTACTTTAATAAATGTATGTCTTTATTTATCTACACACCGTCTGCTTCTTTCTTTCTTATTTATTTATTTATTTATTTAAGTTATGATATACATATGTAGCTTATATTATCTTAATAAATGTTTTTGTTTATTTATCTACCTATCTGCTTATTTATTTATTTATTTATTTATTTATTTATTTATTTATTTATTTATTTATTTATTTATTTATTTATTTATTTATTTATTTATTTATTCTGTTTTTTATTTGTTTGTTTTTTGTTTAGGTTATAATGATATACTTTTATTGCTTATTACTTTAATAAATATATGTCTTTATCTACATATCTACTTCTTTCTTTCTTTCTTTCTTTCTTGCTTTCTTTATTTAAGATATACATATGGTGATATACATTTATGATATACATACTGTATAACACTTATATTATCTTTTTTTTATCTACAGTACCTGTGTATCTGCTTGCTTATTTATTTATTTAAGTAATAATTATATAGTTTTGAAGTATATATTACTAATACCTGTTTATCTGCTTGCTTGTTTTTTTATTTGTTTGTTTGTTTGTTTTTGTTCATGTTTAATTTAAAAAATAATTTGAGAGTTTCAATTGCCAAGATTGTCTAGGTGATGCTGAAACTGCCATGTCCATATACTGAAATCTCATTGGATGAACGTTCCACTCTTCGTCTTTATTAAATATCACATTTACACAAGAAGACTCTAGCTGTGTCTCATTTCAGAAGCTCCGTCCTCTGAAAGATGCAGACTTCAAAGATGAGTCCTTCGAAGTCTACACATGCATTTTGAAATGAGACAATCTAGCCCACAGAGAGTGGATCTTATCTTATTAAATGGCAACAGTAACAGATGCCGTTATTAAGTGGTCATAACATTTTTAATGACCTGTTTCAAAGTGATTTAAAAACTTATTTTAAATGATCTGAAGGCAAAGCAAGGTTTACAAAAGCTAGAAATATATTTCCTTTGACCCATACATGAACACATAAAAATGTAGACTGTCTATAAAATCACTTTTTAGTAAGACATGTCATACTCTTTTTGTTTAGTAAATATTTATTTAGTAAAACAAAACCTTATTCATACACTTAAAACTGTAATCTGGAGTTTTCTTTTAAAAACGTTGTGCCGCTATCTTGGGACGTTCGAGGGTGCGAAGGATCCACCAGTTCCACCAGAGGCTGCATTTGAAGGAGCCTTCAATTTTTTTTAAATGAGATGATCTTCGAAGACGCAGCACCCTTCAAATGCATCCTTCGGAGGATGCAGCCTCTGAAATGAGACACAGCTAGTGTTGTTGAAAGTAAACTTAACTATATTAAATGACAAATTTATGATCATGGGTGTTCTTGGTTGTGTGAACCTGCCTAGAATTCTGGAAAATCTTTTTTGATTGCCCTATTTTTTTAAGATTAATTTCTGTATTTTTTTTATAAAGACATTGAGTTAAATTGCACCCCTGTCAAAAGTAATAGCACAGCATTCAGCAAACATACATTCAGATTCTTTTGACCTCTCCTCTGACTCTGCCATCACATTCTCATAGTCTAAATTCACTCAGCAGAAGTTTAAACACGACTTTCATCTTTTTCGTCGATTGCTTTAGCGTCTCCTTGTTCGTTTCAGTAACTCTTTTGCCCTACAGCACTTTACCCCTCATATCATCTCAGTCTTTTCTTTACCGATCTGTTAAATTCACACTCTTTTCTTTGAAAGTGCTGTCTTGATGTGGAATTATCTGTATTCTTCTCACCTATGGTTGTGTGATGGAGCAGATCTGTCATGGTTGCGTCTCCAGGGGCCTTTCTTTCACTTTCCTCACAGCTCTTGCCTTTTCTGCCATTGTAGGAATTACTGTACCTGACAAGCATGTTGTAGTGTAACATCCTTTTGCCCTACTGACCACTTTCTAGTATTTCTAACGCACACAAACATGCACACAAACATGCACACACACGCACACGCACACGCACACGCACACGCACACGCACACACACACACACACACACACACAGTTAAAGTGGCTGGTGAGTATAAGTAACAGTACAGCTCACCAGCTCAAACTTTTTTTAATATTTTTTTGTCTTTTTAAAAGAGATTTGCACAATTATCTCTAGGATCTGCCTTGTAATTGTAAAAAAAATTGAGATTGAAATGCTGCACTGTGGTCTTTTGACACTTTAGTGTTTTCCTCATTTTGCAGTTACTCTTTGCAACTCCAACTCCTTTCTATCTTTGCAAGTAATAATAAAAAATAATTATCATTATTATAATAATCATCATCATCCCTATTATTATCATCATCCCTATTATCATCATCATCATCATCATCATCATCATCAATATTCATTTATTCATTCATTTTTCATCGGCTTAGTCTCTATTTCAAAAGTCAACCAGCAACTATTCCAGCGTATGTTTTACACAGCAGATGCCCTTCCAGCTGCAACCCAGAACCAATGGTTTGAAGTAGTGAAACCAAGCTTAAAGTGTGTGACCTAGACCTGACATTGACCAAACTACATCAGTTTGCAACACCTTCTGAGTAAAATTGAGAAATAATTAAATTCTATCAATAGCTATCATAGAAATGTTATCAAATGACTTTTAAATAGTTTTGTTTATTGTCATGAGATTCCTTGGATCAAACAGAGAACATTGATATAATTTATTCCATAATTGACACAACTTCCTGTCCACCATCTTGAATTGGTTTGAAAATCTGTTGTTTTGAAATCTTCATAGATTGTTAGCCCAATTTTCACCAAATTTAGTTCAGACCATGCTGCCAAAAAGCTCTAGAATTTTCCAGTTGCTCTGTAGCTTGTTGTCGTGCTTGTTTCTGATGTGACCGCTGGGCTACTTGGCCCCTATAATTGCTGCTTGCAGCTATTATTAATTTATTTACTTTAATACAATTACTTAATGTTATTGTTCATATTATATGCATAATATTATTATTTTTATCATCATCATCATCATCATTATCATCATCATCATCATTATTATTATTATTATTAGTATTAGTATTTTACTACATAAATTATTTATTTATTCATTCATTCATTCATTTTCTTTTAATCTGGGGTCGCGACAGCGAAATGAACTGCCAACTTATCCAGCATATGTTTAATGCAGCGGATGCCCTTCCAGCTGATACCCCTCACTGGGAAACACCCGTACACTCTCATTCACACACATACACTATGGACAATTTGGCTTACCCAGTTCACCTATAGTGCATGTCTTTGGATTATGAGGGAAACCCGGAGGAAACCCATGTGAACACAGGAAGAACATGCAAACTACACAGAAATGCCAACTAACCCAGCTGAGGCTCGAACCAGCGAGCTTCTTACTGTGAGGTGACATCGCTACCCACTGTGCCACCACGCCACCATTATTATTATTATTATTATTATTATTATTATTATTATTATTATTATTTATTGATAGCTTTTTTAACAATTACATAATATTATTGTTAATATTATTGTATACATAATATTATTAATTTCATTATTATCATCATCATGATTATCAACATTATTATTATTATTATTATTATTGTTGTTGTTATTTATTTATTTATTTTAAATACAATTACATAATATTATTGTTAAAATTATATACATAATATTATTATTTTCATTATTATTATTATCATCATCATCGTCAATTACTTTTTTTTTTTTTTTTTTTGCAATTACATGTGTTACCCATTTATTTATGTTAAAATTTATATATAATAATACATTTATATATAAAATAAATAAATTTCATGTTTAAACAGAGCAAGGATATTTTTTCACAGTATTTCCTACAATATTTTTCTTCTGGAGAAAGTTGTAGTTCTTTGTTTAGCTTGAAAAAATATAGATATTTAAAAAAAATGTAAAAACTATTTTTAAACAAGGCCAATATTATTATTATTATTATTATTATTATTATTAGTATTATTATTATCATTATTATTAGCCCATTTACGATTTTTTTTTTGCCTAAATAACTTAACTTGCCTAGTTGACCTAATTAACTTTAGTCTTTTAAATTGCACTTTAAGCTGAATAAAGTAGTAAAATTTTATGTACTGAAAAATAAAAACCAAATGAGTTATTAGAAATGAGTTATAAAAACTATTATGTTTAAAATGTGTTGAAAAAATATCCTAATGGCTTATAATTTAGTTTTTAACTATATACTAGTGTACCAATAATTGTATTTCTTTATTTGTGTGCAGTGTTAGCATTTTAGAAAAAAGGCTTGACATGCTGGGAGAGGGGAAGAATTTTTTGAAGCCTCTTGGAATTATGGGATTAGATTCTATTTCAGTGTTTGGAGTGATGAAAGATATTAAATAATTCACTCACTATGTTTCTGCATGATGTCAGTGTGTGTTTGGTGGATTTATGCAGCTGGTAAGATGCTGAATGTCTGCTATTTGCATATTTATCTCATCTATAAATATTCATGAGCTAAGGTTGAATTTTCAGTGACGGACAGGAACAGGATAACACTCAGCATGTTGCCTTTAATCTGCTGGTTGTCATTACCTTAAAGATGGTCCAACAGGAAACTCATCCCTCGCATTCTGGAAATGAGATGCTTCATATTTATTTTTTTTTACACTGTGCCCTCTACTATTATTGAAAGCCTTGATAAATATGCCATTTCTTTTGCTCAAAATATTAACAATAAAACATTTGCTTTCATTGAGAATTGTGTTGTCATGATTACCAGTTAAATTTATTTATTTATTATTAAAATTGTGGGGGCGTCATGATGGCTTAGTGGTTAGCACTGTACCTCACAGCAAGAAGGTCACTAGTTCGAGCTCCAGCTGGGTCAACTGGCATTTCTGTGTGGAGTTTGCATGTTCTCCCCATGTTAGTGTGGGTTTCCTCTGAGTGTCCTGTTTTCCCCCACAGTCCAAAGACATGTGCTATAGATGAATTAAATAAACTAAATTGGCCGTAGTGTACAGGGAGTGCAGAATTATTAGGCAAGTTGTATTTTTGAGGATTAATTTTATTATTGAACAACAACCATGTTCTCAATGAACCCAAAAAACTCATTAATATCAAAGCTGAATATTTTTGAAAGTAGTTTTTAGTTTGAGCTATTTTAGGAGGATATCTGTGTGTGCAGGTGACTATTACTGTGCATAATTATTTGGCAACTTAACAAAAAACAAATAATACCCATTTCAATGATTTATTTTCACCAGTGAAACCAATATAACATCTCAACATGAAAATCATGTTTTTTTTTGAAGCATGCAGACTTCTTCCTGTACCACTACTTGAAGAAGGTGTCTTCTAGAAACTGGCAGTGGGACTGGGAGTTGAGCTTGACTCCATCCTCAACCCGAAAAGGCCCCACAAGCTCATCTTTGATAAAACCAGCCCAAACCAGTACTTCACCTCCACCTTGCTGGCGTCTGAGTCGAACTGGAGCTCTCTACCCTTTACCGATCCAGCCACGGTCCCATCCATCTGGCCCATCAAGACTCACTCTCATTTCATTAGTCCATAAAACCTTAGAAAAATCAGTCTTGAGATATTTTTTGGCACAGTCTTGACGTTTCAGCTTGTGTGTTTTGTTCAGTGGTGGTCGTTTTTCAGCCTTTCTTACCTTGGCCATGTCTCTGAGTATTGCACACCTTGTGCTTTTGGACACTCCAGTGATGTTGCAGCTCTGAAATATGGCAAAACTGGTGGCAAGTGGCATCTTGGCAGCTGCACGCTTGACTTTTCTCAATTCATGGGCAGTTATTTTGCGCCTTGGTTTTTCCACACGCTTCTTGCGACCCTGTTGACTATTTTGAATGAAACGCTTGATTGTTCGATGATCACGCTTCAGAAGCTTGGCAATTTTAAGAGTGCTGCATCCCTCTGCAAGATATCTCACTATTTTTGACTTTTCAGAGCCTGTCAAGTCCTTCTTTTGATCCATTTTGCCAAAGGAAAGGAAGTTCCTAATAATTATGCACACCTGATATAGTGTGTTGATGTCATTAGACCACACCCCTTTTCATTACAGAGATGCACATCACCTAATATGCTTAATTGGTAGTAGGCTTTTGAGCCTATACAGCTTGGAGTAAGACAACATGCATAAAGAGGATGATGTGGTCAAAATACTCATTTGCTTAATAATTCTGCACTCCCTGTATTTGTGTGGATGAGTGTATATGGATGATTTCCAGTATTGGATTTGAGCTGGAAGGGCATGTGCTGCGTTAAACATACTGTATGCTGGATAAGTTGGTGGTTCATTACGCTGTGGTGACCCCTGATGAATAAAGAGACTAAGCCAAAGGAAAATGAATGAATGGGTACACATGAGTGAAGAGGAACAGGGATTTGTTTAACCAATGTTTACAGGGATATAAATATGGAGTAGCATACAGGGCAAACACACTCAGTCATTTATTAAAATGGTTAAACCAAAAAACAGAGCTGTTAATTAAGACAAAAGTTTGTTGAGCTTCTAAAAAATTAAATTAAATATAATAAAATAAAATAGCAAAAATAAAGACATTCCAGTCAACTGGAAGTGTTATGAATCTGCCAGGAGGAGTGTGTGTGTGTGTGTGTGTGTGTGTGTGTGTGTGTGTGTGTGTGTGTGTGTGTGTGTGTGTGTGTGTGTGTAAAGATGTTTTTGTGGTTTTGCGGATAGCCAGAATCACTTATTAAGGATGAGCCTGGGTTGCTCTGCTTTTTCATAGTGTCTCATAGTAAAGACAATTTCACATAACAGCAAAAAAAAA
>CAIGQZ010004625.1:5690629-5703441 GCA_903798205.1 Danio tinwini | reverse complement strand
AAAGTGTGTGTGTGTGTGTGTGTGTGTGTGTGTGTGTGTGTGTGTGTGTGTGTGTGTGTGTGTGTGTGTGTGTGTGTAACAGGATCATTTCAAGTATATTGATTTCACTATACTTTCCTCCTGTTTAGTTACTGTTATTTTAAAGTGTTTTGTGTTCATAATATAAATGTAAAAAGAGTCTGTAAAGCGACAGTGTTTTCACCTATTCTGCCCTTTGGGGTTAACGTCAAGGTGGTATAGTCCCAGCAGCCATTCCTGTTGTACTATTGTTTGAGCGGTCTTTTCCACCTTTTCCCTGAACTGAAGAGGTACAGTATGCTATACCTGTTCCACATTGAACTTAGTACTGGTCATACATAACACACACACACGAATACATATTTAAGTTTGAGTTTAATCATTTGTTTTATTTGCTGATGTAAAAACAGTAGTTATATTGTTGAATGTTATTTTTGTTGACGGTGTGCATTTAATGGTATAAGCTGAGTCTGCCGATCTGTCACAAACATAATACCATTCTCTGTGCAGGTATGCATTTATGATTTTTATTTTGACAATGTAATTTGAGGATTGTCAAGATTCATATGCTGGTTTTTGTAATTGTGAGAGTTGTATTTCTCTTTCTCTTTCCTGTCTTTGCGTCCTTTCGCAGCACCTCTCACTTTCGCTTTTCCTTTTCCACAATTTCCCTGAACTAAAGAGTGTACATTTAATGGTGTGAGCTGAGGCTGCCAATCTGTCACAAACATAATAACATTCTCTGTGCAGACTTAAAATGGTGTCCTCTTCGTAATTAAAACAACGCAGATCAAAAGAGAGTATGGTTACCTGTGCATGTGCATGTGCGTGTGCGTGTGTGTGTGTGCCGCCAAAAGATTTAAATAACTTTTTTTACATGATGAAATATGTCTCATATGTCTCAGGTGTTTCCACAATGTGTCTTTTCCAGTACACTGTTAAGATCTCTAGAAACACAGCTGGAGAACTGCAGAAGTCAATTGGATCTTGTGGTCAGAAAGTCTTTAAAACTACAATCCAAAATCATTTATTCATTCATTTTCTTGTCGGCTAAGTCCCTTTTTTAATCTGGGGTCGCCACAGCGGAATGAACCGTCAACTTATCCAGCACGATTTTACGCAGCGGATACCCTTCCAGCCGCAACCCATCTCTGGGAAACAATCCAAAATCATTATTATAAAAATCATTGTTAATCTTATTTAAAGTACCACATCAACTAGACACACTTTATGAGGCTACTTTATGCATTGACTAATGAAATTATAGACAATTTCTATATATTTTTAACTCTTAAAGGCTATATTGTAGGCCTACACTATCCGACAAAAGTCTTGTTGTCGATCCTAGTTGTAAGAGCTACAAATAATAACTTGACCTCTAGTTGATCATTTGGAAAAGTGGCAGAAGGTAGACTTTTCCAATGAATCATCTGTTGAACTGCATCCCAATCATCACAAATACTGCAGAAGACCTATTGGAACCGCATGACAATTCTCACAGAAATCAGTCAAGTTTGGTGAAGGAAAAAAATCATGGTTTGGGGTTACATTACAGCATGGGGGCATGCTATATCTGTAGAGTGGAAGGCAACATCAACAGCCTAAGGTATCAAGACATTTATGCTGCCCATTATTTTACAAACCACTGGAGAGGGCAAATTCTTCAGCAGGATAGCACTCCTTCTCATACTTCAGCCTCCAAGTTCCTGAAAGCAAAGAAGGTCAAGGTGCTCCAGGATTGGGAAGCCCAGTCACCAGACATAAACATTATTGAGCATGTCTGGGGTAAGATGGAGGAGGCATTGAAGATGAATCCAAAGAATCTTGATGAACTCTGGGAGTCCTGCAAGAATGCTTTCTTTGCCATTCCAGATGACTTTATTAATAAGTTGTTTGAGTAATTTCAGAGATGTATGGATGCAGTCCTCCAAGCTCATACACGATATTAATATTTTTTCTACTGCACCATGACTTTATATTCTATACTGTACATTATTTCTGTTAAGTGTCAAGACTTTTGTCTAAGCAAAGTAAGACTTTGCGTAATTAATTAAATAATTAAAAATCATGATCATATTTTATTTTGGTAAAGTAAGCGTAATCTAGAGGCCTTTGCCTTTCATATAAGCTACTTCTGATGATCACCAAATGATTAACTAGAAGTCAAGTTATTATTTGTTGTTTTTTAAAACAGTGATACCCAAACTAGGACCCACGGGCCAAAACTGGCCCATGGTACATTGTAAAAAATAAATCCGTAAAATTTATGGTAAATAAAACAGCAGCTGTGGTTGCCAGTATTTAATCGTAAAAAATATGGTTCAAACTGTAAAAGTAAATTCTCATTTTTACAGTAAACTACCGTATTTTATTAATTTATAAAGGTAATATGTCTGTATTTTAAATTAGCAACATCTACACATCTTTTGTTACACAGATAGACATGATAACACAGCCATGTGCAGGTGGTGATGAGAAAGTTCATGCATAATGAACCAATGCTCATCACAAACTACTTTTTCCACAATCAGAAAAGTGTATCAGTGTAAAGATGGTGCTCCGTGTCATTCACACATCTACTAAACACCAGTATAGTAACACGCATAAAATTAAAGTCATGAAATAAACATTGTTTATCAACATTAGATGTAACATAACTTACTAATGTACATTACTGATAGGGAAACAACTAAAAAGATCCATAGTAATGTCAACAAAAAGCATAAAAAGTGATGTGCCATGCATGGAATTCTGGGAAAGTCAATTTATAGTTTTTCGCCGTATATATTAAGGAAACATACTGTTAACCAGATTACGGATTTGTACTGTAGCATTTTTAACGTTTTTGATGAGAATGATGAGAAATGTTGGGGCAAATGCTTTCAACAAAGATCATCAGTTCAAATGATTTTGTATACTTGATAATTATTTTCCATATTGAACGATAACGATATATATTTCGATATAAGTTGGTAATGCTTCCAGATTTAAAAGAGTAGCCCAACAATGACTGAAGCCACAAAAATTAGAGAGTCGATTAAATGGCATAACATATTTTCGGCCAATAAATTTTCGGTGGCTGGAAATTTGATACATCTCGAATGTATCAAATTCGGTACATCTCGAAAATTTGATACATCTTGAATCTCTAAATCTCAGTGGCTGAAAATTCAATATCAACACACAGACACTTTTAGATTCCTATTGTTGCACATTTCTGCTGTGTAATCGGCTCTTAGATTAATATGGAGTAAAAAAGTCCAGATCATTTCATTGTTATTGACATAAATTGTATCGTGATTTGATATAGTATCATTTATCAGCCCAGCCCTAGTTAAAATGTGAATACTGTAACTTGACGGATAGAAGACAATGCATGAAACCCCATTGTGGTATGAATGGGATTGTTTGTTTTTCGGTGTAAAATGTAAAACAACATTATTATAAATACGATTATACAGTTTAAAAAAATATATTAACAAACTAGGAAATTACTTCGGCAACTTTAATGTAATACCTTTGGCCCACCACCCTCAATCCAGTTTGTATTTTGGCTCTTCATAAGAAAAAGATTTGAGCACCCCTGTTCTAAAACTTGGATAGGCGACAAGACTTTTGTCAGGTAGCGTAGACACTTTATTCGGTTTAACAGTTTTAATATGTATATATGCTTATTTTTTATTTAAAAAATTGTTTAACAAATCGTCACCTTGAAATTATTAGGTTCTATCTGCGTTCTGAATGATTTTGAGATATTCAAAGTTTTTTATTTTTGAGAGCTTCAAAGTTTTAGCATTCCATTGCAAACAGTATGTGTGTATTTGTTTTTTTAATAAAAAGTCTTAATATGTAAACAACTTATAAAAAACATCCCATAATGTAAATAAGTTGTCATTTAAAAAGAATATGTCAATAACTCAATTTTGACAAAAATGTCAGATAGAACCTTATAATTCTAAGGTGACCAAATATATTACATCGAAAGCAATTAGGATGTTTTTTGCTTTTGTTTTTCACAGCTTTGACCAAGAAAGTTTGAGAACCACTGACCAACATCAACATAAACAGTTTGGAACGGTTTCACAACAAACACCTCTACTCTCTTTTGCTTTCTTTGCTTAGATATAGTATTTGCCAAGGGTGGCAGTATTAGTGGAGGACACTGTAAGCCATTAAGTCGAGATGAAGGCGTTCTGACAAATCCATGCCTGCGTATGTGTTTGTGACCGAGAAGATCGCAGGCACTGGCAAACAGACTGCGACTGAATGGAAACTGTGTTCACAGAATGGATGTGATAGGAAGAGTTTGTTCTTCTCACTTATAATTAGGGCTGACACGAATCAAGTGTGGTTGAGAGGGAGCTAATGAGAACATGACAGAGCAGAGAGGAGCAAGAGGTGCCAACACCATCACTTCCTGTTGTGCAGAAACTCTCCAGCAAACAGATCTGCTGAGCGTGACTTTATTAGTGCCCTTTGCTACTATATGCAAGTCATTTTTTTTGGGTGAGGGTTGGGCCTTGTATGCTTCGATGCTATTCAAACTGATGGCTTGTAGTTAATTACATTTTCAAGGATGAAAAGAAACATGGCTTTTTAATATACCTTTATAATTTGGTTTAAATTCTCTCTTTATATGCACAACTGTTCAAATGTTTGGAGCTGGTGAGAATTTTTTCATGTTTTTAAAAGAAGTTTCTTTTGCTTTCCAAAGTGACATATTTCAAAATACAAAAAAAGAGTGTTATTAAAATGTTAAATTATGGTTCAATTTAATTTAATTTAATTTTGTTTTGTTTTGTTTTGTTTTGTTTTGTTTTGTTTTGTTTTGTTTTGTTTTGTTTTGTTTTGTTTTAATAAGTTTTGTTTTGTTTTATTTATTTGTTTTAATTTATTTTATTTTGTTTAATTTAACTTAATTTATTTTTATTTTATATTATTGTATTGTATTTTATTTGTTTTTTTTATTTATTCATTCATTCATTCATTCATTCATTTTCTTTTCGCCTTAGTCCCTTTATTAATCAGGGGTTGCCACAGTGGAATGAACCACCAACTTATATACCCAGCATATGTTTTACGCAGCGGATGCCCTTCCAGCTGCAACCTATCACTGGGAAACACCCATACACTCTCATTCACACCCATACACTATGGACAGTTTAGCTTACCCAATTCACCTATAGAGACTGATTAATGTGTTCAGGTGTGTTTGACTAGTGTTGGAGCAAAAGTCTGCAGGGACACCGGCCCTCCAGGATCAAGTTTGCCCATCCCTGCTCTAACCCTAACCCTGCAGATGCCCTTCTAGCAGCAACCCAACATTGGGAAACACCCATACACTCTTGCATTCACACAATTTTAGTTTAATTTTATTTTATTGTATTTAATTGTATTGTATTGTATTAATTTGTTTTATTTAGTTTTATTTTATTTTATTTACTTTAATTTTATTGTAATAAGTTTTAATGTATTTATTTTATTTTGTTTCATTTGATTTAGTTTAGTTTTATTTAATTTTTATTTTATTGTATTTTATTTTATTTAAATTTTACTTTTAATTATCCCAATTTTAAATAATTACCATCCAAATAGATGATGTCTGTTTGAGATTATTAGTGTGTTGTCTTAATGTTCACTAGACATTGTTTCACAGATCTAATATAATGGTGCACATGCAATTTCATCCCCAACTGTTTACATTTACAGAGATTACAAGTATTATATCAACATTTATGTGCATTTAACGTAAACCTTTGCATTTGTGTAGACAGATGTTTTTGTTTAGGAGTATCCACGGCTCCACCCTCCTGTGGATAGGGGGTGAGGAACAGCAGCTCATTTGCATTTAAAGAGACAAACATAAGAACAGTATATTTTTGCTATATTTATATTCAGGTTTAAGTCCCAACTGGATTTTGTCCAGTCCCCAATCACAGTGTCACACACGTTACTTGTTTTATTCAACCTGCAGTCAATCAGCCACATTCACACATGCTAGCAAACAGACACCACTTTGCCACATCAACTTTAATCTGCTGCCCACACGTGCAGACACACTTTCACACAGTGTTACGCAGTCTCCTCTCTGTATGTTTTCCACTTTTCTTCTGACCCAACATCGCTAACTCAATTTGTGGGAACTTTTACTTGTGTGCAGTTCACACTTTTTGATCTTGATCTATAGCTGCAGTTTGTCAGCAAACAGTGGAAAGCTGGCCATCATTAGTAGCACACATGGGGTAAATTTACTGGGAATGAACAGCACCACTGGCAGCACTGTTTATCTCTGCACACTGCCTTTGTTGTTTTTATCACAGTTTGCTTGGTGTAGATACATTACTTGTACAGAGATTTACTATACTTTACTATGATTGCCATATATTCAGCTCTGAAATCCAAAGCCACACTAATTCTGCTATTTTATGGCTTGTTTCCTCTGAGCAGGGGTGTATTTCCGTCGCAAGTTCATCGTCACATTTATAGTTCAGTGATTTGGTTCTAACGAACATTCGCAAATTGCTTTGCAAACATGTGCAGTTGCAACTACTCCTCTAGAGCTGTAGTTAGATGCATAGTTCCTGGTTGTGTTCTATTCCGAGTCATCTCCCCTATGCTCTATTCCTTTCAATAGTTCCAACATCCACTTTGAATGATTAATAAAAAGCTTAAAGAGCCCCTATTATGTGATTTTGAAAATAACCTTCCACGCAGTGTGTAACACAGCTCTACGTGAAGTGAAATAACCAGTTAAGGTTAAAATCTGAAAGTGCACTTTGTTAAAAACTATTGATTCATCTATGAAAAAAAGAGTCGAGTCATAGTGCTTAAAATGAATCGTCTTGATAATCGATATGGAACTCAAGCCTCGCCCATTTGTTGCGTGTGCAAACCCAGGAACATTGAAAACCCCCGGTCCTGCCCACAAACATTGTAGAAAGAAAAAGAAGACAAACACTGTAGCTGATCCCAGTTAAATAATGTCGCTGTGCTCTGAAGTGTGAGGAAAAAGTTGGTGTTATTTTCCCTACCCAAAGTTGAGGCTGTGAAGAGTCAGTGGTTGAAGTTTATTTTTGTAAAAATACCTCAGCATTATAGCCCCAGCCTTGTGCTGTCATTTTTTCTGACACAAGCACACAAGCTTCAGCACACTTATACTGGAGGATTCGTCTGCCGTTTGTTAAAGGAAGGAAAAAAGGAAAGAAAGATTATTGATGTATGGGACTTTGTCGGAGCTTGACAGGAACTTTACAGTACACAGTTCATGTATCAGTTCCTTCATCCATTTCACAAGTGTAAGTAAGTGCGATTAAAATGGTTGCCTCCTTGTTTTCTCTAGCTTGTAAATCATGTATTTAATTGTGTTTTTTTACTGTTTCTTGTTAACTCTTTATATTATCATATCGTGTCTAAAACTATGTTAAAAACGCAACGCGTGCCGCTTTGTTTGCGGATTTAAATGCATTTGTGAGCTCGCAATATACTGCCGTTTGTCGTTGCTATGGCCACCTTCAGCTGTTCCTTTACACGTGCAGTGATCAAGTTTCAAAATAGTTCAGCTTTTGCCACTGAAGAATAGAGCAATATGCTGATGTTAAACTCCATTGCTTTAATGCACCCTTGCATTGGGCTCACTCATATACTCTGCACTCTGACTACTTCAACAATGTTGATAAGCCATGGTGGGAGTTTCTCTCTGTCTTACGCTGAACACAGTCGAACAATCGCAATAGACTGGGTCATCGGACCAATCAGCGCAGATTAGCATCGTGCTAAGGTGGGGTTTGGGAACAAATTAATCACTGAATGAATCATATGGGTGTCATTGGGCTAATTAGGTAAAAATAAATGCATATTATAAGACAATGAAAGTGTTTTTTGACCTTGGATTCATTGGAGACCCCAAAACCAAAATATGACCTTTTTAATGCATAATAGGGGCTCTTTAAAGTTATTTCTCTCACATCTAATGTGCTTTCAAAGTATTTCTATTATAGTTCAGTTTTAGCGAACTTTGGATTGACAATTGCACTCCGTTCATAGTGCACTCAAAATCATTTGTGTCATATTAAACAAAGCCGTGGTTTATACTAAAAGCTATACTGTAGGTAACTTATGATTTACAAGCAAAACCTCCAAAGCTTGTGAAAACAAATAAATATAGGATTCATAAAATGGTTTTAATTTATAGTAGTCTATGTACATTATCTGTACCATATATCACAAATAGGCTTTTTTACATACATTTTTTTAGGGGTTTGAGTGTGTCAAAGTTCAAATAAATAATGATGAAAAATAGCCTACTTAATAATAATAATTACTGAAGCTAAATGTAATTATGGCAACAAATAAATAAAAGTATAGTTTTTACATCATTATTTGACCGTATGTCTGATTTGTAGGCTATAAGAGATTATCTTATGTGTTAGATATTGCAAGTGGATTCATGTTTTAGAATAGTGGAATATTCTCCATAATGTTTGTAAAAGAAATATATGGGCTGTACGTGTGTAGTTTACATCCACTGCCTAAAACATATGCGGTAATTGTTGGCGGTTCATTCCGCTGTGGCAACCCCTAATAAATAAGGAACTAAGCTGAAGGAAAATGAATGAATGAATGTGTCATTTACAATAATTTGGAAAATGATGGCATGTTTTTACCAAAACTAATATTGCATTTAAAAAAAATGTGTGTGTATGCGTATCCGAGTAAAACAATAGAATTTAATAATCATTTAATACACATTTTCTCTAAAGAAGGTGTTACACATCATTACAGATTCTTTGTTATAAATAACATGGTTTGAACGATGGATATGGAACAGAGCAACTATGGCATTGGGAAACACTTGTCACTACAATGTCTTCACAGTACTACAGTATGGTACTAAAAGGATGGAGCTAGATTTGTTGCAGAGCATGGACTGGTTTACAGAGGATTGTCACTTGTGCATGCAGCAATGGTAACGACAACACAAGAAGCGTCATTTTTATATACACAGCTGAAACCCAACACTGTAATAATACAATGACGTCACATCAAAAATGAACTATGGTAAACCAAGCATGTTGTTTTCTTGTGACAAACAGCTACATGACAAGAAGCAAGAACAAAACTTGCTGTATATCATCCATGTTTTTATGATGCCGTTTGCGTGTTCAATTCATTTCAATTCAAGTTTACTTGTATAGTGCTTTTCACAATAATTATCATTCCAAAGCAGATCATTACATTGCATTACAGTCAAAATCAGAAAGGTTAATGAGTTCTGTATAGGGTGGGTAAATAAGCATAGTTAGCTTACAGTTAGTTATACAGTGTATCCTTCCAAAAAGGTGAGGTCTGTGTGTATAATTCATGTTCAGTGATGTGTATTTGTGTATTAAGCGATTGTTGTCCTCAACCGTCCTTCTTGTATGATTGGCATTTTCTCTTTAATTCCTCTTAGGGCATGTCTTGTCTAAAAATTATAGTAAAGTGTGAGGCATGCCAGTTTCTCTCACTATTTACACACACTTGCATATGTCTACAATTGAAATAATGAACTTTTGACCAAACTATTGGCAGTGGAAATACAAACCTGATATAAGTGATGAATCATATTTTACTGAACCGTACAACTAAGTCCAAAACCATAGGGTAGAATATATTTTGTACCTATTCAATGCCATTAACCACTCATTTCTGTCCACGAACTAAGGAAATTGAATATTGCACCACCAGGGTCATACCAAATGAAAGCCACAGACTCTTTTGAATTACTTGTGATTAAATTATGATTACATTGTTGAAACAAGGTTACTTTCCATGGAATTTTCTAACCTCTAGATCTTAAGTTACACATCAGAGGTGCAGTTCACCAAATTCATTCATTCATTCTCTAAACATTGAAGGATAATCGTCATTAAAACTCTACATAGTTCAAAAATGTATTCCTTTGTATTTCTTTCCACAGAATAAGGTCATGCAGGTTTGGAATGACTTCAGTTTTAGTGATTCTGGAAACCTCTGCATTACATTATTCAAATCAAAGCCTGAGGATATATTGTATGTAGTGGGCTAAATGTCAATCACTCTATCATCCAAAATGAATTAGTTTTAAATACTTGATGGCAGCCAGCCATACTTTTAAATACTTGATAGATTCTACACTATTGGCACTGTTGGTTCTACACTAGTGGATGGGACAATGGTTTATAAGCTTGGAATTGAGCAGAAAATGTATTTCACATTTTAAAGGTTTTATTTAGTTCATCTAAAAAACTTATTACTTATTCTTGTGTTATACCAATCCCTTGAGGCTTTTGTTGATCTTCAGAACACAAATTTAGATCATTAAGATGAAATCTTGAAAGCAACGGTCCAGAAAAATCCAGAAAACAAACCAAAAACATTGTCAGAATATCCCATGTGTCTTCAGTGGTTCAACTATTATCGTATGAAACTCCAAGAACACTTTTGTGCACCAAAAATTCCTGGTTCGCCTACATATTCTCTCTTGTTTCAAGTCAAGGTGCACGTTTGCTAGTATGACGTATTTTTCATTAGAGTTTGCAACGTGACAAACAAACATCATATTGCCACACATACAGCAAGTGTTCTAGGAGCTTCGTGTGATTACAGTTTGATCTAATGAAATCACATGGAATGTTTCGACAGTGTTTTTGATTCCTTTTCTGGACTTTTGAACATCTCGTGACCATCGGTGTCTGTTATTGTTCTCACGGGTTTGTGTGTGCATGACTTATGTGTACAAAATCCTGCAAATGCCACAATTAAAAGCTTGAGATTACTCATTGTAAAAACAAATACATAAATAAATGAATAAAGCATATGGAGTGACAGTACTAAAAAAAACTACAGTGTATATAAAACATTGAATGTGATGTTTTACAATGAAAGGGAGAGCATAATAATTTAAAACATGGTTCTGAAACCTGTCGGCCTTTGGGCCATTTACAGCCCGCCCTTCTCCTCTCCTCTTCTCAACTTATGGTTTTGACCCGCCACCTAGTCAACATTTATAGTACTGCATTCGGATTAGTTTTACTTTTATTTTCTCTCAGCGTATGGTCGACTATTTTTGTAAATATTCAAGGGTCGTTAGATTATTATCAGTTTTATACCACCTGTATTTTGTTGTACAAACACTTCTTCATGGCTTACACGTTATGCTGGTGGTGTAACAAATCTGATAATTTAGCTTATATTTGATTCAAATGGTCTCATTTAATAGATTTTTCTCATATGCTTATTAAGATTTGCATAAAAACTGTGCATTAGTAAAATTGTACTGCTAGTTGAATTTAACAAGTTAAAGTAAATATGAATATGTACATACTTCTCCCCACTTTGTTGTAGTTTTACAAAAAAGCAAGATATTGAGAAGAACAACTGCCAGTAAAGTCACTTAAGTTACCCAAACTGCTTTCTGCTGTTCTTAATAATTATTCTGCCTATTATTTGTAGTATTTTTGTAGCAATTTAAACTACCCCTTCAATATGTACAACAAGAAACAAAAAGCTAGAGTTTTGACTGCATATACTCTGTGGAAGAATGACTGAGTGTGTGTCTAACGCTCGGCCATACACACAACAACCACATATCTATTTCAGCAGCTGATGTGTGGCACGATAAACATGCTAATTTGCATTATCACTGGTGACAGGTAATGCTTGAAATATAAACGCATGTATGTTGTCCTAAGATGCATCTATTACGTCAGGTTTCCACTTTTTTCTAGCACTTGAATGTTAAAATGGCCCTCCTATGAATTGTCAGTCACTGAAATGCCCCCCCGCCAATTTGAGTTTGAGACCTCTGATATAAAATGTCTGATTTCTGCAGTATAAATGGCTTATTTATATGTCAGTGACAGAGTGCAAGCATATGTGTCTAGCATAATTTATAATTCAGAATCATGAATATGTTTATATTTTGCCCTGTTGGGTTTCCCCAGCAATAGTTTTTTTCATTTTGTCTTAATAGTAATACAAATAATGATTAAACCCTCGCTTCTTTATTTTTGACTTCTTTATCTATCATAGAATCGTGACTTGAGTGTTCATTACTACCATGTGTTATACATTAGTTGCACACTGCAGATTTTGACCTATGTACTCTATAGGACAAATCCAATTACTCTGGTATTCAGTACACAGTACATACTTCAGCATCCACAAAGAGAAACCCTGCATTCCTGTCGTACAGAAGTGTGAATGGGATCTCTGCCACATTGCATAGAGGACACCCAGTCATCAATACTGCCAATTCTCTAAACGGCAAAGACTATTTACTATTTTCTATGCCTCCTCTTCCTCGTTTCCCATTTTACTCCAACCCCTATTCTCCTCTTCATCCTTCTTACGGCTGGTGATAGAATTTCCATCCCATTATATGATGCATTTCCATGATCCCCTCTGGAACTCTTTGCTCTCTCTCTTTCTCTCTCTCTCTCTCTCTCTCTCTCTCTCTCTCTCTCTTTATATACTGTATATCTCTATAGCGCTCAGGAACTCTCTTTCATCTTTTTTTTCCCACTGACGGATCAAGAGACGGTTTTGAGCAATGTGGGTTCAAGTGCTAGTGAGAATGACTGATTTTATAAACAAAACAGCACTATATGGAAGCCCTCTCTGCCCTTGGATTTTATACATAGGGTGTTGCTTCTCTCACATGTCCTTTTACATCGCCTTGACCCTCCAAACCGTTGCTATTGGATACAAGCGAGTTCTGGAAGGTCGCTGTAGTAAAGTTCGTTGTGAAGGAAGAAGAAGACAGGGTCGGCGAT
>CAIGQZ010004625.1:5680254-5690619 GCA_903798205.1 Danio tinwini | reverse complement strand
TTGCTCTCCCCTCTTTTTGGGTGTTCGATCACGCCTTCCCCACCACATACCCCCACCGCCCGTCTCAGGCTGTGCAGCCGTCCGGCCTGCAGATCTCCCCCCTCCCCCCGCCCGGGAGAGGAAGTCCGCTACAACCATCTGCGTGCCCGGCCTGTGGATCACCTTGAATTTAAAAGGCTGTAAAGCGAGATACCAACGGGTGATCCGCGCGTTGGTATCCTTCATGCGGTGGAGCCACTGTAGGGGGGCATGATCCGAACAGAGGACGAACTCCCTGCCCAGGAGATAATAACGGAGAGTGAGGACGGCCCACCTAATTGCCAAGCATTCCTTCTCTATGGTGCTGTACTTAGCCTCCCTGTTAGACAGTTTGCGGCTAATGTACAGCACCGGCCGTTCCTCCCCCTCCACCTCCTGGGCGAGAACCGCCCCCAGACCCCGATCGGACGCATCCGTCTGTAAAATAAAGGGGAGAGCAAAGTTAGGAGCGTGCAATAGCGGCCCCCCGCAAAGTGCAGCTTTAACCTGGGTGAAAGCCTGTTGGCACTGCTCCGACCACCGGACGGTATCTGGTTCCCCCTTTTTAGTGAGATCAGTTAAGGGACTGACGAGGGCCGAATAATCTGGGACAAACCGTCTATAATATCCCGCCAGCCCCAAAAACTGTCTCACCTCCTTTTTGGTCTTGGGCCTCGGGCAGGTTGCAATGGCTGCAGTTTTATCAATTTGTGGCTGCACCTGCCCATGACCCAAGCGGAAGCCCAGATACCTCACCTCCACACGCCCAATTGCGCACTTGCTCGGGTTGGCCGTAAGCCCGGCCCGCCTCAGCGCTAATAATACTGCCCGCAGATGCTGCATATGCCGCTGCCAATCATTACTAAAGATAATAATATCGTCCAAGTAAGCAGCGGCATATGCGGAGTGACGGGCCAGTATTTTATCCATTAAGCGCTGAAACGTAGCCGGAGCCCCGAACAGCCCGAACGGAAGTGTTACGAACTGGTGTAATCCAAACGGCGTTGTGAAGGCAGTTTTTTCTCGGGATAAAGGAGTTAGGGGTATCTGCCAATATCCCTTCGTTAAATCCAATGTCGAGTAATAGCGAGCAGCGCCTAACCGGTCGAGCAACTCGTCAATCCGCGGCATTGGATACGCATCAAATTTTGATACGGCATTTAATTTGCGATAATCCACACAGAACCGGACCGTGCCGTCTGTTTTAGGAACTAAAACAATCGGGCTGGCCCAGTCGCTGTGCGATTCTTCTACTACCCCCATCTCCAGCATTTTTTTTAATTCTTCCTGAATCACTTTTTTTTTGTGTTCAGGTAAGCGGTACGGGCGGGTCCTAACGACCACGCCCGGTTCGGTCTCGATATGGTGCTGAATCATATTAGTACGACCGGGCAAAGGTGAGAACACGTCTGTAAATTCATGCTGTAGGAGCCGGACATCAGCGAGCTGGGCGGGCGAGAGGTGATCATTTCCCGTGATCAGAGTGCTCGGCCGAGTTCGGCCACCGCTCTCTGGTCCCAGGTCATCCTCGCCCGTAATCACCGTTGCCAGCGCCACCTCCTCCGGCTCCTTCCATAACTTTAGTAAATTTAGATGATAAATTTGACGTGCCCCACTCCTGTCCGATCTTACCACCTCATAATCGAGATCGTTCACTCGCCGTGTGACCTCAAACGGCCCTTGCCACTTGGCGAGTAATTTAGAGCTGGAAGAAGGCAGTAGTACAAGTACTTTATCTCCCGGTGAAAATTTTCTTAGCTTAGTGCCCCTGTCATAACGCCGGCGTTGTTCACTCTGGGCCTTGAGCAAATTCTCCATGGATAGCCGCCCCAGTGCATGGAGTTTTGCCCGCAGGTCCAGAATGTACTGAATTTCATTTTTACTATCAGAAGGCTCGTCCTCCCAAGCCTCTCTAACCACATCCAACACCCCACGGGGCTGTCTGCCATAGAGAAGCTCAAATGGGGAAAACCCAGTGGAGGCTTGGGGAACCTCCCGCACAGCGAATAACAAGGGCTCTAGCCACTTATCCCAATTTTTCGCGTCTTCGTGAACGAATTTACGAATCATGGATTTAAGAGTGCGATTAAATCGTTCCACCAGCCCGTCTGTTTGTGGGTGATAGACACTGGTGCGAATTGATTTAATGCCCAATAATTCGTATAATTCGCGCAGGGTGCGTGACATAAACGCGGTGCCTTGGTCTGTGAGGATCTCTTTGGGGATCCCCACTCGGGAGATTAGGCGGAAGAGTGCCTCCGCGACACTTTTGGCTGATATGTTGCGGAGAGCTACAGCTTCCGGGTACCGGGTTGCATAATCCACCAGAACTAATGCAAACCGGTGCCCTCGTGCAGATCGCTCTAATGGCCCGATGAGATCCATACCAATTCTTTCGAAGGGGATCTCCATGATTGGTAAGGGGCGCAAGGGCGCTTTTGGGCAGGCCGGTGGATTTACCAACTGACATTCACGGCACGCAGCGCACCATCTGCTGACGTCCCCGTGAATGCCCGGCCAAAAGAATCGGGCCATAAGTCGATTTAGCGTGGCCGTTTGACCTAAGTGTCCAGCCATAGGGTTAGCATGAGCCGCCTGGAAAAGCATTTCCCGACGGCTTTTAGGTACTAATAATTGGGTGGTATCTTTTTTTGATTGAGTGTCTTGGATCACTCGATACACCCTGTCTTTAATGATCGCAAAATACGGATAGCTGAGCGGTCGCTCAGGCTGGAGGATATGCCCATCTATCACTCTTACCTGCTCAATGGCATGTCTTAGCGTGTCGTCACGCGACTGCTCTAGAGGGAAGTCCTTACACCGGGAGATTCCCGGCCCTCCCTCTGAGTCAGAGCGTGACGACATCGCCAGGGATTCCCCCAACTGAGCGGTCCGCCCCCTAGCCATCGATCCTTTTCTCCAAGAGACACCCGCTGTCAAAACCCCTAATAGTTTATTAAAATCAGGCCAATTGGTTCCTAAGATCAGCGGATGCTTGAGGTGCGGGTTAACCGCTACCTCCACGCTATGTTTTTTCCCCCGGAATTGAATTTCTACAGCCATTAGCGGGTAGTGAGTTACATCCCCGTGCACACACCTCACCTTAACCAAGCGGCTTTTATCCAATGCCGTGTCTTGCACCAGGCTTTGGTGGATAGAGGTTTGGTTACATCCTGAATCCACCAAGGCCTGATATTTATCCCCCTTTATACTCACCGGTATCTGATATAGCCCGTTGCGACCGGGGGCGACAGTTGGGGTGTCGGGCACGCGGATCAAAGCCCCCACCTCCATCGCGGAGCAATCCTCCTGGGTGTGATCCACGCCCCCGCACCGCCAACACGTCGGCCCAGACCTCACCCCTGCACCCCCGGGGCCAGTTGGACCAACTGGTTGAGCCGGAGAGAGACCTGTTGTGGCTGGAGGAGCCACTAGGGGGCGTGCTTCCATGCCCCGGCCCTGATATCCACCCCACCGAGGCATAGAGCGAGTTGTCTCCGTCCCGGTGGCCCGCTTCCTTGGAGCTGGCAAGGGAGGTCCCTGCTGCCTGGGCCTGGGAATGGGAACGGGGAGAGAGATAGAGGGAGAGGGGAGAGAGAGAGGAGAGAGAGAGGTTAAATCGCCGACCCTGGACCTCGCTACCAGGTGGTCCTCCGCCAGCTGGATGGCCGTTTCGAGCTCGGTGGGCCGGTGGCACTGGACCCACTCCGATGTTCGGGAGGGGAGGCGGGCGATGAACTGCTCCAGCACCACGGTATCCACCACCCGGTCGATGTCCTGGCCATCCTGGATCAGCCATCTGCGGCAGGCGTCCCGGAGCTGCTGGGCGAACACAAAGGGCCGGCCGCTCTCACTCAGCTCCAATGACCGGAAGCGCTGACGTTGTTCCTCGGGGTTGCGGCCGGCCCGCTGGAGGATGGCTCGCTTCAAGTGAGCATATTCCAGGAGATTCTGGGCCGGTAGTTGCTGCGCGGCGATCTGGGCTTCGCCCGATAGCAGCGGGATGATTCTTACCGGCCACTCGGCCCGCGGCCAGCCACACGCCTCCGCCATCTTCTCAAATAGGTCCAGGAATACTTCCGGATCATCCTGTGTCCCCATCTTCTGAAGGGAAATGGGAGGGTGGGCGGCAGGTGTCGATGCGGGCCGGATCCCCTGGTCCAGCAGTCTCCGGACAAGCTCGCGGTCCTCTTGCTGGGCTTCCACCAGGACTCTAAACCTTTGTTCCTGGTCCGCCCGGATCTCCACCAGCGCCTCATGTTGCTCGCGGTGGAGGACCGCGAGCGCCTGGATCACATCCGCAAATGGACTGGTTGACGGAGTGGTCATCTTGGCAGCGAAGTCTCTTCTCCTTCCCGGGTTTCGGCACCACTGTAGTAAAGTTCGTTGTGAAGGAAGAAGAAGACAGGGTCGGCGATATCAGGTAAGCACAAATTCTTTATTTTTCTGGAGCTTGTGCTGCAGTCTGGGTGTGTATGTGTGTGTGTGCAGGCTTGGCTCTCCTCTCCCTCTCGGCTGTTCCTTCTCCTCCCCTTATGAAGGTGTCTCTCCGGCCCAATCACTAGAAAATACAGGTGTTACTGATTATTTATGATTGGACCACTGACCAGCCGCCGGTGTCTCCGCTTGCTCTCCCCTCTTTTTGGGTGTTCGATCACGCCTTCCCCACCACAGTCGCAATTAGGTGCTCTTGCATATTCATCGATGTTACTGTGACTACACTGTTAAAATGAAAGGCTTCACTGAGTCACTGACAGCTCTCATCATGCTCAGTTCAAAAGATGCTTATCACAATGCGTTCACTATTTGTTTATGCGCCAACAATTCCAATGTCTCAGTTATACAGTGATTAGAGAACATGAAGTGAAGCTAAACACTTTTTTTCCGTCGCACAGAGGAAAAAAATGCAAACAATGTTTACATTGATATTTCATTTCTTTCCCCTTGTCCTAATTATAATATCTCAGTAAATCTTAATTGCTAATATCTCCCACACAATGCATCGCTCAGTGTCAGAAATGTGCCCCTAGCCCTGTATGGAAATGCCAAGCTACACACGCTATTCAGCTAATTTAGCACTTGCGAAATTTGGTGTCTGCTGTTTGTAAATAAACTCTTCATTTTCCACATATGTCATCAGGTGGTAATCAGGATGAAAGAATGAGAAGCATGCATTAATGATCATACAGTTGCTTCATTGGTGGGCGATGCGGCTGAGTGCTGACAAATACGAACAGAGCTTAATTAAGCAGCCGGTTGAAGAGTCAGGCCATGACACAACATTTCCCTTTTTCCAAACCTTCTGATGCAATGCCATTCTCTGAATTAATTAGAAGCCCTTCTTTTTCGCATGCAATGGTGTTGCCGACTACTTCATTTCCTATTACAGAGTTTCTGTTATTTTTATACTGAGTCCGTTTTAAGGCTTTTTTTGGTAAGTTTTATAGAATAGTTTTAAATGTTCGAGTCTAGTTTCCCAGAGATGGGTTGCGGCTTTTAAGGGCATCCACTGCGTAAAATCATGCTGGATAAGTTGGCGGTTCATTCTGCTGTGGCGACCCCAGATTAATAAAGGGACTAAGCCGACAAGAAAATGAATGAAGGACTCAGTCTAGATGATGGATAGTCTCTGTTTCAGTCTTCTTGGCCTCTCACAATCAGTGGTGTAAAGTAACAAATTACAAATACTCAAATGAATGTAACTGAACAGTTTTTCTCAGGAATTGTAATTTACTAAGTAGTTTAAAAAAGGTGTACTTTTACTTCCCCTTGAGTAAATTTTTTGTGCTGTATTGGTACTTTTACTCCTCTACTTTCCTTCAACCTGCAGTCAGGTTTTTCTTGTCTATGAGGTTTAGAAAAATCAGTCCTGTGATTCCTGTCCAATCAAATCACACATAGATTGTAAATTGTCTCATAATGAACTACCTTAAGACGTTTGTAAGTATTAAAAGTGTCCAAGAAGATGTCCAAAATCTTTACCCACATTGACCTAGAGACTGTTTAGATGCATGTTACTGATGAGAAGATGACAGATGTTTACTGTATGACGACCGAAATGGCCTTACACCCAGCAGGCACAAGACGTCAACATGACGTCAGATTGAAGTTGTACCCCAAAGTTGTGAGGATGTTGCATTTTCATCAGGTTGAAATCAGAACCCAGTGTCAGGCCGACGTCAATGTCCAAAATCAACCAAATATCAACATCAAATGATGTTACAGTTTGACATTGTGTGGACGTTACCACTATAATGTCTATCAGATGTTTGATTTTGGTTTCCATACCTGACGAATTAATGTCAGTATCTGACATCAATATGACGCTGGTTTAGGATGTTGACTCGACGTTGGATTTTGGTTACTTTCTAACAACCTAAAATCAACCAAATATCAATGTCATTTGAATGTAAATTGTTATTGGACATTAAAATAACATTGTCCTTAGACGCTGGCTAGACAATGAATTTTGGTCACCTGACATCACAACCAAAATCTAGCCTAATATTTTACAACTTATGCTTTACACACATCCACAAATTACATGTAAATGCATAAGCTTTTTACAGCGTAATACTTACTACTCACTGCTCTTGAGTACTTTTGAAAGCTTCTACTCATACTTTGAGTAATATTTACAGCTGATACTTTTACTTTAGTAATGTAAATAAGTAATGGTAGTTTTACTTGAGTATGATTTTTCAGTACTCTTTCCATTACTGCTCACAATACACAATTTGTTGCATATTGCATTCAAGCACCAACAAAATCATAATTTTTTTAGTGATTGCCTGTAAATTGTATGCCCTTATTACCTGGATATGTTCACGTTTCTTTCTGATTTTATTATTTCAGTTGTTCAGAGACTGCTTGAAATGTGACCCGATCTGACCAATTGAGTCGGAAGTCACACTGTTCTATTTTAATATAAAGGCTGATAATGTGAAAAAACTATCACAAAATTAAATAGCTAATTTCACAGAACAGGAATTTAAAAAATAGTCTCATAAAGTTTCATAGTCCAGATCATTGAGTTAAGGTATTTCAATGACTGTTAAAGTTAACAAAGTTTTACTAAAGTCGCTGGAAATGAACATTGCTTTTCTCAACTCCTCTCTAAATTATTGGTATCCTGTGAAATTTCTGTATCTCTGCTTTCTAAATATGGTGTTAAACATTACATAAAACCAATCAAAAAGCTAAGAAATGTGCAATTTGTGTCCAATGTTGATATCAGAAAAAAGCTTTATTGCAAATTTTCTCAGGTTTTTAATTGAAAAAAATAGGGCAGACAACCATAATTCAAAAGGACATATCTTCAAAACCATTCAAGGTATGAATTTGAATATCATTTTAAAGCAGGGATCTCAAACTCAAATTGCAGGGGAGCCATTTCAGTGACTGACAATTCATAGGAGGGCCATTTTAACATTCAAGTGCTAGAAAAAAGTGGAAACCTGACATAATTGATGCATCTTAGGATAACATACATGACGTTTATTTTCAAGCATTACTTGTCACCAGTGATAATGCAAATTAGCATGTTCAGCTGCTGAAATAGATATGTGGTTGTTATGTGTATGGCCGAGCGTTAGACACACACTCAGTCATTCTTCCACAGAGTATATGCAGTCAAAACTCTAGCTTTTTGTTTCTTGTTGTACATATTGAAGGGGTAGTTTAAATTGCTACAAAAATACTACAAATAATAGACATAATAATTATAATTCTGTCCCAACCAATTGTATTGTCTCAATAGCGTAAGAACAGCAAAAAGCAGTCTGGGTAATTTAAGTGACTTTACTGGCAATTGTTCTTCTCAATAGCTTGCTTTTTTTGTAAAACTACAACAAAGAGGGGAAAATTATGTACATATTCACATTTATTTTAACAAGTTCAATTCAACAAACAGTAAAATTTTACTAATGTAGATCGTTTTTATGCAAATCTTAATAAGCATATGAGGAAAATCTATTAAATGAGACGAGATTTGAATTGAATATTAGCAAAATTATCATATTTGTTACACCACCAGCATAAATGTTGTTACAACTAAATACAGATGGTATAAAACTGATAATAATCAAACAACCCTTGAATATTTACAAAAATAGAGCTTTAGTAAAAATAGAGCACTTACGGAGATATATTTTAACTTCAGTTGCGGGCCGGAGGGAGGAGTAGGGTGGGCCATAAATGGCCTGCGGCTGACAGTTTGAGACCCCTGTTTTAAAGCATAGAGGCTCCTTTTTTTTTGGATCACTGACTCATTGTCTGGGTCACAAATATAGAGCACAAACAATGAGCATGTTTACATGCACACCAATATCCATTTAACTCACAAAAATCAGCTCATTGCAATAACCTGTTTGACATGCAAACCAGTAACAGCAATGCAAGTAAACAAGTTTACAAGGCCTTATTTTAAAATCAGTTTATTTCATTTGGTATGTCAGTTGTCATGTTTAATAAATCAATAAAAACTGAAGAACAGAATTGCAATATGTCAGCATGAAATATATTATCCTCTTAAGTAGGGCTGCATGATATTGGAAAAATCTGACATTGCAATATTTAATTTTTCTGCGATATATATTGCGACATAAATACGATTTCAGCAGATTACTTGAATAACTTATCATTAATTTAGATAGATTGGGATTATTTTGAAGACGGGTGAATCAAACAAATTGCTAGCATAAATAAATAAGATTGAGCAAAGATAAAAGTGAAATGAGCAGTGCTTTATGGTTTCCCAAAGAGTCGAACAGTAGTCAGATTTTCAGGTACAGTAATTGGCTAATCAAATGTAATATGAAATGTAAAATAACATTGTACAGTCTTTATTGCTGATCAACAATAATCTCAAATCAACATTGCAGATCCTGAGATGTGACTATTGTAAATGCACACATTGCAATAACGATGCTGAAACGATATATTGTGCAGCCCTACTCTCAAGACTGAAAGCCGTTTTTTGTGCATGTGATGAAAAGCCTTTTTTATTATATTTAGGTCAAGAAAGCATCTGAGATATATTTCCTCCTTAGTTCTGCCAAATGTTTACCTAAACTCACAGAAAAGATGTGTTCTTGTCGCATATCACACATCAATAAATCAACAGAAAAAAGGAGCCAAAAACGATTTATGCTTACACCTCTTTACTCCAATAAACAGGTTAACACATTTACATGACCACATGCATTGTCGGCTTACTAAGTATAATCATGTTAAGAATAAGTGTACATGCACACCAACTGAGTAATAATTAAAAACTACTAAAATGTCCTTCTGAAATATCTCAATAAAACAACAAAAAGGATAACAAAAAGGTTTAAAGGTGACCCTTTTTACAAGAAGTAAAATAAGTTTCTGATGTTCCCAGAGTGTGTATGTGAAATTTGAAGTTAAAATACTCCACAGATTTTTTTATAACTCTTTGAAACTGCATCTTTTAGGCTTTGATCTAAATTGTGCCGTTTTAGTGACTGTTGCTTTAAATGCAAATGAGATTGTGCTCCCGGCCAGAGGGCGGAGCTACAAGTGCCTTAGTGAGATCAAGTGGGCGGGGCTTTCCTCCTCAATTGACATGTACAAATTGTGAATGTCAATTAAAGTGTTTCTGCAGACTCTTTTTATGAAGTGTGGTTATATAAATTTAATGTATCTCTAATTTTTTACCATTAGAGGCTGGCTATAGTCACACACTGTTTTCCACAACTGTGTTTAAATCCCTTATAAAAGTGATTTTTGCATATTAGGTGCTCTTTAAAAGTTAAAAGTATACCTTCTAGCCATATAGTAGCACCTCCTCAATGTCAGAATGATCGAGATCACTCAATCGAATCAATTGAAATAATTTACTGATCGCCAATCAAATTAAATTAGGCAGCGTTTACTGATCACAGAAGCAGAGCACACATTTCAGTGGAAAATGTCTGTTTCAATGTTGTAGAGAGAATAAGAATGAAGTAGTTCAATATGTAACAACTGCTTGAAAACAGAAATGTTAAATAACTCATAGTAACATTTTATTGCATTACATTACTTCCCATGTCAGTCAGACAGACTCTTATTTAAGTGGGCAGTTCTTGACCAGATTATGGTCCAGCCCTTATACAAGTACTCAGAAGTCTGGCAGGGTGGGTGGTGGTTAACTTCATAAAGCTGCATGAAGCTGTGCACTACTGTCCGCAACTTTCCTAGCGCTTTAATTAATGGGGATAAATAACACTTTCCAGACAGCACTGTAATCCATCATGGCTAGTGCTGCTACTGCTGTGGGTATCAGACATATCGACAGCCCTCAAGAGTTTCCCAGCTCACCTCCTGCTGACGTCCAATATA
>CAIGQZ010004625.1:5636337-5652746 GCA_903798205.1 Danio tinwini | reverse complement strand
TTATATTATATTATATTATATTATATTATATTATATTATATTATATTTCTTTATGTGGCAGATGCCCTTCCTATACTATACTCCAAAAAATAAAATGATTGGAAATAAAAAGTGATGAAAAAATGTATATGTGTTTATAATTCTAAAAAAAGTCAATGAAAGTTTTTAATTTAATAACAATTAATTATTACCATATTGTTTCAGAAAGTGATCCAAAAGATGTATTCTCGTCATCTTTTTTTCTTGTGTAATCATCTGTTCATATCTTCTCTTAATAAAACTATAAATCATGTATGCAGCTTGTGCTTTTTAAATTGTGCTAAAGGTCAATTTGACTATAGAGTTAAGACAGAGATATTGTATTAAATGAGTCACAATGATGAATGCAAACCTCGAAATTTGTTTTCACTGCAAATGGCATAACGAGGGTAAACTGAGCAAGAAGTTCCTTTTAGACCATCTTGTATGGTCCATTATTGTAAATCATTGTCCCTTGGCTTTAACCAATTGCACATTCTCCAAACCATTAGAGGATAGCTGGAAGATATACATACCCAATTTAACCTGATGCCAGCTTCATTTTCCTCCCGCAGTTTCCAGTCTGAAACCCCTTTACAGGTTGATTATGTGCAAGTAGCTGTTTGGCCTGCAACATCTCACAATTAATGCTAATATGATACACTTATATGGATTTTGTTTACATCACATAACAAACTTCAATTTTAAGGCATTTCAGTGATATTAAACTTACTTGAAGTGCTTACAGTAGGTTATGATAAAGTAAAGGGAAATAATGTAACTTTATAGAATAAGGGGTTGCATTTCACATAAGTTGTATTGTATTTTCATTCATTCATTTTCCTTCAGCTTAGTACCTTATTTATCAGGAGTCGCCACAGCGAAATTAACCACCAATTATTCCAGCATATGTTTTATGCAGCGGATGCCCTTCCAGCCACAACCCAGTACTGGGAAACACCCATACACTCTCACATTCACACACTATGGCCAATTTAGTTGATCCAATTCACATATAGTGCATGCCTTTGGACTATAGGGGAAACAGGAGCACCCGAAGGAAACTCACGCGAACACGGTGAGAACATGTAAACTCCACACAGAAGTGCCAACTGAACCAGCCGGGACTCGAGTTGTCCATCAGGCGGTATTAAGAAGGCGTGTCATTCTCTAGTTACTGTAGCATCTGATTGGATGACAACTTAAATAGTGCAGGATGAGTCAGTATATTTTGTCAGTGTCATTGGAATACTATTATCTTTAAATAGTTATGTAAAAGCTTATTTTTGTTACTGTTTTATTTCTTCTAAATAGTTAAATAGGGCCCTTTCAATAATTAAGTAAAGTTTATTTATAAACTAATTTTGAGGATCACATGCTTATGGTTGACCACAGCTAGCCCTGCATTAGCAACACAGGATTTACTAATCGGATGATTCTTAACTCACTATAAATAATCAGAGTTTCTTACCTTTGTTATCTTCATCTTGAAGAATCCCTCCTTTCACCCCTACTCCTCCCTCCATTTCCTTGACAGGGTGGCACGGCAGCCCAGTGGTTAGCACTGTTGCCTCACAGCTAGAATATCATTAGTTCAAATCCTTACTTGGTAAGTAGATGTTTCTGTGTGGATATACATGTTCTCCGCCTTGCTCAAGTGAGTTTCCCCTGGGTTCTCTGGTTTCCTCCCACAGTCTAAAGACATGCGACATAAGTGAATTGACCAAACCAAATTGGCACTGTTGATGAGCTCTTGATCAGAAATTCCTAATTGCCACTAGCCATAAATAAGCAGGGGAGTTCTCGAGACCTACCTGAGTTCAAACCCCCCTCTCGCCTTACAAACGGGAGGAAACCCCGGGCTCAAGGATTTTATGAGCTCAGGGCTCTCTCCCGGGACAGCATGTCAAACATGCTTTATAATCAACCATTAGCTATGTGTAAACTCTTGAAAGTTATTTAGAGGTTATTTTAAGAATATTCTTTGGGGATGCTTCAATGCCCATGATCCTGGAAAAACATTAAAGGATTGTGGTTGTGTTTTGTAATTGTCCATCGGGTGGTATTAGGGTGCAGGGCATTCTCTAGTTAACGTCTTATTGGATGAAAACTTGAAAAGTGCAGGATGAGTCATTAGTATATTTTGTCAGTTTCATTGGAATCAAATTCATTTTCTTTTCGACTTATTCCCTTTATTTATCAGGGGTCACCACAGCGGAATGAACCGCCAACTTATCCAGAATATGTTTTATGCAGCAGTGCCCTTCCAACTGCAACCCATCACTGGGAAACATCCATACACACTCATTCATACACAGAAATGTCAACTGACACAGCTGAGACTCGAACCAGCGACCTTCTTGCTGTGAGGCAATTGTGCTACCCACTATGCCACTGTTGTTTAAGGGTTTGTTTAAGGGTACAGTAACCCTTAAAGTTGTTTAAGGGTTATTTTAGGAATAATCTTTGGAATACTGTTAACTTTAAATAGTTATATCAAAGTTTGTTTTTGTTACTGTTTAAGAATTAAAGTTGTTTAAGGGTTATTTTAAGAATAATCTTTAGGGATGCTTCAATGCCCATGATCCTGGAGGAACATTAAAGGATTGTGGTTGTCCATCAGGGAACTGTTTTGTTGACAAAGCATTGTGCACTTCACAAGTTGATTATCTTGCATGTGGGAGAAGGTGTTCATACTCGGAAACAAGAAACGGGACATATTACATCGTTGCCACACGATACAGCCATGTTACCCTGGGAGTGCTTTCAACGAACAGACGGTGTTTTCCCCTGATGGTGCATGAGTGAAATAAGAGTGGGGGAAAAAAACACAAACAAGCCTGGATGTTTCGTCATTTCATCTCTCTCTTTCTCTCTCTCTCTTCAGATTGCTGAGTGGAGTCTGTGAGGGTTTGCAGACAACAGAAGTGTGTAGTGTGTGCGTCCATTGAAGAGACCGTTTCCCCTCTGCTGATAATGAAGCACCATTTCCACATGAGGAGGCAGTGAGTATTTCATCTCTGACTGTAGCCACATGTGCACGGAGAGCTATTAATTCCCTTGGTTCAACATGCGTCTTTGAAAGCCGTCCCTCCGCGCCTCGGTGCAAAGCCATTCTCAATTTCAGTCTTCTATCAAGTGGCTGGCAAAGATTACACAAATGTCATTTTAATGCCCCCCAAAAACCTCACCTCAAAGGGTGCTGTGCTCTTTGAAATACTTCTTTTCATTCTTCAATGTTTGATGTGGGCGTTTTTTAAAGAGCTGCTAGATGCATTGTTAGGGTCCATATTTAAGAAATGGTGTAGCGAGTGCAGTCGTAATGATTTCATTTTCAAACAGGAAGTTTGGGTGTGACATATGCAAGGGATTGTGCATTTTAATAGCCACTTGGCTGTTATTAAGTCATCTGTAAACTCTGATTTGCTCAATGTTAAGGCTGGGACACACCACACTGACTTTCATCCATTGGGCAGTGTTGGGCCATTTGTAAGGTGTGTTTCATTCGTCGCCTCTTGTTGAGCTCATATTGGTAGGAGTTTACCTGATTCAGCATGTATAATCGGTGTTGGCGAAAGTAAGTGATGATAAGATAATCAGCCATAATTACATGATTGAATACTTCTGTGGTGAGCAAGAATTACTTGGTACATGGTACATTACGCTGCTTTGTTTACAGTTTGTATGTATACATCACTAGTTCTTGTATCCCTTTGTGGAGTGACAATACTGATACGGCCACCTGCAGAATCATACATCCTCTAACTCAGGCACAGAATGTTCGATTTCGTTTCAGACGGACGTCAGATTTCAATCGTTTCAGATTGGTGTTCACGATCTTTTTGGTCCAGATGTGGGCAGAGACATCTAATGAGAGAATACAACTCGGTCAGTTTTCGTCACTTCAAGATCTTTAAGATCGGCTTATTTTAGCCCTGATTTTAGCCTTTTTTTCCACTCGCAAACAGGTTTTGTGAAATTACTGACAAATGCCTGAACTTAGAGGCAAATTGTTGCAATTGTTTGAATTATCAGAATCAGAATCAGTTTCATTGCCAAGTGTGCTTCACACACACAAGGAATTTGTTTTGGCAACAGAAGCTTCCAGTGTACATAAAGTGACGAGTGACAACACAAAATTAAATACAAGAAAAGAAAAGGCAATAAACATTAAACATTAAACAGAGATGCAGTTAGTCAAAAAGATCTGGATGATGAGTTGTATGTACAGATATGTTGTAAATATACAGGTTATAAGGTGCTGTGTACAAGTGCGTATGAGAAAGTATTGCACGTTTATTGCACAGTAGGGGATATTTAACTGTTCATGAGGTAGATGGCCTGAGGAAAGAAACCTTTCCTGTGTCTGGCTGTTTTTGTGCTTGGTGCTCTGTAGCGCCGACCAGACGTTAACAGTTCAAACAGGTAGTGTGCTGGGTGTGAGTCGTCCAGAGTGATTTTACAAGCCCTTTTACTCACTCTGGAAGAGTACAGTTCTTAAAGTGTAGGAAGGGTAGTGCCAGTGATTCGTTCAGCAGTCCGGACTATTCGCTGTAGTCTACAGAGGTCGGTTTTGGCAGCTGAGCTGAACCAGACGGTGATTGAAGTGCAGAGGATGGATTGGATGACAGCTGAGTAGAACTGTACGAGCAGCTCCTGTGGCAGGTTGAACTTCCTCAGCTGACGAAGGAAGTACAGTCTCTGCTGGGCTTTCTTTACAATGGAGTCAATGTGAATGTCCCACTTCAGATCCTGAGAGATGGTGGTGCCCAGGAACCTGAATGACTCTACTGCAGCCACAGTGCTGTTCATGATGGTGAGTGGAGGGAGTGCAGGGGGGTTTCGCCTAAAGTCCACTATCATCTCCACTGTTTTGAACGTGTTCAGCTCCAGGTTGTTGTATCTGCACCATAAAGCCAGCTGCTTCACCTCCTGTCTGTATGCAGACTCGTCACCGTTCCGGATGAGGCCGATAACAGTAGTGTCATCCGCAAACTTCAAGAGTCAAATAAATCTCAGACCATCGCCGACACATAACTAAAGCCAGGAACATTTTACATGCTTAATATCTGGACCTGTTGTGATTCAAATTCATGCGATGTGAAATGAGTTCTGACTGAAAAAAAACATGTCGATGATGACCTACAGCCAATGAGAGAGCAAGATGCAGGGCAGTGGGGACTTTGGGAGGAGTTATAGACTACTATCTTAAAAGAAAACCAGTTTTACAATGACATTAAACAAAGGCTAAAAAACATCTGCAGCAGCTGCAACAACACATCAAAACTATTTATTTCCTTTGACTCTCAACTCTGATCTCACAAGTTATTTCCTTAGCACTTCTCACATGCATTTGCGAGTCAGACGTTGTCTGCGATTTGTTTCTGTTGTAGTCATGTAGTGCGTATCCTCCTGTCACTGATCCATTGTGCAGTGTGAACACAGCAGCAACTGAATGCTACCCCGGATAGACATGCAGTGTGAAAACAATGGTAATTTGATATCTTTGAAAATAATGCAGTGTGAACTGCATAGCATTAGTGTGTATTGGGCTTTAGTCAGTTTGTTGGTTTTTGGGGGCAGGGCATTTAGTTAGCATCTGACTGGATAAAAATTTGAATTGTGCAGAATGAGTCATCAGTTTAGTGAGTTAGTTTCAATGGAATACTGTTCATTTTAAATCAGTAAACCAAAGGCAATTTTATTTATCAATTCATATTGATTGACTTGTAGATTTTTGTTTGATTGTAATGAACAAAAAAAATGTAAACATGAATGTTTCAGTGTGGCATGATGGCTCATTGGTTAGCACTGTCACCTTATAGCAAGAAGGCCACTGGTTTGAGCCCTGGCTGGGCCAGTTGACATTTCTGTGTGGAGTTTGCATGTTTTCCCCGTGTTTGCGTGGGTTTCTTCTGGGTGCTCCGGTTTCCCCCACAGTCCAAAGATATGCACTAAAAGGGAATTGATAAACTAAATTGGCCGTAGTGTATAAGTGTATGTGTGAATGTAAGAGTGTATGGGTGTTTCCCAGTGCTGGGTTGCGGCTGGAAGGGCATCCGCTGAATAGAACATATACCGGAATCGTTCACTGTTTATTCTGCTGTGGCAACCCCTGATAAATAAGGGACTAAGTCGAAGAAAAATGAATGAATGAATGAATGAATGAATGAATGAATGAATGAAGCTTCATAGCTCACTGTACTGAAGAAGAAATAGGATTAGAGTTTTATGGTTGCTCATCAGAGAACGGTGATGTTGACAAAGGATTGTGCATTATTCAGCTCTGACCTGCCAGTTATTCATGAAGCTGACGTAATGCCACAAGAGAGACTTGTGTTTTCTGAGAGTGGTCTTTTACTGAAGCTCATGCCGAGTAATTTCAGCACTGTGGTGCTTTAAGAGGTACAAAAAAGACATTCTTTAAGGATACCAATCCTGTCTCAAAACTGGAATTACGAGAGTAGACAATGTCAGAAACATTCGAGAAACAATCCTCAACCAAGTCGCGATGGTGTGCACGGTACTTTATTGTTGAGTTTACTTGAGGGCAAAAAAGGACAAACATCTTGAATGGAAATATTTCAGTAATGCTTTCATGTTGCATCTCGAAGAAAAGTACAATTACAAACAAACGCGCTGCATATGAGAGATGATATGTAGCTCATCAGCTCCTGCATACAGGCTTATTTCACTAATGCTCTTAAGCTGAAATGTGTTAGTTGGATTTGACAACTACTGTATACAGCCTTCAGACTCAAGCCTCATGTATAAACCTGAATACATTTCATCCAAGAAGTGTTTTTGAGTCATGTATGATACTTACAGTGCTAAAAAGTAAAAGTTTCTTGTGGTGGAAATTTGGAAAGGAAAATTGCCTCAGATATTATTTCCTAACAGTTTATCTTTATTATTCACCCTTTTAGAAATTGTTTTTACTTGTTTTAATCATAAATCAAAACTAACTTGTGCACTTTTACTGATGGAAATAATGATGATATTAAAACCTCTCATTAGTTTTTTTTTCTTTACTCTAATCCATGCTATAAGTGATGCTTCAGTGCAAAAGTGCAAAGCTGAATTGGTTTGTAGACACTCAACCTACATTATTCAGGTCCCACTTTTCGGTAATGTGCATTTCAACAAATGATTCTTATGTCTTCTTATGTAACATTCTCACAATCTCTTTACTCATGAAAACATGGAGATTCAGACTCACATTTAACACTTTTCCTGACCCAGATCCAAACCTGTCTTCAAATACTTGCAATAACTTTATTAACACGTTTAAAAAATGAACACCTATACATACGTTACAGTACAGTTAGTAAACATTAGTGGTTGTAAAACACCAACAGCGTCATTTTGCTTTATAAAACCAGCTCAACAGCTCAATATTTGTGACTTTTCTGGTATTGTATCTGCTGGGTGGTTGGGTGTAGAAAGTCTTGTGGAACACAAGCCACAATAAAAGAGTTAATAGCATCCAGGGTGAGAATATACAGTGGTGGATATAAGTATTGAATATGTCACCATTTTTCTCAGAAAACATTTTTCTAAAGATGCTGTTGACTCAAAATTGTCACCAGATGTTGCTAACAACCAAAGAAAAACATATATGCAAAGAAATCAATAATAATTAGTTTACAAATTAAGTTATGTGTATTAAAATGAAATGATACATGGAAAAATTGTTAAACACATGAAGAAAGAGAGCTGTAGAAAGGCAGTGTAAGCCCTGACAGCAGCTGAAATCTCTTAGTAGTAGTACTTAGAGGGCAGCAACCCTCTGCCCTTCCTCAGTATATTAATATAAGCTGCTTCAGTTCAACATCTACATTACCAGGATGATGAAGATGAAACCAGAGTGGACATTTTAGCAGGACAATAATCCAAAACACAGCCAACAAAACTCTCAAATGCTTTCAGAGAAAGTCAGTCAAGCTGTAGAATGGCCCAGCCAATCACCTGACTTGAATCCAATAGAAAATACAAATTAAAAAACTAATTTGATAGACGAAACTCACAGAACCATACATTTTTACCTTTTACATTTTTAAGATTTTTTACATTCTGTGGATGTCTGTGAAAAAAAATCACACCTGATCAATTCATTCTCTACATGTGAGGACTCTTTTAAGCTGCCTTTACCAAAAAAAGCCTTTTATATAGGATCCATCCACTACAGGAGTTCAGTACTTTCTCCTTGTGTCATTTCAATGTTATTACACATAACTATTTTTTTATGCTTTTGTTTTGTTATATTTTTATGTTTGAATTGTTTGGGTTTTTACCAAAATTTAGTTCATTTCAATGTGAACAGGTCCTTTAGAATATTTTCCCAGAAAAAAAATGACGTGTTTAAACATTTTTCCTTACTCTATATACAACATAGAAGTAGTGGATTCTTATGCAGACCTCAGTGTATGATCAGGAACCATAGGTGATATTTTTGTTATGTCTAAATGCTTTCTTTTTTGACTCTCAAAGTGCCAGTAGCTGTTGACTTTATGATTTGCTGGTTTTATGAATCACCAAGCACCACATTTTTAGCAAAAATATGTTTTTATGTTTTCCTGAAGAAAGGTGTTTACATCTAAGATGAGCTGTGAGTCATTTTAGAGCAAATCTTTCTCATTTTTGGATTAATATTGTTTTTAACACAATTTGGTTAAGTTTAAGCATTTAAACATAAGGATTTTAGCATTTGGCACCACTCATTTAACATTTAATATACAAAATATGATGACAACCAACACAATGGAAAAAGTAAAAAAAGAAAATAACAATCGGCACATTGCCACTTTAGCTATCAATAGATAAATTTAATTGAACGTTTCAACCTACACTCAAAAAAATATAATTTTTAATAAAAAAAGAACTTATTTGTTTAATCCACATCAATGTGTTAAAAGTGTTAAGTTAACTTAATTGATTTGTGTTGAGACAACATTAATACATTGTGTATAACCCAGCATTTTTTACAGTGTACATGGTCTTCATCAGATCACACAGGAAATACAATAAAACTCAAGATATAGTCAAAATCTACACATCACAGCTGTAGGCAATGATCACCCCTAAATAACCAATGAGCAAACCAATAAGAAAAATACACAAGTCCAAAAAACAGAAAATGAATACAATATAAATATAGGCCTCTCACAATATCAATGTTTTTTGTTCCATGATATATTGCACTAAAATATATTGCGATAAACACTATTATTGTCATTTTAAGACCATTGCATGCCACTCATTATATAATGCCTGAATAACAATATAGTAGCATCAAAATGCAAGTACACTCATTTGATTTTAGTAATTTTAACAATTTAATAATTAAATATTGGAATATGTTAAAACGTATATCCTAAACAAATAACTTATAATAAATGTTCACAAAAATTGCATGGTAAAAATTATCAGAGTATCTGCGTAATCTGCTACCAGAACTATTTTCAGTTGTCAGACACCCACATGAAAATATACTATAGTAATTTATACACTGACACCTCCAGTAGAGATAGAGATGTTGCACAGTCAACTAAAATGATTCTGGAATAGTTTTTTTTATGTATGGGCGACATATATTGCATCACCAAAAATTATTGAGGTCATGTCCATGTGTTGTGCGATAAGTCGATATGTTGATTATTGTGACAGGCCTATACACATGCATACATACATACATACATAAACACACACGTAATTACAAAAAAGATTTTAAACTAAAATTCAAACCCTTAGGAAACAAGGTATTTTATGTGTGAATATAAAAACAACCAATCCACATTTACCACATTTACCTGTTATGGATAAACTTTAACATGCTTTTAAACGCACTTACTAAACATTTTACTTCGAAAGTGTGAGTTGTAAAATCTACTGCACATTTTTTCCAATGAGCCTGTTTTGATAATAACATTTGGTCCGTCTCTGAAGCAGTTTCCCGTTGCAGGAAGTTAGACAAGTGCTCTCTTTGTTTCAGATATTTTCCTCTACAAGAATAGCTCACCTACTTGCGCACACTCTCTCTAGTTTTTCTCCAATCAAGTCCTGCTCCGTAAGTGCTCTTCATCAGTTTCAGCCTGGCTGATATGCTGCGTCTCAGTGGAAAGGAGACTCACTCGGGCACTTTGTGATTTCAGCTGTTCTCCGGGTCATTCAGACATCAACAGGTCGATGAATCAGGTTTGTGTGAAGTTTTACTGTCATCGCTCTTTGTTGTCCACTATAAAAGTATCAGACTCGGCTATTACAACCACAGGTCAGAACAACCTTTCATGTATCCTTGTATGTTTCCTGTGCGTTGTTGAATTTGTATTGGGCTGCTTCCTGTTCTTTGTCTTTTGTGGAGGATATGATCTGACCTCTGATGACCTGTAATGAGTGTATGGGTTCCTTACAGGCAGGGCTGTAATGTCTGCCTTGAAACTGTTGGGGGTAGATCTGTCACTCAGAATTGAAGAAGACATACATATTTGCTCCTAAGGCCAGGACACACCAAGTCAATGGCAAACATTTAGTGTACACGACACCCAACTGTGCGACAACCCATCTGGACCAAAAAGCTGCACGTCAACACACCAAACGGACAGCAGCCAACTTATTTGAGAGTGTGTGTTCTGCTCCTGTGTAAAAGAATAGTCTATTTTCTTGTCTTGTCATCGAACTTCCAACGTGCACATGCCAAGAGTAAACAAAGCAGCATTTGGTACATTATCACAGTAGTTGTTGCTCACCAAAAAGGGATTTGCTTATGTTCAAATATATCTGATAATCTAATAATTCATATCGTTTGCAAATAATTGAGAAATCTAGTGAAATTACAGCTGGCCCCTTTTGTGTTCTCTCTCGACTTGAATTGTTTACTTACTATGTCACCTCAGTTTTTGTTCTGGTGCTTTGAATCATTGCTGAAAAACCAATCAGAGCTCTCTTTTCAGTTGACGCCCTAAAACAGATTCAACATGCTGAATCGGGCCAATAAGCACCAATGTTAAACAACGAGAGGTGCAAATCAACTAGCCACAGCCACAACTATCTACAATAGCCACAGCCATATCACCCTGCTGCCCAAGACTGGTTACTCACTGAAGCTACTTTAAGTAAGGCTGAGCCTGGTCAGTACCTGTATGGGAGACCACATAGGAAAACTAGCTTACTGTTGGAAGTGGTGTTAGTGAGGACAGCAGATGGCACTCAACTTGTAGTCTGTGTGAGTCTTAATGCTCCGGTATAGTGAAGGGGACACTATGCTGTCAATGAGCGTCATCTTTCAGATGAGACATTAAACTGAGTTCCTGACTCTCTGTGGTCAATCCCAAGGCACTTCTCATAAAAATCCCATGGGACTTCTCGTAAAGAGTAGGGGTGTAACCCTGGTGTCCTAGCCAAATACCCTACATCAGCCCATACCCATCATGACCTCCTGATCATCCCCATCCACTGAATTGGCTTGATCACTGTCTCTCCACTACACCAATAGCAGGTATATAGTGAGTGCGCTGGTGTCTTTGTCCTGTGGCTGCTGTCGCATCATCCAAGGGGTGGTGTGGAGATGATTATGAAGCACTTTGGGTGTATGGCCATACACAGTAAATGCGCTATATAAATACACATTACATTTTACACTACATTACACCTAGGCAGACCGAGGCTGACCAATAGTTTGTTAGCTTTGGTTTTGTCCAGGCCTTTACGCATTCTTTAGTCTCACCCTTTTGTCTTGTGATTTAAAGTTAGGGACCTGTTTTGCACAACCTATCACAAACAACGATGGTCAAAATCCACCTTTTGTTATAATCTCCAAAACTCCAAAACTCTCTCCAAATGCATGGTTGCAGATTTTCCCCTACAATTACATACATTAGAGTTTAACATAAATTGTTGAGTAAATGTGTGGAAGAATTGCAATATTTTCATAAAATATATTATATGCCGAACTGCTTTACCAGTGAGAGTCAGTTCATAACTGTATTTGCAAAAAGCTGTTTCTAAAAAAAAAATGTCTCTTTGTGCTCTAGCTTCATGTCCAGCATGTTGTCAAGTTTCTGAAAGGTCTTGTTGGCATGATGCATGGCAAATATGGCTAAAGTTATCATTGTCTCTAAATGTATTCACATATACCAGAGCTAATTCATTAGTTTTATCCCAAAAACATCATAATCATAAGTGTAATTCATAAGCGTGCCATGATTCAGTAGAAGTCTATAGTCAAAATCGCTTATGGAAAATAGCAGCTTATTTGCATTCAAATGTACACACACACAAAATCAGTGTGATTTTTGCAATGGTGTTGTACTGTAAAATGAATGCATTTTTTATTAGGGTTAAAATAATTGTTGCCAGACATGGCAGAAACATTAATCACTGCAATAAAGATCCAATCATAGACCTTGAGAAGATGCATACATAGTAATTGCAAATTTGCTCATTACAGTGGGCTATTTTGCAAATGTCACTTAACATACACCTGAAAGTAATTTGCTGTTTCGTTAAAACGCTGTTATGAATTCAAAACACAGTCCTCTGTGTAGCTATTAGATACTGGGATGTTTAAACCAAAGAGCAATAAGCCTACAATCCTCCTAATTTATGAGGAACAACTTGGAAAATTGCTGATCCATCACTGTATGTGTCTGTGTGAGGCATAAAGATAAACAACTCTCTCTCCCGCTCCCCTTCTGTTCTAAAGATTATTTGCTATTTCTTTACTTAAGCCCTTCTTAAAGTTTCAAATATCCAAGTCAGTGTAAGATCAACTATACAAATTATTAATACGTTATCATCCAAGACAGCAATTACAGGAACCTGCTTATGGATACACTTTTTTTTGCTGAATTATGTTAGTTTTGCAATTTTTGGCCTTGCAAAGTCTGCATGCAGAGAAAATGAAGCTGTTTATACATAAAATAGTTTGGGCAAGAAGTATTAAAGTTGTCAAAAGATGTTCTGTGAATTTAATATATCGGCTCATTTTCTCAGCTCACACACTCACAAACACACACTCATGGTGCCACTTATGAAAGAAAGCCAGTACTGTATTTACAGAACATTTACAGAAACGTGCTTCTCTCTATACTAGTTTTAATTGTGTGCAAGTGTGTGTGTTTGTGTGTGTGTGCTCGTTTTTGTAATTTAGAAGAACACAAATCACATGTAAATTGACATGCTGTATGACCTTGGTATGACTATATTAAGGTGTATTATAAGGACATAAATTGTGTGGCAATGTAAATTAAAACACTTAAAAATCATACTTAATGGGATATTTTTCCCTCCTTTAGGGGTAGAGGTAGGGTAAGGAAATATAATAAAAAAATGTTTAAAGGTCATCTATGATGAAAATCATGTTTTAGAAGCTGTTTGGACAGAACTGTGTGTAGGTATAGTGTATCCATAGTCATATTAGGGTGATATAAAGACAATAAATCCCTTTTTAAAATTTTCTGACGTTAAAATAGGATCAAAATCCTTCCCATTTTGAGGCAGACCGCAACGTGACGTAGAAGTGCAGTTTACCCGCCCACCGCATTGATTGACAGCCACATATTAACATTTCTTCATTGTAACGCATATAATCATATCAAGACAAGACAAAGCAAAGAAAAGCAACTGGGATAAAAAAAAGATCTGTTCAGCTCGTTGTAATCATCAGTCATCATTAAATGTGATCAAGAGTGAGTTTTACAAGTTTAAACATTTTTTTAACAGTGCATGTTTGTAATGATTTACAGCAATTCACATTTGCCATGCAATAACAGTACAAAGTTAAACATGCGCTCTGTGTGTGTCCCCACTGTGTGTGCATGTGTTGGTGTGTGTGCTTGAACTTTGTAACAACATTGCGTGTGACTCATCGAAAGGCTTGAATTAACTCCACAACAAAAACATAAAATAATCATTGGTAAAGTTCTTACTGTAGTATTTCTAACAAACGTAACGTGAGATCTGCTTCCTTCATGTCTGTCACTGTGCTTTTTATCTGACGCAGCCGAGGCAGAGATCGAGGCACACTCTGACAGGCATGTGGGAACGGTGGACGGGGAGAACTAGCATTAAAGGCACACGCAACAATAACAGCTACAGTGTGTTCAGAGCAGAAAATTCCAATATTCTAAAAGCTATAATAAATAACCTGATGGGTATTTTGAGCTGAAACTTTACAGACACATTCTGGAGACACAAAAGACCTATCTTTAATCTTGAAAAGGGGGTAAAATAGGTGCCCTTTAAAGTATAGAATACATTATGCCTATTGTAAACCACATATACAATGTGTGTTTATGTTTGTGCACACAGAAATAAATGTTAAATTGGCTTTTTTCAGTTGTTTTGTTTGCACTGTGGTTTTTGCTACATTTATAATCTTATCGCAGTGTTTTGTTTTTTTTTGTGGTTGATTCAGTTTTTGACTTCTGGCACCTCAGAGGATTAAAAGCCAGTAAATAATGAAGACAGTCAAAGCAAATGCCATGAAGTGCTGCAAAATTAACGTCAAAAGCATTGTGGTTTAATCTTTTAAAGATCCAGAGGGCTGTAGTTGATACTGAAGTTAAAGGTGATATCAAACTGCTTCAGGATGGTTTTCTCACAACTTGAAATGTGAAATTTATGAAATTAAATCAAAAACTATTTCATGAGGAACATTTTTTTTTACTGAAATTGGTAAATTATTTAATGTATTCTGTTCAAAAGATTGAGGTTTTTGAAAAAAAAAGTCTCTTATGCTTTACAAGGCTGCATATTATCAATAATCCAGCTGAAACAGGTATGCTGTGAAATATGATGAGATATAATATTTTAAAACAAAAAAATCTAATGAAATAGGGCTGGGCCAATAACCAATATTATATTGAATTGTAATAAAATTTGTCAATAACAATGACAAGCTCTGCACTTTTTTACTCTATATTGATCTAAGAGCCAATCACACAGCAGAAATGTGCAACAATGAGAATCTAAAAGTGTGTTGATATTAAAGATGCACCAAATTTTCAGCCACCGAAAATGTATCAGCTGAAAATATGTTATGGCATTAAATGGACCCTCTAATTTTGTGGCTTCAGTCATTGTTGGGGTACTCTTTTAAATCTGGAAGCATTAACTTATATCGAAATATATATATGGTTATCGTTCAATATTAAAAATATTTTTAAAGAGTGCATTTTTGCCATATTGTCCAGCCCTATAATGAAAACACTGCAAAATATTTTGCTAATAGCCTATTTGAATAGAAAATAATCTGTTTATATATGATTTTAAATATTAGCTCAATATTTGCTAATATATGAATGGAAATAGATTTTTATTAATTTAGAAAAAAAGTTTACAAAATACAAAACAATTTAGGTGCTTTTTTAAAAACATTGTAATGAATGGTATTTTATCTCTATTTAAATAAATTCTATGTCATAAAGCATATGCAAACACTGTTAATATTTAGCTATAAACTCTACCGACTGGCTTCTCCCCTGTACAATTTCATATGATATATCAAACTTATTTCCACACTAAAACAAATATATGTAATTTTGTGTATTTCATTTTTTATTTAATAAATGAGTTTCACTTTCATTTAGCAAGATTTCATTCAGGCCCTGTGACTCACTCTGAGCTACTGGATGGGATCATGCGAATATAAAGGACTGATAGGACAGTTGTTTTAATGGAGTTTCATACCGCATGCAGAATGAAAAAAAAAATCTGCTTTTACCGGACAGTATAAACGTGTGTTCCGTGATGATGATGTGACAATACTGTAAGTCTCCAGGAGTTCATTCTGTGAGTGTGTGTGTGTGTGTTTGCGCGCGCTTAGAGATGTGTGCGTCTGTGGTGCTTAACTGGCTTAACTGACTCGTTAGGTGTGTAGGTCCTGTCGTAAAATGCGGCTAAAAGTCCTTCACAGTGTTAATAGTTTGATTACGGCGTTTACATATCTGCACTTCAATAATGCGACTAAAATAGGAATACTATTTTCAGCATATCTGAAATGCTATTCCAATGCATGGATACGGACCATAATGTGTGAGGCTGTAGTTGTAGCGTATGTTGGATGCGGCACCTGCAACTCTGAGGCCAGCCTGGGTTGCCAGGTGTGTGCAAAGCACTTTATTTACAGATCAAATCCAATCCTGCCTCCAATCGTTAATGCTAATTTTACCCTCACGCTCTATCACGAGACAACTTTTCACCTCGACGAGAAATCTTGCCACGATTTAATCTTGCGAGATCTTGTCGTACGAGATCTTGTCACACCCATATTGGTTGGGCTGGTTGGTTGGTTGATTTGATTGATTGACTGACTGACTGACTGATTGATTGGTTGATTGATTGATTGATAGATAGATAGATAGATAGATAGATAGATAGATAGATAGATAGAT
>CAIGQZ010004625.1:5619767-5632198 GCA_903798205.1 Danio tinwini | reverse complement strand
ATATTTATTTATTTATATTTTTTTTGTATGTTCTATTTTTATGTATTCACAATTTTAGTCATCATACTTTACACATTTCATGTACTTAACATTAGGGGTGTGAACCTACACTGCTCGTGCCATCAATTCTGTTCAATTTAATATCTCGGTGCATCACGTTGCATTGACGATGCTTTCTATACACAATTATATATTTTTCTTCACAACACAATTACTAAATTACATTTTAAAAATCTAAGGCTGCACTGCAAAAAAGGCTTTTCTTACTTAGATTTTTCATCTTGTTTCTAGTCCAAATAACTAAAAATTCTTAAATCAAGAAGAATTTTCTAAACAAGCTAAAAATGTTGTCTTGTTTTAAGAAATAATATACCAAAATTAAGTGAGTTTTTCCTTAAAACTAGCAAAATAATCTGCCAATGGGGTAAGCAAAATAATCTTATGTCAAAAGGAAAAACAAGATTATTTTTCTTACCCCATTAGCAGATGATTTAGCTTGTTTTAAGGAAAAACTGAATTAATATTGGCATATTATTTCTGACATTATAGTTTGCTTGCCAAAAACATGTTCCCTGATATAAGAATTTTGAAATATTTAAACTAGACACAAGACAAAAAAATAGAAGAAATTTTTTTTGCAGTGTGCATGGTGGCAAAGTGGGTAGCAGGATTGCCTCACAGCAAAAATGTTGCTGGTTCGAGCCTCGGCTGGGTCAGTTGCCGTTTCTGTGTGGAGTTTGCATGTTCTCCACATGTTTGCATAGGCTTCCTCCACAAGTCCAAAGACATGTGGTATAGGTGAATTGGGTAAGCTAAATTGTCCATAGTGTATGTGTGTGAATGAGTGTGTATCGATATTTCCCAGTGATGGGTTGCAGCTGGAAAGGCATCCACTGCGTAAAACATATGCTGGATTAATTGGCGGTTCATTCCGCAGTGGCAACCGCAAAATAATAAAGGGACTAAGCCGAAAAGAAAATGAATTTATGAATGAATATTAAAAAAATCTATAAATATATATTTAAATTTATATATTAGTTGTAATACCAATAATTGTTGTACCTTTATTTTACCTGCTTAAAGAAAACACTCTTTTTGAATGTATCAAACAAAACTCAAGGACATGCACAGACCAACATGAGCATTTATAGCAAATAAACTGGATTGATTGGTCATTGTGTTCACGCTCTCAACAGAAAGGACTGCGATTTGCTCTAAAACTGCCAGCGCTGTTCACCAATGAGTGACATAGACAATGAAGAACAGTCGTGGTTAGAGTCAAGGCTATACTCGCATAATGCACGGTTATCACGGGTAATTTGTAGTAGATAGAGAATTGAGAAAAATCGCTCTAGTATCACTATAAGAGTCAAACAGAAAGAAAACGTTACCTTAGGTCGAGAGAGAACGTTTTACAACTTTCATTTTCATTTCCCTAGAAGTGAAATAGTGTCTCCTGGTTCTGCTGTACTTCAGTGTCAGTGAAAGACTGTCCAGAAAACACACACACACAGTGAATTGTGCACGGTTTCTGCATTTTTAAGTAGTTGAAGTGTTTTAATTACTCATGGTCGCCACTCTTACCATAGTAAGCTACCTCAATATAGCACATATTAAATAAATCACGTTAGTACGTAATAACCGTTTTATGATCTATTACTGAACCAATACTGAATTATTCACTTCTGCATCGTAGTGCATTGAAGAAACAATTAATTTTGACACCCCTACTTATTATAATAATAAATGGCAAATATAATAATTTTCTCCTCTTTTTCTCCAATTTCCAAAATAAGCACAAATCTCAAGCTTTTCTCATTTTCAATTCTGTTGGAGGGGTTACAGGTTGAGCGCATGAGCCATCACAGACTCACACCAGTGTTGTTTTTGTGTGTTTTTAAGGGCATAACATCCCACAGGCAGAATGAACATCAACACTGATGCCCAGTTAAATGAATGCATTAGTAAACTCAGGAATACTTGCCTGCACACTGAAGCCTTTGGGACCAAATGTCTTTTAACTCGGCTTCACGTTCGGATCCACGTTCTAGCAAGAAATTCATCATCTCTCTCTTTGACATCCGTCCCTCATTAGCCACACGCATTTGTCTGTGCTTTATGTGGGGGGTAGTGATTGATGTAGATAAGGTATTAGCTGTCTGTTTTTTACTTCTTCTTTTTTTTTTGGCTTTGTTAATGGACTCATTTGTAACGTTATGAAGCACACTGGGGGCATTGAGCTTAGATACATGTTAGACTGTAAATAAATCTGTCTAGGGAACTGTGTGTCTCTCTGTTTGCAGTTTTTTTTTCTGTTTTTTGCTCATTTTCCACTTATTCCTCTTAAAAGGCTTTTCATCTTAGTTTCACTGTCATATTTTAAAAGTGGTTTAGCACGATGGTGTAGTAATATAATAAAAATAAATAAATAAATACTACACTACCTGACAAAAGTCTTGTCGTCGTTCCCAGTTGTAAGAGCAGCAAATAATAACTTCTAGTTGATCATTTAGAAAAGTGTCAGAAGGTAGATTTTTCTGATGAATCATCTGTTGAACTGCATCCCAATCATCACAAATACTGCAGAAGACCTATTGGAGTCTGCATGGACACAAGATTCTCATGATTTTAGTCAAGTTTGGTGATGGAAAAATCATGGTTTGAGGTTGCATTCAGTATGGGGCATGCAAGATAATCTGCAGAGTGGATAGCAACATCAACAGCCTGAGGTATCAAGACATTTGTGATCCCCATTACATTACAAATCACAGGAGAGGGCAAATTCTTCAGCAGGATAGCACTCCTTCTCATACTTCAGCCTCCACATCAAAGTTCCTGAAAGCCAAGAAGGTCAAGGTGCTCCAGGATCGGCCAGCCCAGTCACCAGACTTAAACATTATTGAGCATGTCTGGGGTAAGATGAAGGAGGAGGCATTGAAGATGAATCCAAATAATCTTGATGAACTCTGGGAGTCCTGCAAGAACGCTTTCTTTGCCAGACCAGATGACTTTATTAATAAGTTTCTTGAGTCATTGGAGAGATGTATGGATGCAGTCCTTCAAGCTCATGGGAGTCATACACAATATTAATTATTTTTCCACTGCACCATGACTTGATATTCTATACTGTACAATATTTCTGTTAAGTGACAATACTTTTGTCTCAGCAAAGTCAGACCTTACTGTCCTAATTAAATAATTAAAAATCAAGGCATAATCATATTTTATTTTGGTAAAATAAGCGTAATCTAAAGGCCTTTGCCTTTTATATAAGCCACTTTTGATACCAAATGATCAACTAGAAGTCAAGTTATTATTTATTGTTCCTAAAACGTGGATAGGCGACAAGACTTTTGTAATAATAATTTTAAAAAGCATTAATAAGAGTACATTTTTAAGAATGGATTTATAAATACTTAATGTATTTTTACATAATGGAATATGATCCATTGTCATAATATAATAGCTGAATTAAGCTTTCCATTAATGTTTTGTTTGTAAGGATAGAACAATATTTGGCCAAGATACAACTATCTGAAAAATTGAGATATGGGGGTTCAAAAATATGTAAATATTGAGAAAATCACATTTAAATCTGCCTAAATGAAGTGCATTTTTGCATAAAAATGTACATGTCTACATGGAACAAGATCTTTTCGTAATATTAATTTTGGTATAAAAGAGAAATGTATCATTTTGAGTCATGCAATGTATTTATAATTGAACCCATGTAGCTTAAGGTTTTATGGTCCAGGGTCACACTTTAAAGAACCTGTTTTCCTATTGTGTGACTGGTAAAGTCAGATAAATTAGTCAAGTCTGAGCAATTTTATAATGATTCTGCTAAGCTCTAAAATGTTTTATCAGTTAGAAATTTTTTAATTAAAAATATTTCATATTTAATATCACAGGGCCATTGAATATTGTTGCGGACAATGTGGAGCCTTGGAAGTAAAATAATTGAGAAGCACTGGTTTACAGTGACACAAGGTTAATTATATGAAGTGTGAAAAGTCTATTTCTGTGCCTTTTTTCCCTTTTATTTCACTCTCTCTGTAACTGAAATACACGTGATGTCCTTTGGTTTGGAGAACAAACACATAGAGAAGAGTAGAGAAAAAAGGGACGTCTTGGATGAGGATGGCTTTATTCAGGGTGAGTTGAGCTGAACTGATGGAGCTGTATTGATTATATTTTCTTATTATCACCTCTACGGCTCGGCTTATCTGTGACAGGCAAGCGAGAAGACTAGAAATTAGCCTTGCACATTTTTTCGCTCCTCTTTTTCTCTCCTTTCCATCGATTTTTAAAGGGAGAATAAATCTCATTATAATATTCCCAGACCCTAAGATAAGCGTTGAGGATTTTGCACAATTTCCCCTCTTTGCTCTAACAAATAAAAACTCTACACCACAAACTCATATTTTGATTTTATGGTTGTTTAACTTCCTGACCGATGATCCAGCTTTCTCGATCGCTCTCTTTTTCTCTCCGATGATTTATATATTACTTGATACTGATGTGTGGGCTTGTCTAGTCATTGCTCCTCGACATCCATCTTCTCCTACATACGTACTGTAGTCCATGTTGTGTGTGTGACTTGTGAAAATCAAAGTTGTTAGGAGGTGCTCAGATGTGAGATGTTGTGAACTGCTGAGCTCTAATCAAAGTGATCCATCATGTTAGGGGTAAGTGAACAGAACAAAAGCACTCTCCAGTTTTCAGTCCGGGGGGAGATTTTGACTCGCAGTTCTGCCACTCGGGATATTACACTTTGATGCTCGAATCTGCTGTTTTCTGCAAAAGCTGCTTTAAGGGTTTGCACATAGATAGTGTCACTTTAATGGATGGTTGGTTATACAAATTGCTCACAATTTGTGGAAAGGTGATGGTTATATTATACAGCTGTGGAGTAAATTAGGAGACCACTTCAATGTTGTTATTGGGTCTCTGTTTGCTTTCATTAAATTGTTGATTTTTGTTTTGCATTAAACCTATATATGCTTTATACCTATATATCTTCACGGGGGTTTTATATATATTTTTTATGCTACCTTAATGTACAAGAAGCTAAAACTCGATCATTCAGAAGTGGGAACAGGCGGACGTGGAACAACTTTAATCATAAGGTAAACACAAAACAGCTCCTCCAAAGGACTCCACACTTGTAAACACTCACTCTAACTGGCCCTCTGCTGTGCCCAGGTGTGTCAACGCTACCAAACCGACCTGCGATATGCGTCTTTACATTGTGTAGTTCCATTTTTGAGAGGTGCGTGGGTATGCGACCGCACAAAGGCTGCGCTGAACCATATACGTGCTCTCAATATAAATCTGTAAAAATCAGCCTTAACGGGGGGTGGAAGGGGGGCACGTGACTCCACACACAGTAGGGATAATAACTGATAAAATCAATCTGGAGAAAGTAGATTGATTATAGGTTCTAAATATCGATTTTGATTTTTTTTCGATTAATCACCCAGCCCTACTTAAAAGTAATTTTGCTTTGATGGTTAAAGTCAGAATTTTAAATGAATCGGTTATTCATTTGTTTTAATAAAATAAAAGGAATAAATTGTAAACAACAAAATATTTGTTAATATCATTTCTTCCCTCTTAACTGCTATAGCAGAAAAATAAACAAACCTTGTGTGCAATCACTCAATGTTTCAATGGCAAAAAGACATCAAGTCAATTAGGATCAGTTTGCTACAGAAGAATTAACTAGAAAATTATTTATTTAAATATAGTAATGCATGTCTGTAAATAACTTACTTAAAATGTCTTAAATATTTAGGCAGGTTTAGGCAAGTTTATTTATATAGCACATTTCATACACAGTGGCAATTCAAAGTGCTTTAAATAAACAAAAATATAAAGACAAGTATAAGAAAATAAAAAAGTAAATAATAAGATTGATTAAAAACAGATAAAAACGGGTTATAAAAGAATGAAAAGAAAAGAACAATAGTGCGATCTGTCGGACGTAGCACAGTGCTCATTCAGTAAAAGCACAGCTAAACAGATCTGTTTTCAGTCTTGATTTGAATGTGCCTAATGTTGGAGCACATCTGATCATTTCTGAGGGCTGATTTCAGCAGTGAGGGGCATAGTAGCTGAAGGCCAATTCACCTTGCTTTGACTGAACTCTTGGAATTTCTAGTTTATATGATCCTAGAGATCTGAGTGGTCTGTTAGGTTTGTATTTAGTAAGCATATCTGTAATGTATTGAGGTCCTAGGCCATTTAGTGATTTATAGACAAGTATTAATACTTTAAAATCTATTCTGAATGTAACTGGGAGCCCGTGTAAAGACCTAAGGACAGGTGTGGTGTGCTCTGATTTCCTGCTTCTGGTCAGAATACTGGTTGCAGTGTTCTGGATGAGCTGCAACTGTCTGACTGTCTTTTTGGGAAGGCCCTTGAGGAGGCCGTTACAGTAATCCGCCCTGCTGCTGATGAAAGCATGAACAAGTTTCTCTAAGTCTTCACTGGAAACAAAGCATCTGATTCTTGCAATGTTTTTGAGATGATAGTATGCTGATTTATTAACTGCTTTGACATGACTATTGAAACTCAGATCTGAATCCAGAGTTACACCAAGGTTCTTGACCTTATTTTTTTGTTGTTTGACCTTTAGAGCCAAGGTACGCATTCACCTTGAGAACCTCATCTCTGTTCCCAAACGCAATGACTTCAGTTTTCTCTTTGTTTAACTGAAAAAAGTTTTGACACATACAGCTGTTCATTTCATCAATGCATTGGCAGAGGATGTCAACCGGGCTGTAGTCATTAGGCAGTAAGGCTAAGTAGATCTGAGTGTCATCAGCATAGCTTTGGTAGGAAATTTGGTTCTTTCTCATTATTTGGCTCAGAAGGAGTTGAACAGGAGAGGTGCCAGAATCTAGCCTTGTGGGACTCCACATGTCATGGGTGTCCACCTTGACCTATGGTCACCTATACTGACATAGTAACCTCTCCCTTCAAGGTAAGATCTGAACCATCCCAGACAGCCCAACCCAGTTTTCCAGCCTATCCAGAAGTATGCTGTGATCGACAGTGTCAAATGCAGCACTGAGATCGAGCAATACCAGCACTGTTATTTTGCCTGAATCTGTATTCAGGCGGATATCATTGATTATCTTTATAAGAGCCTTCTCTGTTCTGTGATGTGCTCAGAACCCAGATTGAAAATTGTCTAATCACCCCTTGAAGTTTAAGAACATGTTAACCTGGTTAAAAAAAAATTTTTAAATGATTTTGCCAATGAAAGGGAGATTTAATGTATGTTTTAAACAAATGTGTCACAAAAACAGGAAGGACACAATGTGAATTATTATATTTGAAAAACAAGCTGGAGTAGAAACATACATTTTAATAAGATAAAGACGTTATTGTTAAAACTAACATCAGAAGCATTGAAGTGTAGAAAGAGTTGCAAGCCTCTAAAAGTTTCTCAGGAGAAAAATAATATTGTTGGCGTTGGCTTAGATAAGGAACACAGTTCAAAAACATTGGATTATCCCTTCTAGCAAGCGCTGCCCTTTGTCGGAGATTTGAGGTCCAAAAATCCCTCCAGCGTCACAGTCCAACACTTCCCAGAACCTGCACGGATATGTTCTCTGATAATATTTTCTCCATATTTCCCTTGCTGACCGATGAAATGATTTAAGCATATAGAAGACTGAAGCTGATGCATGCAGAATTTTCTTGCAATAAACATAGTCAATTACGTATTAATTGTACCTTAAACCTCCACCAATGAAGCCGGAGATGCACATTACCCCACATGTGTGACATAATTATATACCGCGGTGAAGAATTAGTGGTGGGACTGTGCAGAAGCAGTTCAATAATCTTGGGTCACAATATCTCTGCATCACACCATGTTACCGCCTTGGGATAAATTACAAAAATGAACTCTGGATGGTAAGTATCTGTCTATTGTGGATCTGTTGGATATGTCCACACAGCTGCAAATCCACGGGGCAAAGCACAACAGAAACAGAATGAGGAGCTAAACATGGGAGGGAGAATCAGACCAACAAGAACGAGTAACTTAAGTTTACTGGTTTATCACCAATTGGTTACACTATTAACAAATTAATGTGTTGTGGTCAGCTTTCACACATAAATGTTGGTGTTAATATTTCAAAGCCAAGTGTGCCACATGCCTGCTTTTGAGTGATGCTCCCAGCCATTAGATCGCCCCCTGGGGGCTGGCTGCAGTACAAGTCATAAATCCTGCCTCCTCTGTGTTAATGAACAAGACTTGAGCACAAATAAAAAAAAAATGATCACACTTGCAAAAAAATGACCCGAAAGATGGTTTTGGTTATATAAGGCACTGGTTATTATGCTGAAATAGGTTAAGATATTCTTTTTTGTAAACAATATGTTTTTATCCAGTAATTTAATGCTATAAAAATGTCATCGTGATTGACAGTTGTGATTAACAGCTTCTCTAAGCAGACCGTTGGAGCTTCGAGAGGAGATTGAAGTGTTATTATTCCATTTCTGTGTTAATTTACCATTATAAGATGAGTTGATCAGCAGTAAACCATATTTTTTAACCTACAGGATCTGATGGATCACTGTTTATTCCATAAAGTGAGGGCTTTATTTTTGCTGATACACGCCAAGCCATGACTGGGAAACTACAGGTGATCGTTATCTAGTAGTAATTATTTTTATGGGTCTTAAATAATAATTAGGAAGACAAAACTAATGTTAGCCTATGTTTACATCGATCTCCTGTAACGTTATTTGAACTTGATTTAAAGGACGCCTCTGACATTTTGAGTTCCGGTGTTCTGTCGATTTGTTTTATCTTGTCAGATTGTCCTACCTCCCATTCAAAAAGTAGGTAGCAAATTCTGATGACGTTATATGTTACAATCAGATTTTGCTACCAGTGTAAATTAGAATGTGGATTAGTGTGATACGAAGCTGTAATATCGCCCTAACCTACCTAATCCCTAACCCCAACCTCAGAACCATTCAAATACAGTGTTGGTAGCATAATCAGACGGGTAGGATATAGTGTCAGAATACCTCAATGTTATTGAGTTAATGTACTGAATTTGCTGTTATCAAATTTTAATGTTCTAGAAAAAAGACCTGTAAATGTTATATATTATTTATATATGTCAATATGTCATGTAACAATAATTTTCATGTAAAAATAAAGGCTTTTTATTTGAAAACACCTAATAAACATTAAATTGAAGGTAAATTCTTATTTGCCAGATATTAAGGCATCAAATAAACCAAATGAAAACGGAGGCAAAAAATGATAAGCAATATACAAGTGATGTTGCAATAGCTGATTCACATCAGTTAATGTATTAATACTGCTAAGTTTATTGTATAAATTGATAAGGATGGTTTTATATAGTGCAGGGATAGAATGTGCGTCTATCCTCTTGATATTTCGAAATCTTGGCAGTCCTTCTGTGCATACCCAGGCTCCAGTTTCAGCAGTTTTTTTGAGACAGTCTGCTTGTCATGAGGTATTTTGCATTTAAATCGTTCAATGAGAAATGTGTAACTATCCTGTTTATATTTAGAAATCTTGCTGTATTTATCTTTTAAATGCACAATTTTTCCCGCATGGTAAATCATTATCTATGGTGTGTGTATTTTGGGTCCTGTTGATTGCTAATTAAAAATAAAAACCTTTCTAAAATGTATGTGTTTATATGTTATTGTTCATATTTCATAAGTGAAAGCCTAATTCTACCCCTATGAAAATAACAAATACCAACAACCCATTATAAGATAATTTTTTTTTGTGCTCATAGCTTAGTCTAATTTAGGCTAGAGTGTATGAAAGATCGTTTATTTTGCAGTCCAACATAGATTGTTTTCATTAAATTATAACAGCTTACATCACACAGTTTTTAATAAATTGAATATTATTATGTGTTTGTTTATGTAAGTGCTTATGTTTATATTAGCGAGCCTTTGTTGCAGTGCAGATACAGGTGGTCAAGTGAGAAGTTTGGGGGGCATGGCTGATTTGACGTACAAGCGTTTGATTGGAAGTTTGATTCCGCGGCTCCGCCTCTGGCTTCATCAGGCAGTCCTTCTGCTTATACCCAGGCTCCAGTTTCAGCAGTTTTTTGCGACAGTCTAAGCCTGTCATAAGGCATTTTGCATTCAAAGCGTTCAATGGGAAAAGGTGCTGTCGCGTTGTCCATATTTTTTACAATCATTGGTCAAAGCATTGCAAAGATACAACCTCAAATGCCATCAAATTCATTGGTACTGCAATGAAAAACATTTAGCTTGATTGGAGTCCAATTTGGTGAAAATCAATTATAATAAGCAATTAAAAGCTATTTTACCACTTGTGCTGAAATTATAAAGGTGTCATCATTGATGTCATACTGTATATAGCATAAATAAGTACAGTACACCCCATTTTAAAAATTAATATTTTTATTAACCCCTAATATAGATATCTGTAACTGCAACTTTTTATTTCTTTCTCTAAGGAACAGTGAGTGTGCCATAATTTTATGCTAATATATGGGTAAGTGCGTCATCCTGTGCGTATGTGTGTACTGTACATAGGATCAGCTGGCAATGAGAGAATGTATACACACAACAATCTGCCAGCACCCAAAGGACTCAAAGCAAGTCAAGTGCAAACACAAACCACAGCCACACACTCGCCGCGCAGCCATTCATGTGCAAACGGAATGCTTAACAAACTGTCTAAATAAGACACAACTGATTTTATTAGCTGATTGGCTACAGACTCCATTATGGCTGCCTGGCTGAGGACGGAAATAATTAGTCTTTGACTCATTCTTATTCAGCACAAAGCTCTAAAACATTGCCCATCATTACATTTGACTGGGATGCTGCTTTTGTGTGTGACGTTTTGGCAGGGTGATGCATTAATTGTTGTCTAGCGCCGTGAGTTTGGGATTGTGCCGTGATGGCTGGATAACTCTTGCTGAATGAGCTTCTCTGCACTTCTGCTGATTAACCCAACAACAGGCGAGGGGAGAAATGAGGAGACCATGCTTTGCAATAAAATTGTTTTCGCTTTTTAGCTGGCATCTATTGCAGTCATTTGTCTTCTTCTTTTGCTCTTGAGTCTATGGCAGCTCATAGGACCGCACAGTACCCACACAGTAGTCATTTGTGAATTCTTGCACACAGATAAAGGACAGCCTGAATCTGAACTGTATTTGACTGCTTTATTGTTAAACAGAATACATGACCTCTATATTGCGCTAAATGTTTGTATTGAGCATCTCTGAAAGACTTTGCACACCCCTAAAGTGAGCTATCATCATCTTTAAAAATACAGTGCGCAGCATATATAAGTACACCCTTAACAAATCCATCTGAAACTATAGGAAACTATATAATATTATACACTTTACTAGGTATACCTCTCTAATTGCTTGTTAACACAAATTTCTAATCAGCCATTCACACAGCAGCAACTCAATGCATTTAGGCATGTAGACATGGTCAAGACAATCTGCTGCAGTTCAAACCGAGCATCAGAATGGGGAAGAAAGATGATTTAAGTTACTTTGAATGTGGCATGGTTGTTGGTGCAGACATGTTGGTCTGAGTAATTCAGAAACTGCTGATTTACTGGGATTTTCACATACAACTATATCTAGGGTTTACAAAGAATGGTCCGAAAAGGAGAAAATATCCAGTGAGCGGCAGTTCTGTGGGCGCAAATGCCTTGTTGACGTCAGAGATCAGAGGAGAATGGCCAGACTGCGTTGAGCTGAGTGAAAGGCAACAGTAACTCAAATAACCACTCATTACAATCGAGGTATGCAGAAGAGCATCTCTGAATGCACAACAAGTCCAACCTTGAGGTAGATGGGCTACAGCAGCAAAAGACCACACCGAGTTCCACTCCTGTCAGCTAAGAACAAGAAACTGAGGCTACAATTCACACAGGCTCACCAAAATTGGACAATAGAAGATTGGAAAAACGCTGCCTGGTCTGATGAGTATTGATTTTTGCTGCAACACTTGGATGGTAGGGTAAGAATTTGGCATCAACAACATGAAAGCATGGATCCATCCTTTTTTTTTTTTTTAGATTCAACTTTATTGTCATCACACATGTACAAGTACAAGGAAACGAAATGCAGTTTAGGTCTAACCAGGAGTGCAATATCAGCAAGTGCAGGATACAGGTATAAGTTATAAAGTGCAGTTATAGAAAAACTATGGTGATATTTACAAATGGATGTACTATGAACATTATATACAGGTTGTATTAGCTATGAACTTATTTTATTAATTATAAACATAATTACAAATGTATATGTACAGTGGATGTGTACATAATTACAAATGCACATGTGCAGTAGGTATGTACAGTTCAAATAAATTAATCAGTGCAATGAATATGTGCAATTTTTAAATGTGCAAATGTTAAG
>CAIGQZ010004625.1:5559203-5577569 GCA_903798205.1 Danio tinwini | reverse complement strand
CTCTCTCTCTCTCTCTCTGTGTGTGTGTGTGTGTGTGTGTGTGTGTGTGTGTGTGTGTGTGTGTGTGTGTGTGTGTGTGTGTGTGTGTGTGTATATGTGTGTGTGAGAGAGATATAGAAAGGGAAAGAATGACAGAGAGGATGAAAGAGATTGTGCGTATATGAATATTCAACATAGCTGCGCCAATGTTAGCAGGCTAATAGATCAAAGAGAGGAAAACGGGGCACGTCCGATAGTCCCGTCACTTCACATGTGCACACTAGCATGCATTTCTTTGAGAATTTATTTCTCAGTTTTTGAGCCAACTATATTTCAAATAAATTATAATATTACAGATTAAGGATCCTAATGGAAAACTGGGTCTGTTTTGCCCTGGAACAGATAAATATATTGACTAAATATTTGCAGACCAGACTCATTGGACATGCATGCTTTAGCCTATAATACATTGGTAAGATACTTTGCTCCGGGTGCATTTATTTGATCATTTCAGTTGACAAATCCACTAGAGGGCACTGCAGTCATTTTTGCAAATCTGAAATACAGTATGTTAACACACCAAAAACAACATTAACATTATAGCAGACACTGTAAAACGCTCATTCTCAGCCACTAGACTTTTCTGACAGGGTTTTGAGTGTCATCAAGTGTCAGAATGTTGTGGGATTGCAGTACAGGAGTTATTATTAGAGATTATAGATCGCGAAATTTAGCATTTTTTTTTAAGCAAATATAGTTAAGCAAAGATTTTGTTTACTAAAATTTGTTTATTTGTCGATGATGTGTCCCTAAAAATATCATTAGTGTGAAAGTTGTTGGTGTCATAATGCCCCATAGCATTCATTTTACCTAGAAACTGCTATGTTTATGTATATTTTTGTGGTTTCACCAAAAGGTCGCTCGTATTTAAAATGAGCCTGTGCTGAATAACTGTCTCCAAATGGCCCTGAATGCTAAAATAGCATATAGGCTTTGAACGCATTATTAAAGCAAATCTAAAAACTATTTATTCCATGGTGTTAAAAAATCTTGATTTTCTATTTAGTAAGGGAGCCTTCAATAACTGATTACTTGATTGAAAAAAAAACTTTTTATGTGAACTTACAGCTGGAGATATTTTAGTGGTGAGATTTGCCAGTAAGTGTGTTTTATGTCTTGCATTTCTTTTTTTAGTCCTTTAAAACTGGTTTTAACACATTTTAATCTGCTTTTAATAATTTTTATTGTTTGTTTTATTTCTTATACTTGTATTTTATGTTTTTTTTATTCCTGTTTATGTAAAACACTTTGAATTACGTATTTTAATTAAGTAAACTTGCCTTGCCTATATTAATAACAGCTTTAAAACAATTGTTTTTAACAAATCTATCAAAAGCCTAATTGTAGACAAAGCTATAGATAAACGACAATCAAATGGGCCACTTGTGTGTTTTGAGCATGCCCGATAGTCTCATCGCGCACTGTACGCACACTAACACACATTTCTTTCAAGTTTTGTGTCTTACTTTTTGCAGCAATCGTGATTCGTTTCTCTTTGTAGTCTCAGTAAGGATAAATGTTGGTGAATATCAGCAGAAACGTGATTTATCTACTGTACGTTTATCACCCGCACATCTTCATGCAGATAAGAGCGATATCAATCTTTTCTATTACCAATTCATGTTGCTCTTCACCCTCCCCTAATCTTCTGACTGTATTCTCTCTCCATTTTCTCGACGCCTAGTTTTTGACCTTCCATTTTGTCCTTGAATGTCTCCGCTCTTCCTGTTATTCTTCAGCAGCCTGTCTGCGCTGTTCCTCTCAACCTTTCCCTTGTTTTCTGTCTGTCTTTGTCTCTCTAGAAAGGAGCAATCGGTCTGTAGGTGTATTAGACAGTGGTTTGTAGAGGAGAATTAGTCATGTGAAATGGTGAGGTACTTCACAAAAGCAAAAAAGTTCACTTCTTTCTCCTTTTCCTTCTCACTTTTGATAGTCTGCCTGGAAAAGGATTGATAAATTGCTCCGTCCTCTCGTATATTGAGCTCTGGGCTGCCGATGACTTGAGGCACTGAAAGATGGAGAGGAGGAGGGGAGCTGCTAAAAAGATGGATCAGTTCTTTGAAATTAATCTTTTTCTACTATTTTTAGATGTAAAAACCGCTGGAGGGTTTGATGTTTACTTCGCTTTAATTCAAGGAAGTTAAGCTCAATCAAGAGAGTTTGCAATGTTTTTGAAGTCTTTACAAAGAATTAAGCCAATATATAAATTGTAAAACTGGGAAATACTGTTGTAATGTTGTAAATATAGCATAGTTTTGATAAAACCATGGCAGCACTTAACATTTTTTGCACTTTGCTACAATTTGAAAGATGTAAAATGGTTTTGGCTGAAAAATCACTGCTCACCGCGCAATTCTTTTGTTTAAAATACAGGCTACGAATGCGTGGTGGCGTTTAAAGGTGTGAGATGCAGAGCACAGACGCTCTTGACTATTATGTGGGAATTATTAACATAATAACACTAATACTGAAAGAGTTAAGATGTTTTACAATGACCAAAACAACATTTCAGATGTTTTACAATGTGTTTAGCCTGCTGGTTTGTCCATTCAAACTCGTTTTTATCATCACATGATCTCTTATAACAAAATCACATGACTTTTAATGCGCATACTGGAATTTGTTCGGTAAAAGTGTTTCCATCGTAGTTTATGCACATTTTTTCTTATCGAATAAAAAGTTTATCCTACTCAGTCATACACATTTTCAAAATTGATGCGCATTTTGGCATTTCCATCAACCATTTTTTATATGCATATCCAAAATACGCATAAAAATAGGTGGATGGAAACAAAGCTGCTGACAGCCCAAATTTGTTTTAGTCAAGACATCTATGTTTGGATGTCTATTAGATGCATTTTAAACCCAAAAAAATGCTTGCTGGGTGTTGTCAAAATTCATTAAATGTATTATAAGCATAAAAAAGTTGCTATTCTTCACTTTTAAAATGGTCATGTACAATAAAATTTACAAGCACTAATATGCAAACCTAAAAGTGCAGGTTATTCATTGTCATGTGATCTGGTCAGTCATAGCAACCATAATACAGTATGTGTTGCTTGTTGCTATAAGACAATTTAAAACTGACAAACAAAACCAATCATCAGAGATGGGGAGTAATACTTTGTTACTGTACTTAAGTAGTTTTTTCAGGAATCAGTACTTTACTCCACTACTTATTTTTTTGACAACTTTTTACTTTTACTTCTTACATTTTTACACAAATATCTGTACTTTGTACTTCTTAAATTTTTTAACCACGGTCATTACTTTCGTTTTCATGGGTTTGGTGGCGCAATCTATATTATTCTTGTCATTGTGCAATAATAAGAGCACATTTTTGATGCAGTCAGTCTATTTTTCCTCATTGCGCGCCTGCGTGCTGCAGTGCGCGGCTTCTTCACGGCTATTGCGCACCGTACATGGCCTAGTTCATGAATATTACTGTGAGAAAGGCTAGCAGTATGCAGTGACAGAGGGAGTCTGCGAATTTAACATGACTGATGCTGCCCTATTTACACGGTAATAAAACACCTTTTGCTTGATCGGATCACAGGTAAACAAGACACATTCGAGTCAAAAACATGCTATTTAAATGCTTAAGCCTTTTGTTGTTATTAATTATTAGATGTTATTAATTATAAAATAACCACAATACCTGGGAAAAAAACACTGAAATAGCGGGTTATATATGAGAGCTGTTCTTTGAAGAGAATAAGCAGCTTTAGCCTAATACAAAAAAAAATAGTTTGCAGTCATATCTAATAAGAATTTATTTTAGCAAAAGAAAAAATTTATATATTTTGGACAGAATTCAGTGTAAAATGTAAGACATTATTTATTAAGATAGACAGAGTGTATCAACATGAATGGCAGCTGTTGTTTTTGATGCTACATGCTAAACACTGTGAGTTTGCATCAGGATGATTACCTACATATAGGTACTCACTCGATATCCTTCACCTTCGTCCCTGATTTATTAGGGGTCCCCACAGCAGAATGAACTGCCAATTATTACAACATTTGTTTTACGCAGCGGATACCCTTCCAGCTGCATCCCAGTACTGGGAATCACCCATTCACATTCACACACACACATATAAACTACTGCAAATTTAGTTGAATTATTATTCGCATGTACCGCATGTCTTTGGGACTGTGGTTGAAATGAGTACTTTTTACTTTTTTACTTTTGTACATTTTTCAGGCAGTACTTCTTTACTTTTTCTTAAGTGCAAAAGTGTAGTTAGTACTTCTACTTTTACCAGAGTCGCTTTAAACATGAGTATCTGTACTTCTACTTAAGTAAAGGATGTGTGTACTTTTGCCATCTCTGCCAATCCTACAGTTAGCAACTTTACATTAGTAAACTTGAACCTGAAATTTTGTGATTTGAGGGACTGAAATGGGATATGCTCTTCTAGAAAGCTCTAAACGTGTCAGTCATCCTTGACTTGGGAAATCACTCCTCACTCTCATTCACCAGTTGATGCGCCAGTGCAGTTTTACCCTTTGACCTGCAGGATATAACTTCAATCTCTGCTTTGTTTACTTCATTTCAAATCACATTCACATCCTGATCAATATAATGCAAATGCACATTTCTGTTCTGTCTGCTTCTGTCACAAATCAACATGTCAGTTTTTCAGAAATGATTCATTAATGCCTAAATTGAGCACCATGGCCTGTATTAAAATCTTGCTGAATGTAGAAAGTAAGGATGAGTCAATTATACCCCAAATGCTGTAGGACTGAACTTGGAATATACCTTTAAATTCTGCATCTTTATTAATTCAGAAGCTGTTACATGAAAGCTTCATATCATCCAAGTCCTTCATCTTCTTGAGCTTTTGTTTTGATCGTCCCCAGTCATATCCTCTTCGGGATGATTCTCTTTCTGGGAAGGACAGGATCTCAAAGCCTCTTCTTCTCAGCCAGCCTTACCTAAAGAGAAGCAGAAGACGCAGGAGACAGAGAAACTGCCCTCAGGGTGTGAATTCTCATTTATCTGTTAGTGTCCATCTCTCCATGCTGGAGGTAAAGGATGGAGCAGGCTGGGGAAAGGATGAGGCACGAGCTTATCTCTTTGAGAGAGAGGGATTTAGAGAGAAATCATATCAAAACCCTTCACCTGAGAGGAGTAGAAGCGTGTAATGGTCTGACTGGGTCCACACACAGTACACAAGTACATCTGGATTTCTGATGAATTCTGGCATTATAAACTCTCCTGCATGCTGATCCAAGCCTGTATGTTTTTTTTTCCTTCTGTGTACACCTATAGAGTCATGATTATGCTTTATCGGGTATTGGGCCTTATCATATAGAAGGCGCAATGCGGCACCAGGTATGATGCAAGTGTTTGTTTGCTAGTTTCAGTCTTGTATTTATCAGTTTCATACCCTGCAAAACATTGCTTAAAAACAAATGCACTTGCATCCTTTTGTGCTCCTGTGGGCTGCAAAACAAGGTGTGTTCAGGTGCATTGTTGCTGTGCTGCTATTTTGAGGCAACTGAATTAGACTGCTCCATTGACCAACTGAAAACTGGTCTAAAGTCAGTGGTGCCATTTTTTTTTTGGAGCATGTTAGTAATATGCGTCAATATTCAATTCAATTCAAGTTTATTTGTATAGCGCTTTTTACAGTAATTATTATTTTAAAGCAGCTTTACAAACGTGCACATTACAATCAAATTAAGTTAAAGTTACAATCAAATATAAGTTATTATATACAGACATAGTTTACATGCAATTTTACTGCATATATAATCTGTGTGCGAAGAAATCCACAGATTTCCGCAGATTTTTAAAACATCGAGTATTTATGTACTTGTGTAAATGTGTGTAAATTTATATTTATTCAGTTTTTAAATTAATTTCACTAATATTTTGTGATATAATAAGAATATCGTTCATATGATTGATATAAAATACAGTTTGTAAAGTAATATTTTATGTCTTTTAGTAGTATATTAAATGAGAGACTTACTTTGTTTACCAAATAAGTGGATCTATGAAGATTTGCATTGTAAACATTAAATAAAGGTTAAAAATTGTATATTTTTTTATTTCATGTATTAAGTTTTTTGTTATGATACTCCTAAAATCATTCCGCATAAATCTGCAGATTTTTTACCTACAGAAATAGCAAAAATAGATTATTTCTGGCCCTATGTATGTCTATGTGTACAGTACATGTTTAATAAAGTGTATTTTTGTATTAAGTGTATATGTTGTCGTTGATAGTTGGCATCATCTCTTCGTATGTGTTGTCCTTGAAGTCCACGATAGTTGGGATAATCTCTTCGTATGTGTTGTCCTCGAAGTCCTTGATGGTTGGGATCATCTCTTCACAGGTCTTGGATCACCATATATGGGTCCACAAAGCATGTGCACTTTAAAAATATTGCTGTGTTGTCATAATCTCTGGGTCAAATATGGACAAACCCAATATTTGGCAAATTTTTTAAATAAAATTTAAATTACAATGTTTAACCCAACTGAAGAAGGTTGTGATTGTCTCAAAGTGTTCTCTAAACATGCAAACCTGTGAACTAAAGATACTGTGGTATGCGTGTGTTTAAAATGAGCCCACAGAGGTGCCGGAGCTTGCTATGAGCTGCTGTATGCTGTAGACTATATGACTGAATATGTAAAGAAGGGCTGCACAGTGGTGCAGTGTGATTACCTCACAGCAAGAAGGTCACTGTTTCGAGCCTTAGCTGGGTCAGTTGACGTTTCTGTGTGGAGTTTGCATGTTCTCCCTGTGTTGGCATGGGTTTCCTCCTGGTGCTCCGGTTTCCTCCACAAATCCAAAGATATGTGGTATACAGTTGAAGTCAGAATTATTACCCCCCTTTGACATTTTTTTTCTTTTTGAAGTACTTCCCAAATTCTGTTTAACAGATTAAGGAAATTTTCGCAGTATGTCTGATAGTATTTTTTCTTCTGGAGAAAGTCTTATTTGTTTTATTTTGGCTAGAATAAAAGCAGTTTTTTTTACCATTTTAAGGTCAAATTTATTAGCCCCTTTAAGCTATATTTTTTCCATAGTCTACAGAACAAACAAATCATTATACAATAACTTGCCTAATTACCCTAACCTGCCTAGTTAACCTAATTAACCTAGTTAAGCCTTTAAATGTCACTTTAAGCTGTATAGAAGTGTCTTGAAAAATATCTAGTAAAATATTATTTACTGTCATCATGGAAAAGATAAAATAAATCAGTTATTAGAAATGAGTTATTAAAACTTTTATGTTTACAAATGATAAGAAAAATCTCTCCGTTACATAGAAATTGGGAAAAAATTAAACAGGGGGTCTAATAATTCGGGGGGGGGGGCTAATAATTCTGACTTCAACTGTAGGTGTATTGGGTAAGCTAATTTTTCCTTTGTGTATGTGTGTGAATGAGTGTGTTCGGATGTTTCCCAGTGATGGGTTGCAGCTGGAAGGGCATTCGCTGCATAAAACATATGCTGGATAAGTTGGCGGTTCATTACGCAGTGGCGAGCCCAGATCAATAAAGGGACTAAGCTGAAAAGTAAATGAATGAATGAATATGTAAAGAACTGATAATATATGAGAAATACTCATATAAAGCTATATCTGTGAAAGGCATTCTGGAGAGTGAGTAACATATTAAGTTAATGTACCATCATGACAATGTATGTACACCTATATAACCAAACTAGAAGGATTTATCAAAGGCAACACTGGATCATAAACCTAAACCTGAGCCAGATGGGCAGAGAGCCAAGAATATAACAGATAAATGGCATAGAACCATATATGTGTGAAATGTATGTGGAGCAAAAACACGAGAACACCTAGAGGTGGGGCGGAGAAACTGTATAAAATGTACACATTACAAGACAATTTAGAACTGTCCAGGAGAGACTTCAGATTACTCTGAGGTCTGCTCTGCACTTTCTCGGTTTTATTATGTTGAATTAAGTCTGTTTTTGGTATTCAAAACCTTCCGTCAAATGATCATGGTTCATTTACAACAAGTGGGTTTGTCCAGTTTCGACCCAACATTGGGTTACAACAACCTAGCATTTTTTCTTTTTTTTTTTGGAGTGTACGCTTTGGTTATTACACACACAGTGATGTGCAGTATATTTTAAAATATAAAAAATGAAAGCATTACAAGGTATAAAAATATTACATGGGCTTGTCTTGTAGATGATCTGCTCGTGCACAAAGTTAAAGATTGCTATTCGCTCTCTGGAGAAGTTTTCTCTCTTGGAGCTTAGACTTCTGCGTAAATAACAAATCCACAGTGGCGCAAACATAATTCAATCTTAAAGGGAATGAGACTCTGATTTGTTTATTGCATGTTATGCCCAAAGCACACTTATTACTCATCAAGAGAATAGGACCAACTCTTTTAGATCATGCGATGGGTGTTAAACCAACTAAAGTGGATTCAGTCATGCCTTAAGTGCACTTGCACCATGCCATTATATATACACCATGCAATGTTAATATATGGCCCGATATCTTTATGTAAAATCGCTATTTGTGAATGTAAATACAAAGTTTAGTCTTGCACTCTCATGGTACATTCAAGTCATGTCATAAATCATATTTACAAGTTAAACACACATGAACACCACCACAAAGTTGTTATTATGAGTGGGAAACTCCAAATTTCCTTAAAGCCCAGAGTTTCAGAGTTGCTGACTTGACAGAATCACCAATCTATAATAGAGAATTATAAATACCATTATATATCTTACTATCTATAGATCAGTGGGTGGAATTCATGGACCCAAAATCATCTCTTGTGGATTGTCATTAACAAAACACAATTGCTATGATTTTTTTTTTATTATTTTCTATAAGCAGAGTTAACACTGCATTGCCAATAGAGATAGTATGCTGTGATCGTTAAACGATTTAACCTTTTTTTACTAACACAGTTAGAGAGCTCAGAAAGACACCGGTTGGGGAAAAATAAGACATGCAAATATTTGGCCATGCAGAAGAGTAGTATATAAACAGCATGCAAAGTATTTGAAAACATTTAGCGTGCCTTAACCCATTAAGGCAGTGGTATTACAGTTTTTCTCAGTCGCTTTGGTGCATTTCTCACACTATTTACATTTGCACAACAGTTAATGCATTTCTCAAAACAATTAGTCATTTGTGCACATCACAGTAGCAGATTCTCATTCCTTCCAGCAAATTGCAAATGCTTTTGGACATGCATCAATTGCTTTCATACAACTCTCTGCTATTTGTAACATTATCATTAGCTTATGTCATGTCAGTCAAAATTAACTAAACTTGTGGATGCTGAATAGTCATTCCAAATAAAACTAATAGTCCTCATTTCATTACTTGAGTCATTACATACAAAAATGTTGAACTAGTTGTCAAAATCTGTCAAGCTCATTTTATTTAAAACGTTTTTTTTTTAATTCTGAAAATGTCTTCTAAATTGAACAATTTCATGAGTGATTTACAGACCTGTGTATGTTGTAGATTCAGTTTTAATATGTCCTGCAATATTGTTTACAGTTGTGCACAGCTCTACCCAAAAGGTGTTTATGTTTGTTGTAAATAAGGATGTATTTATTCTTTTGCACAATGCTGCGAATAAATTAGAATTGTAAAGAGAAAATGCAGTAAAAATGTGAAACATACATATTCAGTGTCTTGTACTCAGATAAATGCAGTGATGTCTAACTTTACTGTAGTTTTCAAATGGCTGTGCAAATAGTATATAGTGCTGTCTTGAGCATTTTCAGGAAGTGTCACCAAAATCTGACTTTTTTGCATTGGAAGAAATGTACAGAGTAAACTGTCATGATGAAAACATGACAAAGCCATTTGACTATCTTGTTCATAAACAATGGTGGCAGGACTTTGCATTTTGATGACACTGACACTTTCATTAACATCAATACTTGCTTTTGAGGAATGAGCTATCCATTTTGAGCAAGTGACACACTTTTGCAGGTGATCCACTAGGTTTTGCAGTTTGTACTAATTGTTTTGAGAAATGCATGAACTGTTGTGCAAATGTAAATAGTGTTGTGAGAAATGCACCAAAGCCACTGAGAAAAACTGTAAAATAATACATATAGTACAGAGCTTATTAATAAAACATAAGTCCAAGCTATCTGTGGCCAAAATACAAATGTGCAAAAAAGTAAAGCTTCATGTTAAGGTTTTTCTCCTGTAGAAATCTATTATAAATGGCAAAAATAGTTAAGTATATATTGTAACTTAAAATAAGTTACAATATCAAATTCTGGCTACATCTTATTTTTAGTTTAAAATATATGTAGGCAGCAGATATGAACAAAAGTAAACATATTCTTGCTTGTGGTTTTGTTATATTAATGAGTGGGCGATACTGAATAGTGTCTTCTCATATCACTTTAATATAAATTAATATGATTTTAATACAATTTTGTCATGTATGCTCACATCATCATTTCTGAGAAATTGCATTTTTATTTAAACTGAGGTGCACTTTGAAACCCATGTTATATTTCTGAGTAAAATATGTATTAAATAATATAAATTCATTTTGATGTTTGTACATTTTAAGAAAGCACAAACAGTAGAATAAGAACAATGGGAAAAGAGTGCAATACTTATTAAAATAAAATTGAATGACAAAACAATCTGCATAAAATTACCATTAATTTAATCCATACAAATGTTATACTTTTGAAGACCCAAGATGTAATTTTGATGAACTGCCAAAAAATGTATTCATTGTGAAGTGTTTTTTTTTTGGACAATGCAAATTCTCAGTCATACTTCTGTGTTGATCGATCGTCATCCCCATGGCGCCTGCCTTGCGCGTAGCCGTGCATTTATTCCTCTGCGTGCTGTTTGTGTTGCTTTGCAATAACCCTTCCGAAATGCTAGCTGGCAGTAGTTATGTTCCTCTGTGTCGAGTTTCTTCGCGGGTGTTTTGTTTTTTCTGAATGCTAACTTAATGTACAAGTAGCTAAAACTCGCTTATTCAGAGGCAGGAACCAGCAGACGTGCAACAACTTTAATCATAAGGTAAACACAAAACATCTGGAGCTCCTTCACGGGACTTGACACCTCACTCCATTGGGCTTGCAGCTTTCAGCACTACCTACTCTCGGCACAGCTGCAAGTCAACCGATCACAGAGCTTGTGCTACACGTCGTTGCAACGTGTAATGGCATATATGCACACAGACTTTTCATTTTCAGCCAGACAGCCCAAGTCTTTCCATTACAAAATTGTCACGTTTAAGATCTGATTTTTTTAAAAATCAACGATCTTCACTGCCTGTTAGATATACGATATGAAGTCTCAGACTAGACAAGAAGCACTGCATTAAATTTCATTACTCCCGCATGTCTTTGGACTTTGGGGGAAACCAGAGCACCAGGAGAAAACCCACATAAATATGGGGAGAACATGCAAACTTCACACAGAAATGCCAATTGATCCAGCCGGGACTCAGTGACCTTCTTGCTGTGAGGCGACAGTGCTAACCACTGAGCCACCATGCTGCCCGTTCTCAATCATTGTCATGATATAAACCATAATAATCAATACATTTTATTGCATTCCTGCCTTTGTGTCCCACATTTACATTTCGTCATTTAGCAGACTAATGAAAGATAAATGATTATGATTTTAAATTTTGGGGTGAACCATCCCTTTTAGCACAATTTGCTCCAAAAACACAGCAATTATCCCAGCCTGAATAACATTGGCATGTGAATAACTGCAGCAGAGCCACAGTAGGAACTTGAAAAATCAACACACACTAAAACTATCACTGCACATGGCAAAGACCACTCAAATGTCGGCCAGAATATACCCTTCCCTCATCATTCTCTTCCCATCTCTCTGGTGCTTCTTTGCATTTTTCATTAGCGTGCTATATAAAGACCATCTATATGTGACTAGAACTGGGTTACAAAAGCATGTTTCTCAATAAAACCTCATTTAAAATGTATGTAAAAGCTTGCAGCCCTTCTACAGCTGTAACAGTGAATACGCATGCTTTTCTGAAGGAGTGAGCCATGAAGCGCGGCCATGCAGTTATTTATTTGAACCCAAGGGCTGGAATAACATTTCACCGCAGCTAATCACTGATTAAATTGATGTCATATAAGAATTTCTCACTTCTGTATACAGCGTGATGCATCATAATTTCCATCATACTGGAAAGATGTTTACCCCCTCATCCATAAATGCATCAGTTCATTCAGCCATGCTTGTCAAAAGTGTGTTTCCATGCAGAAAACGTTGCAAGTTTAAAGCAGTTTTTATGTACTTCAGTTCATCAGAACCATAATCACACTGCATGTTTTTTGTGCCTCTTCCTCACACATGGACTTTGCATTGTTTTTGCACTACTTAGTTTGTCCACAAGCTAACAGTGATTTTGGCGATTGTATCATGTATGACAAATTCAGTAAATGATGGAAATTATGATGCACTACGCTGTATACAGAAGTGAGAAATTCTCATGCCATCAATTCGGTTCAATTCGATGTCTCAGTTCTTCGGGGTGCATTGACAATGCTTTCTATAAACAATTTGATATTTTACTTATTTTATTAATAATTTATAAATATATTTATACTTATATATTATTTGTAATACAATTTTCTCCTTTAATACAAGCATCAGATATATGAATTGTAGCTTTAATTTTACCTGCTAAAGAAACCACTTTTTTTGAATGTATCCAACAAAACTAAAATACATGCACAGGACAACATGACCATTTATAGCAAATAAATAAAATGTAAATATTATCTTGCTTGCTTTTTGAGCATTGCAATTGGCTCTAACGGTCAGCGCAGCTCTGGTGCTGTTCACAGACACGGACACTGATGTTAAGCCTCCTGTCCACTGCACACAACAAACGACAAGCTATAGACCGGAAGTCATTCATTTCCAATGGAGAGTAGTCCGGGAGCAGCGTGGAGCTGTGATCATCTACGTATGCTGAAAATTCTGATTCGAAGTGAAGTTTATTTATTAACTAATTTCGAGAGGATCACGTGATTATGATTGAACACGGCTGGTGATGCATTAACTATGTATGACCAACCAATCAAACGATTCCTAACCCACTATAAAGAGCCAGAGTTTTTTTACCATAGTCATCTTCGATTTGAAAAATCCCCCCTTCCACCCTTACTCCTCCACCTTTCCTTTTATAGGGCGGCCTGGTGGCCCGGTGATTAGCACTGTTGCCTCACAGCAAGAACGTCACCAGTTTTAGTCCTTTAACAGACCGGCTGTCGTTTCTGTGTAAAGTTAGCATGTTCTTCCCATGCGCGCATGGGTTTCCCCTGGGTTCTCCGGTTTCCTCCCTCATTCCAAAAACATGCACTACAAATTAATTGATGAATCAAAATTTTGCACTAGTCAAACTTTTATCCATCAGCATATCTCTTCATAGCAATTATTTTCTGTCATCAACTCTTATCAAAAAGGGGGGAGTCTCAAGATCTACCTGAGCTCAGAGCTCCCCTCTCCCCCTGCAAACGGGAGGGAGCCCAGGGCTCAAGGACCTTCGAGCTCATGGCTCTCTCCCGGGACAGCATGCCAAACTTGCTTTGTAATCAATCATCAGCTAAGTGTGAACTCTTGAACTGAGCTGCGGATCCGACTGATTTGTGATTTGACTGGCCAACCGGATGTGATGTATTTCAGTGTTGTCCAAGCAGGTCCGTGTGCGTGAGATGAAATTATTATTTTTTTCGTAATTTTTTTTATCAGAAAAAGTCTATATAAAAAAAAAAAAAAAACATTTCTATTCATAAATGAGTAATTAAAAAAATATTTTTGTCTTCACATTCCCCTCCCATTCCAAAATTCTAGTATAGTTTCTAGTATTCATTCATTCAACCTTGGTGAATGCATGGAGAATAAAGGCTCTTGCTTTTGTACTCCTTTATTTTGCACACTTCGAGAACAGCTTCTCTCCCATGGTGCACTACAAAACTGAAAATTCTGTGTGGCTAACACAAGGAGGCGAATTCTGACAGTTGTGTCCAAATGTTGCATGCAGTGGAAAGACGGCTTTAAACGGCCATGACGATCAGCTGATCTATTATAGACGGCGACGTAATGGAGAAAACTCGCTCTGCAGATGCGCTCGTGTCTGGATCCACAAGTAACATTACTGTTGAAACAGCCAAGGGAGGAGATAAAACGGTACCTCACGAACATGCCAGCAGATCAAAATGGCCACAGAGAGTGAGAGAGGGCTGGGTTCTGCAAACTCACAAGCAGTGAATAGTGCACAGTTATCTGCTTTTTAAGTAGTTTTTAAGTAGGATTTTAATTACTTGCAGTCTTCTTCCTCACCATAGTTTTCTACCGCCATATAACGCATATGTGATAAATGACGTCATAAAAAACGGTTCTAAATTATTACTGAACCGTGTTCACATCTGCGTCGCGGTGCACCAAAGAAACAATTATTTTTGACACCCCTGCAAACAAAGTATACTTTGGGCTTGAGGGTGTTTCAAAAATCCCCAGGACAAATAATGACTATTGCAATGCTTCTCTCTCCTGTTCTCCCTTTGCGCTTTTTCCCATTTTCTCCTATCAGCACTGCAATGTTCTCACATCCGTAATGACAACCTCCCAGTCCAATTACAGAAAATTAACGAAGCTTCGTTGAACAATTCTAAATATTTAACGAGAGAGATCTCTACATGCTCATAGCTCTGAATGGGGCCATCGCCGGGAGCAGATGTGCGAAAGGTTATGCGAGAATAAGATAACATTGTAGAAAAGCCCAGGACATATCTGTTCTTTTGTATTACAGTGCTTGATTCAGCAAAAGTCAGTGTCGGAAAGACGACACAATGGTGGGGCTATTAAGAGGACAGTGTGTGCATTCAGAGCTGTGTAGAGGAGTCACGCCACTAACATTGTCTTTGCCCTGAAGTCAGTTCAGTTTAAATGACATCCGCCAGCTCTGACAACAGTGTTGGGAATCTCTTCACGTATTTGCAATAAAGGCCCACAATGTGCTAGCGCATGATACTACGCTCATTATTTTCATCACTATTGACCCCTTAACTGTATTTTGGCTTTGTACGATTACTCTCTGGTTGCTTAATACTCAAGCCAGACAACGAAATGAGTTGTTTTCATGACTTGGCACTGCTCAGGCTGTTAACTCACACACTGATGCTATAACTGACCATATGAGGAGGAATAGGCTAATGAGTACTTAATGGATACAAAAATAGTTGTTTTTTTTTTTTTGTTTTTTTTGTTTTTTTTGCGGCATCTTTATTGAAAATAAATATTTAGTCTTAAGGTCAATTTTATACTTCTGCGATGAGTGCTCGTGGTAGGTCTGGTTGTATTCTTCACACAGTAGCATACCTTGAATTGTACATTTACACACTCTGACATGCACCTCTCAAGAAATGTAACTACACATTATGGTGATGCAGAGTGCAAGATCTGTAATTGGTTGACTAAGTAGCGGTGATGAGTGTGGGCGAGGCCAGATGAACTCTGGATGGATATGTGTTTTGTCTTGACTGTATGATTGTAGTTATTGAGCATTCGCCTGTTGTTTTCTCTTTCTTCCTTCAATGAGTTTAAGTTTGAACTACTTCTACTGTAGCGTTGAAATAGCATTTCCAGCTTAAATTTAAAACAACACACAAAAAAACTCAACACAGTGGAACATAAAAAACCCCACTGCCGACTAGCTTTAGTCCAACATCGTTGTTTTGTTTGTTTTGCTGATTAAATGCCTTGAACGTTTATGGACAAAACGTTTTATACATTTTTAGTGATGCACCAGCCCTAATTCTACCGATGCTATTAAATGTCTAATAGTTCTACCGATGCTATTAAATGTCTAATAGTTCTATGTCAATTTTTATCACATGCCAATAACTAATATTTTTTTTTATATGAAAATAAATTAACCGAAGAAAATAACATTTTCCTTTTGAATGTTACAAGTAAATTTGGGCATCACAAAACGATGATTTACAGTTTAAATATTGCATATACATATAGAGTTAGATTTGCAATTGCAACTGTTTTAAATGATTGCTGTGTTAAAAACTAAATATAACAAGTGAAGTTTCACAAACTAATTTCGAGAGGAGCACGTGATATGAATGAGCACGTCTGGCTTCTCATCTATAATCAGTAATAATTCAATCAGAGCGATCCAAGCTTACTATAAATGGATCGTTTTCTCCCTACTGCTTTAGCTTCATTTTAAAAGAATCCCCCCTTCCACCCCATCTCCTCCTTTTCCTCCCTTTTCTAGAGGAGCTCTCGAGACCTACCTGATACTTGATCCCTTTATATGCTTATTAACCGAGCGGGAGCCTTGGGCTCAAGTATCTCCGAGCTCAGGGTTCTCTCCCGGGACAGCATGCCAAACCTGCTATAAACGCTAAGCATATCTAAGTGGGAACTCTTGAAATACTGTACATCCCTTCACATTGTGTACTTATCTTTGTGTTTGATTTACTATTGATTGACCTCAGATTTAATGTGTCACCTTTAAAGGAACAAGTCACCCAAAAATGAAAATGTATTAGATTGTCTACCTAATTTTAAGTGATATATATATATAGTCTAGTCTTTATTAGTCCTGACAGCATATGTTTTTAGGTCATTGTAACTTATTAAACTAAGTTAATTAAGTTTTAACTTAATTTTATAAGTTACGCAAGCTATTTTTAGTTAGTTTAACTTAATATAAGTTCAATGGACCCATAAGGTTAATTTGATTCAGCTTAAAAATTTAAGGCAACCAGGATTTTTTACAGTGTACGGTTGGGTACCTTTGTAACTAGTATGCACAGGACCGAAACAGCATATGATTATCGGTGCCTAATTTTGGTGCCACTGGTGCTGCAACAAGGTCATAAGAAGCATCAAGGGGTGCATGCTTAAAAGGCACACGTAAGTACTCGTTGTCACACCATCTTTAAACATTTAATTCTAAAGAACTTTGAGGGATAAGGACATGATCGACGATGTTAAGTTTTTGTTCTTGTTGCTTAGATATAGAAGGCAAAGCGTGCAGTATGGCGCATCCGGTGAGCAAATCTTGCTATCATGCTAACAAACAAATAATTAAAAGAAATATATTAATGCAATTTAATTATATAAAATATGAATTGATGTATATGTGTATAAACGTATTATAAATATATAACTATTTTGTTAATTATATTGTTTAATTGTATAATTATATTGTTCAATTTTAATGAGAAAAATATTTTTTTGTCACATAATTTTGACGGTTTAGGCACCGTTTTGGCACCGGTACCGTTTTAATCGATTTAGCATGGGTATTGAAATAACCCCAAACAATACCCAACCCTATATATATACTTCAAAATATATAAGTTCAGCCGAAGAAGAACTAGAACTTAGCGAGTCTTAATGTTAACCAGTGTAATGGTTAAAGATCCATATGTAGGCAGCTTAAAGTAATTTACACAACTCCAGCCAAATAGTAACAGAAATTTCTCTAGCAAAAAAACAAGTCAATATAAATGTCAAAAAAGTGATGCGTTTGTCTGTTTTTATGTTGTTGTTTTTTTTGTGATGGTTGCATGGCTAACCATTTCTTGTCGGATATTGCAAAGGCTGTACCATATTGAGTCTAAATAGAGAAGAGACACATTATTTTAGACAGAGAAACAAATAAGGAGACTTACACTGGCTTTCAAGCAGCTGGCATTAAAACAGACAGACAGGCAGCAGCCTCATAAACTGGAGTGAAAGAAGTAGGTCAGAACGATGGAGAAATGGAGAGAAAGACTGAGTCGGTGACGAGAGGGAGAATGGAAGTGATGGGATGGATTTCATGCCCTCTTTTGTTTTGATCTCCATTTTCATCTCGGGTTCAGGGAGGAGATGATGCCATGGGAGGCAAACGGAGGCCAGCTGGCACCTGAAGTGCTGTTGAGTGGCATTGATTGACAGAAGCCTGTACTAAATTACGGGAAACACCAGACTCAGTGTTATTCATGCTGGGAGATGTCACAGTGCAATGCCACTTGATGTGCGCCACGAACGTTTGTTTCTCAGTCTCAGTCATACACATACACAGTATAGTAACAATAATAACACAAGTACTTAAACCATTTATTTAGTATTTGATCACTGTTATATTGTACTTTAATTGCTATTTGTCCTTTTAGTGTAGATTTCATTAGTTTATCACTCAAAAGCTTATCAAATCCCTGAACATATATATATATATATATATATATAACTTTTATTTGACAGACAGACAGACAGACAGACAGACAGACAGACAGACAGACAGACAGACAGACAGACAGA
>CAIGQZ010004625.1:5520932-5559193 GCA_903798205.1 Danio tinwini | reverse complement strand
ATAGATAGATAGATAGATAGATAGATAGATAGATAGATAGATAGATATTAGTTTAATTTCTTAATCAGACCCCCTTGCAATAGAAATGACAGTAGGTAATTCCCAGACAATTTTGTGATATTCCAAATGCAAATAGCACACTTGAAATAAACTCTGTACCTTTTATCTGCTCATTGTAATTGGGATAATGAGGGAATAACACACTCCTGTCCATGAAACAGCTTAGAAGTCACTTGTCCAATTACTTTTGGACCCTTAACAAGTGGGAGGCACATATGCAAACTGTTGTAATTCCTACACTGTTCACCTGATTTGGATGTAAAGATAAAAAATTAAAGCTGACAGTCTGCAGTTAAAGCATGTCTTGTTTGTTTAATTTCAAATCCATTGTGTTGATGTATAGAGCCAAAAATGTTAGAATAGTGTCAATGTCCGTATTTATGGACCTAACTGTATCTATGGTACATGATATCTTATTTACCATATTAGGTACCCTACTATGTTCTGACATACTATGCAATCTGACACAATGACAATGACAAAAATAAGTAAAGCTTCTTTATTTTGGTCTCTTGTCAAGACAAAATCTAAAACAGATCTAAAACGGTAGGGGTTAAGCCAAAGAAAGGTTGTATAACTGTTATTTTTACCCACAGTCTTACTTTCTCTTTCTCAGATTTCACTCCACGCAGCATCTGACATCATGTACCTCACTCAGGACATGCGCTAGGGCTTTCCCTACTGTAATACACCTAAACATGGATTGCCGTAAAATTCATCAATGGCAGGGAAGCGGATTCTCTTGTCAACAGCAGGGAAAGAGTAATACGAAATAATTTATTCATTTGACACACATCCTAATAGGCTACCAGCCATACGTGTAAAGCAAAAGTAATGTCCTTCAATTTGGTTACATCCAGCGGCTGTCATCCTTGAACCAATCTCGATCATTGTTAGCTGCTTGCTTTTCTGTCTGTTCCATTGCTCCGATTGTTAGATGTTTGCTCCCACTTTCTTTTGCAGTCTGAAGTGCATCAAATACACGAAACGGGCAATTTGCACCGTTCTTCATTCCATTTGCGCCACAGGATGTCTAATCGCATCTTTGCATTGACTTCATTACATGTAAATCACTCTCGCTTCATCCGCCTCTGCTTACTGCTGGAAAACAATCCCCCGCGCTCCATGTAATCTTAGGATTGTGATGGCGCAGGTGAGACGTCATTTTTTGAGAGACAATCAAACACATGACGTGCGCTGCATATGCAGCATCTATAAGTCATGTAAAACAGTTAATTGCAAACTGAAATAAATATAATTTGAATATATGGTTTAAAATTGGATGTTTTATTAGCTTATTTACATTTTTTTTGTTTAAATTAAGAATTTTGCAGAATCGCAAATAATTTGGACTTTTTGTTGATTTTGCGTTGGATTCAGCGATCGCAAAATCATGAAAAACTAGTAGCTCTGCTTAAGGAATGTGCACCAGGTTTTACAGAAAGCAATTAGTTTTGCTTATTAAATATTCAATAAAGTCCAATTTAATTGAGGAGAAACAATGTAAAAAGTACAATACCCCAATCACAGATGGTCATTTCTCAATGGAACCCATAAGTTGACCAAAATCTGTGGCTAATTTTAAGAAGGTTGTGTGGGAAAAGCAAATACTTGCTCAGATGTTGGATTTTTTTACAGGACTTCCACTGAGAGAAATAATGATCTCTTACTACAGTGTACGGCATTCGATATTTAACAAGAACAGTAAGCACTGTTTTGCTATTTTGAGCGCAGAGATCATGACACAAAGGATCAAGCTCGCTGTGCAAATTTAGCTCATTAAAAGTAACAGGCTAATCTCCATCTAATGATCATCTCAACATCTGTCAGCAATAGCTGGTGTTTGGAAACGCCACCTGCTTCAAAGACCAGGTCCACGTGAACACCAGCCACCTGACAAGCGCAAGCCTTTTACCATTTTACTTATTTCCTTTCAGGCTTTTTGCCCATTTTATCATTGAGATCACAAAATGGGCACAGATTGTATTGTGAAACAATAAGCAGATTTATCAGTTATGAACACCAACTAGATTAAAGGTTGAATTAGCAGAAAAGCATGTCCTCCTTTGCCAATTGAACAGATTTTGAGAGATCTCTCAAAATGACTCACTCCAACAACCTAGAGTTAATCAAATGAAAATAGCAAGTCATTTTTGCACAGCATTTTCCCATTTTACTTGTGTGTGTTCAGGGTCAATGGGAACACAGCTACTGCAGTGCTCAAACTGCATCGTCAGCTGCCTTGCTGTAGTTGCGATTGGAATACAAAACAGCACATTGCTAAAAAGGAATGTGATATAATTTTCACAAGCAAGTCTAATGAAGCTTTGAAATTTGCATTTTTATTTAATGTTTGACATAATCTCAACTGAAACTGGAAAACAGGGCGGGACATGATAGCTTCTTTCCCCTTTTTAAAAACAGCCAATAGCATTCTGCTAATATTGCAACTGTGCTATTCACAGCTGTTGAGCTTCATCAGGCTTAAGACAGTCACCATCTATAATAGTATTCTCTGAGAGTGTGGATCGCCATTTCTCATCTTTAAAATACATATTATAAAATGTGCTCTGTGTCTCTCTGGGCTGAAGCAAGACATACCTGCGTGCTGCAATGATTCACATGAACGTGAAAGCAGACTTCATTTACCCCAAAGGAAATCATATTTACACTGAATTTATCCCAATATACTTACTCCCACGGCCATTTATATCGAAGTTAGCTGCACCATATTGATGGAACATCTAGTTTTTATGAGGTGGGTTGTTAGCCCAATGCTCAACCCCCAACCTGGAGGACCAAGACATACACACATACATTACAGACAATTTAGCTTACCCAATTCACCTACAGCACATGTCTTTGGACTGTGGGAGAAACCGGAGCGAACACGGGAAGAACATGCAAACTTTACACAGAAATGCCAGCTGACTCAGCCGGGGCTCAAACCAGCGACTTTCTTGCTTTGAAGAGACACCGCTACCCACTGCACCACCGTGTAGCCCCGAAACTATCCCAATATAGTATCTCTATATACATCAAATAGAAATGGACACTGTGTAACATTATTTTGAACAGTTTTGAATCTCATCGTTCCCTGTATATTGACAGTGTATGCATGTGGGCAATGTATTTTCCCCATCTTGGCTGCCATTTATTTTTTTCTTATATTTACAAGTTTTAGGCAAACATCACTTTGAACACTCTTTGACATGAATAAATGACCAATTTCAGCATGCAGCAACAGGTTCTTGAAGGAGGCATGTCCTATCAAATATTGGTGAAAGATTTAATGAGAAACTGAGTATGATATGACATCATTGATTAATTTTGCTGGAAGTATTAAACCTTAAGATTTCAATGTTTATATCAACTGTTTTGAAACACAAATAATACACATAGCATTTTTTTAAAAGTTAACTGATTTCAAGGAGACTTTATTTAGGGACCACACTGCCAGCCATAGAGGACATCCATTCTTAAAGATTTCTCTCACCCTGCTCACAAACTGTTTTCTCTCCTGCGTTCTGGCAGGCGATTCAGGCTCCCCCGGACAAAAACCAGCAGACTAAAGAACAGCTTCTTCCCCAGAGCTGTCTCCCTTTTGAACTCTGCCCCCCACTGACCTTTTGCCCCCCTAATACACTCCCCACTCTCCTCATAACTCAGACTCCTCATAATCACTGCACTACATAACATTTGCACATTTAAAAATTGCACACATTCATTGCACTGATTGATTCACTTTGTTGATCTGTACATGTACACACCCACTGTACATATAAATTTGTAATTATGTTTATCTATCTGCACACTTCTGATTATTAATAGCAACCTGTACATTTATCCATCTATTGTAAATCTCTGTTCATAGCTAACACATCCTGTATATAATGTTCATATACATCCATTTGTAAATATCACCATAGTTTTTCTATAACTGCACTTTATAACTTATACCTGTATCCTGCACTTGCTGATATTGCACTCCTGGTTAGACCTAAACTGCATTTCGTTTCCTTGTACTTGTACATGTGTAATGACAATAAAGTTGAATCTAATGTAATCTAATCTAATTAAATTTTGGCTGGGTTGTTTCTAAAAAGTGTTCCTTTTGCTTGAAGTTTTGGTTTATTTGACTCACTTAGGCACTCTGTTTTAATTTTATACTGTTTGTAAATGTGTGAATTTGTCTCATCAAATGGTTTTGTTTCTGTCTCTTTCTCTCTATAGTTGACTCCGGCGCAACCCTGTCGCGCCCACAGCGCCCCCTCTCGGCCCGGGCGGCCCACCATGCCCCGGCCATGAAGGGCTATCAGGTGAGTCGCAGTTTGTCACAGCATTCCTCTGGGCCTTGCTACTGCATGCCAGAGGACTGTGACACTGCGAGGGACTACATGCACCACCCTGACCATTACCAGGGTCACAATGACCACCACTACTACCCACCTGGTGGGCCCCCTGAACCACTGGCCATGGTCCCATCTGGTGGAGGCACTTTCCCTCGCTCACATCCCAGTCAGCCACAGCACTTTGACTCCACATGTGAAGAGTGTCTGTCTTCGGCAGGGCACGGCCATGGTCATGGAGGAAAGATGCATCGTATCCCACCCAACCTTCTGGATCAATTTGAGAAACAGTTGCCCTTTCACCCTGATGGCTTTCACACCTTGCAGTACCAGCGCACAGCCAGTGGGGAGCAGCGGAGCGAGAGTCCAAGTCGCATACGGCATCTGGTAAACTCTGTTCAGCGTCTTTTTGCCAAGTCTCATTCTCTAGAAGCACCCTCTAAACGAGAATTTAATGGGACACGTGGAGGAGAGTACCGGGAGAGGGAAAGGGGGCACCGCAGTGGTGGTGAGGAAAGTGGTGGACATCATTATTCAGGAACTCACCAGTCTCGGTCGGCCCGCCGCAACAAAAGCCGAGAACGGAGCAAGAGCGGAGACTCCCGCCATGAGTCTCGAAGTTCCCGCCACCGCAGTAAAACAGCCGGCTGGTGGAGCTCCGATGACAACCTGGACAGTGACAGCAGCTTTCTGGTGGGTGCAGGCAGGGGTGGTCGAGGTTATCCCACCGGACACGAGACCCTGGATGCTGCCATTCAGGAGCTTACCTTAAGGAAATCTAAAGGTCCACCTCCAGGAGAGTGCTTGGCTTGCACCAATATAGCCATGGCAGGGGACAGCGGACACTCTCTGAAGAGGAGCACATGGTCATCCATGACGGTCAGTCAGGCTAGAGAGGTCTATCCATCTTCCCGTGGAGGAGGCGGGGGTCCGGGAGGAGGTGGAGGAGGATATGAGAAGGCATTAGTTCCTCTGGATCCTAAAATGAAGGAACGTTCACTACATCATCTGCAGGCAAGTGCTTTCTCTAAATTATCCATCTAAAGCAATGGTCTCAAACTCAATTCCTGGAGGACCACAGCTCTGCATAGTTTAGCTCCAACCACCTCCAACTCACACCTGCTTAATAGTTTCTAGTAGTCTTGAACCCCTTGATTAGTTGGATCGGCTGTGTTTTATTAGGGTTGAAGCAAAACTGTGCAAAGCTGCGGCCCTCCAGAAATCCAGTTTGAGACATTTGATCTAAAGCAGGGGTGCTCAACCCTATTCCTGGAGATCGACCTTCCTGCAGTTTTCAGTTGCAACCCATATCAAACACACCTGCCTGTAATTATCAAGCTCTCCTCACGTTCTAATTTATTGGCTCAGGTGTGATTGATCAGGGCTGGAGCTGAAATCAGCAGGAAGGTCGATCGCCAGGACCAGGGTTGAGTATCCCTGATCTAAAGCATCCATCCATACATCTATTATGCTTATTTATTGGACTTTTCAACATCTTAAAACCTAATGCTGTCTGTCTCTCCATCTTTTTTTTCTGCCCATAATTGGGCCCACACACAAATCTGAACCAACATAATTCTAAATGTTTATATGATTCACGTACAATACAGTTTGTATTGTAGATTTTCATTGTAAAGTAAGTCTATTAATAAATATTTTATATGAGAGACTTATTTACCAAGCAAGTGGTTCTAATTGGATTTGCAGGGCAAACCTTTAATAAAAGTTATAGTTACTATACTCTCAAAATCCGCAGACTTCTGAGCAGAAAATAGAAAAAAGAATGTCTCCAGATTCTGTCTGACCATATCTATAAGTCATGTATGCATTCACGTTGCAATTTTGTCTGCTTTTTACAATTCAGAAATTAAAGAATGTAAAGGCATTGTCAATTAAATTCTGACTGCTGTATGAGTTCAGCACACAAGTGAAACAAAACATACAATATGTGAGCCCATTTTCAAGTCAGATGCAGTGACCCCAAATTGGCTCCCACTGCGATTTCAATATTTATGTGGAGTCTCTATTCTCAAATACAATCAGTCTGCTGTCCTTATTGACTTGCAGATTCATTTCATTGTCAAAAGAATTAATCTGTCGGCAGATATGGGGATCTGCACTAAATGACAATTTCTGTGAGTGAAAGAAAAAAAAAAGAACTTGATGATTATGTTTGTTATCAGCTGCTAGCTGTGAAGAATGGAGGCTGATGCTATTTCCAGCCTCTGTCAGCTCAGTGTGAAAGGGTGAAAAACAGCATCGGAGGATACAGGAAAACAACACATTAACCCTTGGCCCTCACAAAACACACTGCGAACACTCACAAACGCTGCTATTGATATCAGCAGCCAGCCGTGTGCTCCATTTCTCCCACTCATCTGCTCAATTACACACATATCACTGACATCCTGCTTTGTGATATCAAGTGGCATTGAATACAGGATTCTTCGAAGCATTATAATTCAACTTTAATGGTGTCGTCTGTGGTTGTCTGTATCGTTGGGCAGCTATTAATCAGCAACTGCAACATAAATTATTGTTTTTAAAAAGGAGTATATAACATTTACAGCAAATGGAAAACACTGCTACTCAGTATACAACACAGTAACACTTTACTTAAAGGGAGTGTTCCTAAGAGTATTATAATATTTACATTTTACATTTAGTAATTTGTCCAAAGCAACTTACAATTGACCCAACTAACCCTTTACAATATTACCCCTATAATGAATAAGATATGAATATGTGAATGAGATTTTGGCGTTATGGTGGCGCAGAGGGTAACACAATTGTCTCACAGCAAGGAGGTCACTGGTTCGAGCCTTGGCTGGGTCAGTTGGCATTTCTGTGTGAAGTTTGCGTGTTCTTCCCGTGTTGCCGTAGGTTTCCTCCGGGTGCTCCGGTTTTCCCCACAACCACTATAGGCTAAATTGTCCATAGTGTATGTGTGTGAATGGGTGTGTATGGATGTTTCCCAGTGATGGGTTGCAGCTGGAAGGGCATCTGCTGTGTAAAACATATGCTGGATAAGTGCTTAGGGCCACGTCGCCACTAGGGAGCCCCCTCAACCCGCTAGTGGTGCGAGCCGCTTCCTTGCTGAAATCATTTTTATAAGCATTTTAAAACTTATATTCATTGACGGTGCATTAGTGCTTAAATATTTGTACATTTTCACTGAAAAGAAAAAAAATCATAACTTTATTAAAGTTGAAATTGTTTTCGTGTGAAAGTCATGTGATCAAGAGGAAGCTCGCGGCATCTCATTTCTCATATGCGTTGTGTTCTCGCGGTTCAAGTTTGTTCTTCCAAAGAAACCTGCAAGACCGACCGGTGTCATGAGAAAATGGGTCCCCCCTGACAAAAGGTGTCGCCACAAGAATGCGAGCCCGTGCATGGACACAGCCATGGCCTTTGCTTCATTGCCTGCCATTATATACCTGATTTATTTGGACCGCGAAAATGAAACTAAATTAACGCTCTTCGTTAGACATAAAAAAACTGAGTGGAAAAATGACAAGAGACAAGCACAAAATCATTTTTAGGATCGCATTATGTGCTTATGATGATGTTAAAGACATAATCTAGTAGCACATTTATTGATAATAGGCAATTACAGAGTAGTAAACGTCATCTACTTTTATGAAATATTTCTTTTACAGGCCCTTTTTTTGTCTAAAACCATTTTACTAAAGTGTCTTTCACTGACATATTTTGCACACTGGTAATTTTTTTCCTGAGACATGTTTATAAAAGTTATGTCCTAATTGAATTATTCATAGTTTAATATAAGCTCTGGACCCTGAATCTCAAATGTAATGAACAGGAAAGGAGACTGAAGGAAATAATAAAGTTTGTGTTTGGGTATCAACATTAAGTATTTGTTGCTTCTCTTTTTCTCTGTTATTTTATAAATATATTTTTCATATTTACTTTATATTATTTGCTTATTGGTTTTATTATTTATGGATCAATCTTTGCATTAATGTTAATTGTTTTGTTGTTGCTGCTTACCAATGGGGTAAGCAAAATAATCTTGTTTTTCCTTTTGACATAAGATTATTTTGCTTACCCCATTGGCAGATTATTTTGCTTGTTTTAAGGAAAAACTCAATTAATTTTGGCATATTATTTCTTAAAACAAGACAATATGTTTTGCTTGTCTAGAAAATGCTTCTTGATTTAAGAATGTTTAGATATTTGGACTAGAAACAAGTTAAAAAAATAAAGTAAAAGTAAAAGTAAGAAAAACATTTTTTGCAGTGTAAGTAGTGCATTTTCACTTTTGGCTAATTATTGCTCCCTGTCTTTGATTGCAGGTTTTTTACTTTTGGAAAAAAAAACACAACCTAGAATCTTTTATAGAATCTTCAATCTGTTTGCCAAATTAATAAAATATGTTTTAAACACTCCAGAAGGATGCAAAGTAGAAATCACTGGTCCCTTTATTAAAGATTTTTCCTTTTTGAAGCTGCTAGTTGACAAAAACAGTACTGTTTTACAATGTCCAAGTCATTCAGACAGTTGTAACGTAGAAGAAATCAGTTTTACTTTTCTGTTTCATTGATTGTATTTTGATAGCAATATAATCATTGTGGGCTGGTTTGCAATGGCAATACACCACTATTTAGAACAAGGTAGGGCCCCAAAACTATTCTGCTTAGGGCATCAAATGTACAGGGCCGGCCATGACTGCACCACAGTACTTTTTGAAAGTAAAGGTTTAGTTTTACTAAAGATGATTTATAATATCCAGAATTATTTGCTGTAAAAAAAAACTGCTTTCAAAACCAAATGAAAAATGACAAACATCAACCATTTAAAGCTCTGTCCTGAGCTGTGCTGTGAGTCTTGCTGTTTCTTTGATGAATGATCAGCACAAACTGTAATTGGACTCAATTAATGTTTTCCTTTCTGTCTTTGTCTTTTCTCTCACATACACTGTTGGACTGTTAGGCTCAACCACTATGAACAGATTTATGATACTACAAATACTTATTTGTGGACACGCAGTTGGGGGAGGAAATGACATGACAACAGGTTCAATGAGGATAATTGTTCTCCAGTGCACTCTCAGACACTTCCCACCGAGTGTCAGCATATGGTTATGTTCAGTGTTGTGCAAGTTACTTCCAAACTGTAATACATTACAGATTACTTGTTACTGTTAAAAGTAATCCCTTACATTACAATATTACTGTCTCAAAATTGTAATATGTTACATTACTCTTATATTACTTTTTAGTTACTTTCACCAAAAAAAAAACTACAGAATTAGAACTTAACATTCTAAAACGACCAAATGTACTGCAGAGCATGTTACATCCAGTAAAAAGTGATATGATGTAGCGGAATGACTTTGACCTATCCAGACTACTAACAATATAGTATATAATTGGCAACGTGAAGGCTCAAGACAATGCAAGAAAAAATGACAGTCAGATTCACAAATGATCTGTTAAAAGGTATGATAGAGGTAAAGTGGTTATCTGGCAATATCTGTGAATAGCTTGACTATTGTAAATAATACTTGTCTAAAACATAGGCAGTATGTATACCTAACACTCAAAAACACCAGTATTTATTAATGTACCCTAACCTGTAGATAAACCATATCAACATTCTTGGGATAACAATTTAACAGGAGGATCTCTGGAGAGCAAAAAGCACGAAGAGGAGGAAACACAAGGCACAAATTGTGGATCGGCATCCTCTGATGGAGCGAGAGCAGATCATTCGCACATGAGCAGCCCAGCCAGTGTTTTGAGTACACGCGAGGAGTTTTGTCCACGAACAGAGGAAACTGGGCGCGTTCGCTCGCTCGTATTACATAAATGCGCTCGACTTGTAATACTGCGCTTATGACATTTGTCAGTGAAAATCTATTTGCCGCTTTTACACTGTGCGTTAGGGCTTAACGTTACTGTGAACTAGACTAAGCCAATAGCTCCGGACCTCGAGCTTAGAGGCTGAAATCATTCCGCGTTCAAAATAAAGAGTTCCAATAGTCAGAGGGAGATTAATGACAACACACACGTATGTTTACTCACCACGAACAGGAAATAGAACTGCAGTATTTTTTATTTGTTAATGTCTCACGGGCGAACAATTTGTTGTAACGCACGCGTTACTAAACATGTACCGAGTAAAATATTACTGAAAATGTATAAGTAATGCCTCACACTACTGCGTTACAGGAAAATGTAATAGGTTACTGTAATACATTACTTTTGTAACGCATTACTCCCAACAATGTTTCTAGGGTAACAGGGTAAAACTAGCCAATATGACAATGTATAGACAAAAAAGTCTATCATTTCATATTATGCTCTATCATTTATTTTGCAATGTCACAAAATACATTGTTATTTTAGGGGATGCAGACAGAGACAAAAATGACAGCTTTGTGAGAAAGTGGATCTAGTCAATCTAGAAAGTATAATGTTTACATTTTTCATTAATTTTTATATTTTTAATCAAACATTTTCCCAGACGTTTTACATATGGTGAGAAATATGATCACATGAATGAGTAAAAGTCTTTTCATGTGGTCAATATATATAAACCACTTGAATTAGCTTGAACTGAATGTGCATATATACACACACTAGTGATGCGCGGATGGCGGGTGTATCTGCGGGCGCTGCGGATATGTAATGTAATGTAATGTGTATTTATATAGCGCATTTATTGTGTATGGCCATACACCCAAAGCGCTTCACCATCATGAGGGGGGGTCTCTCCACACCACCACCAGTGTGCAGCATCCACTTGGATGATGCGACGGCAGCCACAGGACAACAGCGCCAGTGCGCTCACCACACACCAGCTATAGGTGGAGTGGAGAGACAGTGATAGAGCCAATTTGGTGGATGGGGATGATTGGGAGGCCATGATCGTAAGGGCCGAGAGGGAATTAAGCCAGGACAGCCAGGATAATCCGCCGGTCGGGTAATAAAAAAATACATTATGATTAATTGTGGGTGGGTTGCGGTCATAGCAGTTGACCAGCAAAAAAGCAGAGTGGACTTTGCAGAATGTGAAGATGAGAGAGACGCCCAATACGCCCAGTTAGAGGAGTCATCAGAGGAAAATCTGCTATCATTCTGGGAGAAACAAGATCACTTATTTGATCGGTGCGCGCAAACTCTCATTTAGTGCAGCCCCAATTCAGGCACAGTAGGCTAGATGCTATTCTGTTTTTGCACAGTGCAAAGAAAAAGGCCAAGTAAACATAACATAGCTGCCGTTTAGGCTGAAGTGGCACCGTTTTTGTTTTCTTTTTCCTGTATATGTAAAAGCTAAATCTGCTGTTAATAACGAACAATCCACAGTGACCTATCATCTTGATTAAAACAAAGAATTACAATGATTAAAGTGTCGATCGGGTGCGGATATATATATCAGATATGATGGATGATTAGAATGAAAGAGCGGATTCGGGTGACATTTCAGCTCAGAGCTCTAACACGCACACTTTCCGGCCACGTTATAAGGTACATATATGAACCACTTGAATTAGCTTAAATTGAATTTACAGAAATAAATCTATTTTATTTACTTTATGTACTTTATAAACTTTATTAGGTACACTTGGCAGCAACTAAATGCATTTAGGCATGTAGACATGGTCAAGACGATCATTATCAAGTTATGAGGTGACTTATATTATAAGAAAACCTTGGACCCTTGGAGGTTATGTTTTTTTTTTTTCAGTTACAACATTGATACACAGATGAGCGCCTCTCATACAGTATAGGTCTACCGATTCACACTTTCCCTGCATGTGTGCTGTCTGTTTTTTAGCACATCAGTGGGAGTCCTGGATAGAAATTATTCACCTACTTTTTTAAACAATTGTTCAACATATTTATTTAAGATATACTGTATATTAAAAATGTATGTTGTTATGATTACTATTTACATTGTATATAGAGCACCAAGGAACTGCTTTACCCATTTTGCTGTGTGACCAGGGTCACTTTACATCTGCATTGTGCTTCATAACAAAATTACTGTTGCTGAAGAAGCTTCTGATAACTAAACAAAGTAAATCACACTTTGGGTTCATCTGTCCCCAGTTTGATGATGAAGATAATGTTGTAAACTTGCTTTCACCAGTAAAATAAACGTTCAACCTGTTCATTCATTCATTCATTTTCTTTTTGGCTTAGTCCCTTTATTAATTCGGGGTCGCCACAGTGGAATGAACCACCAACTTATTCAGCATATGTTTTATGCAGTGGATGCCCTTCCAGCTGCAACCCTTCTCTGGTGAACACACAAACACTCTCATTCACACACATACACTAAGGACAATTTTAGCTTACCCAATTCACCTGTACCACGGGGAGACGTGGGGGGAACATGCAAACTTCACACAGAAAGGCCAACTGACCCAGCTGAGGCTCCAACCAGTGACCTTCTTGCTGTGAGGCGACAGCACTACCTACTGCGCCACCGCATTGCCCACTTTCAACCAGTACTGTTAGGATATCGTCAAATCTGTGACCTTGAAATTTAGGAAATTGAAGGTGGCATTGAATTTTTTTTTATCGCTGCTATATTTTAAATATTACTTTCCACCAAGCAATTTGGTGTTAAATAGATGTCTAATAGACATCTAAACTAGATGGTTTGGCTAAAATAAATTCATAGATTACAAAAACAAATACATTATCAAATGCACAGATTAGACAGATTTCACAAGTGTAGTCATTCATTTCTGTGTATTTAATGATTATTCAAGTTTTCACTGAAAGCGCAAATTTATTCTTATTTTAGCCAAGGTGTCTATGTTAGACATCTGTTAGACATCTATTAGACTTCTTTTAAACACACACAGAAAAATGCATTCTGAGTTCTGTTCTTGTCTTCTTCCACCCAAGAAATTGTCTGGCTGTATAGGCGAAGAGCTATGTCCAATAGCTTTTGGCCTTGCAGTTATAATCAATGTTGCAGCAATGTTATGTCGTATCATGCCCAAACTTCAAACACCTGCTGCTCAAAGAATACTAGTAAAGCACAATAAGCATCAGGTGCAGCCCATCTCATAGCAGCTCTGTCCCCAGGCTCTTGAGTGGGAGAGAAAGAAAAGTCAATGCTTTCTGACGGACATTACCAAGTGTTATGTGCATTCACTGTTATTGTTGCCCAGGGCGACAGGAATGTGCATGGAGGTTTCGCCCTGACACTAATTTAACTTCCTGTAATATTAGCACTTGCAAGTCCCAATTACACAGAACATTAGCTTCACCATGATAGAAGCACATTTGGTCAGTCGCCGCTATTGTTTAGCCAATTTGTCACAGCGGGACAACCAATCAACTTTCATACACTCCCACTCAGTGTAGCACACATATGTCTGAATATTGTCATAGCCAATATTATTTGAGAGTTATTAATTACAAATAGATATGCTACTAATTTTCCTGCACAATGACAGGTATTTTTAAAACAGTGCAGCTTTGTGTTGAGCTAAACCAGCTAATGATTAAACATTGCATGTTAGATTTCCACTTATTTTATGCAAAGGCTATAAGCAGTCACATGTAAGCAAGTAGGCATTTAGACGTGATCAAGATGACCTGCAGACGGCACGGTGGCTCACTAGTTAGCACTGTCGCCTCACAGCAAGAAGGTCGCTGGTTCGAGCCAGGGTCAGTCAGGTCAGTTGGCATTTCTGTGTGGAGTTTGCATGTTCTCTCTATGTTCGCGTTTCCCCCACAGTCCAAAGACATGCATGATAGGTGAATTGAATCAACTAAATTGGCTGTAGGGGCGACACAGTGGCGCAGTAGGTAGTGCTGTCGCCTCACAGCAGTCTGGGTCAAACTGGCTTGGTCAGTTGGCGTTTCTGTGTGGAGTTTGCATGTTCTCCCTGCATTCGCGTGGGTTTCCTTCGGGTGCTCCGGTTTCCCCCAAAGACATGCGGTACAGGTGAATTGGGTATGCTAAAATTGTGCGTAGTGTATGTGTGTGAATGAGAGTGTATGGATATTTCCCAGAGATGGGTTGCGGCTGGAAGGGCATCTGCTGCCTAAAACATGTGCTGGATAAGTTGGCGGTTCATTCTGCTGAGGCAACCCCGGTTTAATAAAGGGACTAAGCTGAAAAGAAAATGAATGAATGAATGAAATTGGCCGTAGTGTATGTGTGTGTTTCCCAGAGATGGGTTGCAGCTAGAAGGGCATCCGCTGCGTAAAACATGTGCTGGATAAGTTGGCGGTTCATTCCGCTGTGGCGACCCTGAATTAATAAAAGGGACTAAGCCGAAAAGAAAATTAATAAATGAATGAATGTATTTGTGTGTATGTGAATGTGAGTAAAGCGCAATAAGCATCAGGTGAGTGAAACACAATATATAACCAGTCACATGTACGCAACATGTGTGGGTGTTTCCCAGTACCGGGTCGCGGCTAGCAGGGCATCCGCTGCATAGAAAATATGCTAGAATAGTTGACAGTTCATTCGGCTGTGACAAACCCTTCGATAAATAAGAGACTTAGCCAAAGGAAAATAAATAAATGAAAGATGATCTGCTGAAGTTCAAAATGAGCACCAGAATGGGGAAGAAAGGTGATTTAAGTTACATTTAATGCTTTGTTGGTGCCAGACAGACAGGTGTTGATCTACTGGTATTTTCATCCAAAATCATTTCCAGGGTTTACAGTCTAAAAGTTGTCACTCTCTATGTCCGAGGTTAGAAAAGAATAAATTAAAGCTGAATACCATGGAAACTGAGGTCTACAGAAAAGCCTCTCTGAACATAAAACATATAACATATAATATCTTCCTGTTCAGTTTGAGTTCGAAATCGCACATTGTATTTCAGCCTAAGACTCCTCTTGTGACGGCTAGTTATAGCCGAATATAACACAATATCACAAAGCTGAGATCATTTCAAACTGATTTGTTAAACATGACAGTGTTCACTATACTCAAATGTCCTCCAGATCTCAATCCCGTGGAGCACCTTTGCGATGTGGTTGAATTGTAGATTCACATTATGGATGTGTTCCTGACAAATCTGCAGCAACTCTAAATCTATCATATCAACATAGACCTAAAAAATGCCTATAGAAATATCTCTATGAAATGTTTTCAGCACCTTGGTTGAATTCACGCCAGAAAGAGCTGAGGCAGTTCTGAAAGCAAAATATGACAACCTGGTACAAGCAAAGTGTACCTAATTAAGTGGGCAGTGAGTTTTTGCACAAGAGTTGTTTGACTATAGCTTGACTTAGGAAGCTGCAGTAGCTTCTGACATCCAGATGAACCCCCAGCCTGCATATGCGCTCATTCTTTGTTCCATGATGAAGAGCTACTGGTCCAGAGGAAACTGCGTGAGGTCTTACAGTGAAATAGCTGAAGGCAGAGCAGCTGACTCAGCTTCCATCAGCCTCTAGAGAGGAAGAAGCCCAGCTGTGGGCTCCAGCTCAGTCAGGGGGCTCGTCGCGGGAGAGCAGTTTTTTGATGCGATCTGATCTGAAGACATGAGGCTGAACCAGACGAATACTCTGTTACAAGTCAGCTGATCTGTGTCACAATTAGCAGGGGAGCAGGGGGAAGTGAGATGTGTCGATATAATGAGAAAGAATTCCAGGGTCTGTAGGGGGGAAAAAACAAGAGGATGAGAACAATAACACTGGTTGCCAAGAAGGATAGTTTGTGTTTGGGGGTAGGGGATGGGTGCATCTGGGATAATGAAATAATAAATCACCCTTAAAATAAGACAAGGACGTTCTTGGCTTTTTTCTTTTAGTTTCTTTCATTTTTTGGCCCACGTTATAACATAAGGGTTAATGAATACTGAATTGCCATTTCAATGTAAACTGTCCTTTAAAATTTAATAAAATTATTATTTAAATAAATTATTCGCTTGCCTACATTTTATTCTATGTACATTTCAGTGAACTATTCCATTATAATGGTCAGGAGGTGACCAATTATACTAACATTTTGTTAGAAAAGCATGATATTAATACAGTGACATTACTTTCATATCTTAGCAGAACAAAATGGAAGTCTAAGAAAAAGATAAAGACAACAGTAGAGATGCTAAACCAAGCATTTAGAAAATAATCAGCTTCTCCAGAAGAGGCCAGCCGAGCTTCTAATTTTAAAAGATGTTTGTATAGGTGTGTACACAAGTGCATGTGTGTATTGGAAGGAGGATAGAAGGGGCGAAGCCAAGAGAAACAGAGATGGATAGAGATATCAAGTTGCATCATCCTTTGAAAGAGATGACCTTTAAATACCCCACCGACTGGTCAATTGATAGATAAGGCATTTCTTATCTTGAGTGCAAGTGCATCTCCCCTTGGTCATTTGGTGGTGAGATTATCATCTGGTATCACTTAAAAGGGGTGAGAAGAACCAAAAATTATGAAGCTCTCTATTGAGACGCATCTTATTTTCACTGCCGCACTAGTTTAGTTTGCTTTTAGTTCCACTGGTGTTTGAACTAAATCACATATACAGCAAACTGTTACACCATATCCAAACATTCAGCATTCATTGTTACAACTTACTTGTTCCTGGCCTCTTTTACCTTGCGGGGTAGAGGTCGAACAAAGTTTCCGCCACCTTCTCCTGTCTGCAGCCACTGCTCTGGGGCAGTTTGGGTCTGCTCCTCTCTTTTGGATTGTTAAGTGAGTCCATACATTTTATTCGAGGCCTACCTCTTGGACATCTTCCTTGGGTTCCTGCCTCTAGCATCTGCTTAGGAACCCTGTGGTTTTTCATTCTGACAAAATGACCGCACCACCTCATCTTATGCCTGTCAATAATTTCAGTCAGTGGTTCGACTTGTAGGTTTGTCCTGATGGTCTGGTTCTTTACCCGGTCTCTACGAGTTTTGTCAGTGACTCATCTAAGGTACCGCATCTCCATCTCCAGCAATCTGTTGTTCCTGCTGCTATATGTGCCCAAGACTCACACTCATAAGTAGGAGTAGGCACATAGGTGGAGTTATAAACAGCTAGCTTTGTTCTGGTGGAGATTTTTTTTTTGACTGGTGGAGATCTCTTTCACACAAAAGCTTTGTTTAAAGTGTGATATAGTCTGTCTGTATATTGTCATTAAATGTACAAAATATTAAAAAATTTGGAATTTTTTGATACCGATAACAAAACAGAAAGCTTATTTATCCAAAGAGAGGTGCTATATATTGTTTGCTGATGTTATATACTGGTGACCTCAATACATTACAGATATGCTCACTGAATACAAGCCTAATAGATCAGTCAGATCTTTAGGATCATTTAAAAATGGAAATTCCAAGTTCAGTCAAAACAGGGTCAATCGGCTTTCAGCTACTACGCCCCTCGCTGCTGAAATCAGCTTCCAGAAATGATCAGATGTGCTCCAACATTAGGCACATTCAAATCAAGACTGAAAACACATCTGTTTAGCTGTGCCTTTACTGAATGAGCACTGTGCTATGTCCTACAGATCGTACTATTATGTCTTTCTTTTCTTTTTCATTCTTTTATAGCCTGTTTTAATCTGTAACACTTTTGAATCTGTTTTTACCTGTTTTAATCATTTTTATTATCTGTTTTTTTTATTTTATTTATATGTCTTTTTTATTCTTGTTTATGTAAAGCATTTTGAATTGCCATAAAAAACTTGCCTAAATATACTCAAATGAAACATATGTACTGAACTCAATACTGCAGTATGAATATGTGTACATCGTTACACCCCTGACACACAAATTCAGTTTTATATTGTCTACATATTTGCGTGTAGACATTGCAGTATTTGCATGAAATATTTATTGCATTTGATAGTCCTTAATATTCTTACAATAATACTGTATCCCCACAAAATGAAAAACCAAGGAATAATACACTGTAAAACCGCAAGGACAGAAACTATTTTTAAGAGGGAACATCCTCTTGTCAAACACAAACAATACTGGATCTGTGCTCGTCTCTCCTTGCCGTGACTTGAGTTATTGGTTCTGTTATTAAATGTCTAGACACCTTATAGTTGTAGTGCAGCTTGTAATACAGCATTTTAGATTTTGTGTGCACAAAATATGTGACAGAGAGCAAGTGCAGTGTCAAAAAAATGCAATGATACACAGCGATGCTATCAGAAAAGGACATGGCTCTGGAAAGCAGAGTTCATGAAAATAAATAATCTTGCTTCTCCCCTCCATAACCTGCTATCCCACATCTGTGCTCTGTTCATGCCCCAGCCGTGGGGGAAGCTCTTGAGTCTGATGACAACTCTAAATGTACAGCTGGTGCCTTTCATCCCCATCAGCCAATCAGAATTTATTTTACTCAGCTGCCCTCAGTTCAACTCTGGGTTACCTCTGGTCATGTTGTGGCCAGAAAGCCACAGGTATAAAAAGATTTTTTTCTGATTTATTACCAATGTCAGGTATACATTGATACCACAGTTTGAATGATGACTAATTCTAGCTAACTTGACTAACTAATAATTAAAGACAAATAACTATTAATTATGGGTGGCACAGTGGTTAGCACTGTTGCCTCACATCAAGAAGGTCCTGGTTTGGGTCCCGGCTCGGCCAGTTGGCATTTCTGTGTGGGTTTCCTCCGGGTGTTCCAGTTTCCTCCACAGTCCAAAAACATGCGCTATAGGTGAATTGGGTAAACAAAATTGGCCAAATGTATGAGTGTTTGTGTGAATGTGAGAGTGTATGAGGGTTTCCCAGTACAGGTTGTGGCTGAAAGGGCATTGCCTGGGTAAAGCATATGCTAGAATGGTTGGCCGTTCATTCTACTGTGGTGACCCCTGATAAATAAGGGAAAATGAATGAATGAACTATATAAGTCAAAAAGAGTGTCATTCATTTTAAGCTATCCCATTTAAAAATATATATATTAAGAACAAAACAAGCAATTAAGTTTACTAATCATCTCCAGACAGGTGTCGTTTAATAGCTTTAGGACAACTTTTATAAAAGACAACGATCAAATCACTTCAAATGTTGACTACTATATGCAATATATCTGGAATAGCAGAAATTGCAAGTGTAGTTCTAGTTAGTTCAAAAATGGTTCAGTTCAGTTCAATACACCTGTAAGGCCCAATCCCAATTCCACCCCTTAGCTCTTCCCCTTTCCCAATTTTCCTTAGCGTAAAAGCATATGGCTACGGGGAAGGGCTAGATAGCTTAGAAATGGAGATTTTTCAGGACCACACTCGAAACCAAGGGGTACGAAAATTTCCTGAATACACCAGCTACAACAGAGATGCACAAATTACATTTTTTTGTCATTATTACGAAGTTTTAAACAAACAAGCACATGTTTTAATATATTCATAACCACGTCCGTGTTTTACCTTAAAAAAGAAAAAAAAACACTAAATTTCAATATCTACAATCCATAAAATAACTCTTGTGCAGAATTACCGCAACATACTTTCACAGAGAAGTCTAGTGGCTGGAAATGAGCTTTTTACAGTGTCTGGTATAATGTTAATGTAGTTTTCGTATAGATCAGGGGTGTCCAAACTCAGTCCTGGAGGGCTGGTGTCCTGCAGATTTTAGATCCAACTTACCTCAACACACTTGCAAAGATGTTTCTAGAAAGCCTAATAAGAGCTTGAATAGCTAGCCCAGGTGTGTCTGATTGGGGTTGGAGCTAAACTCTGCAGGACAATGGCCCTTTAGGACCGAGTGTGGACACCCCTGGTATAGATGAATATGACCATGGTGTAAATACACTGTACGAGTTATTGCTGCATTATATCATTATGATAACATGATATTGTTGCCTTCCATGATTTCCTCAAGATAAATACCAAAAAAATAATGCAACTGGAATAACTACAGCAGTCGCCATCGTCAATCTCATATGAAGTATGAGCTCGCGATGACATAAGATGATGTGTGCAGGTGCTGTAGTGCTTTCCCATTTCTTAGGGGTAAAATTTGAAGCCTGTCCCCTTCACACTCTTCTTCAAAGGCCAATGTGAAAGGGGAGAGGAAGGGTTTAGGATTGGGATTAGACATAACTGTTTAAGGATGAGCCTCTGAACAGCAGCTTATCTGACCCCAAAGAAAGTTTCTTGTGTTAATATAGAACGACTTCATCCTACTAAATGCCAGGCTCCATGTTTTTTGGATCTCATGCAGGTGCCCTCAGATGACTGGTGTGGTGGTGGTCCATCCGACAGCGGTGGAGAGATTCCCTGCAGACGTATGCGCAGTGGCAGCTACATTAAGGCCATGGGGGATGATGACAGTGTTGATTCAGACACCAGCCCCAAAGCCTCACCCAAATCAGCCCTCATTGCCCAGAGAGAAGCCTTCCGCCGCTCCGTTAGCATGGATCAACGCTCCTCCACCACATCCAAGTCAGTTATCGATTCATTTAAAGTTTTTAGTTATTTCCTGACTCTGTGACCATTTGTATTTTTAGTATAATTTATTTTATTTAAAATGTTAACACTGTTTGTTAAAGATTTAGTGTAAGGTATATTGACGGTATATATTTGTACTGCTACATTATAGAAGTATAGCAAGAAGGTGTGTGTTTTATTTGAATGGGAAGCTTAAATGAGAAATATCAGCTGGAGCTTTAATGGTGCACTCTTCTCCTCAGGTATTCATGTAAACAGTGTACAGATGCCTACCCAAACAGTCGAACCACACCTAAAGGTCACGCTCGCTCCCGCAGCTACACACGCTCACTGACCAGCGCTCAGGTATAACACTCTCACACAGTGCATACTTCACATCATAATAGTTCACATAATATTATTTTCAGTTATTCAAGTTGTTCAAATGTATTATTTAATATAATCATTTAAATCAGTTATTCAAATGGATGTGTTCTGTTGATTGACTGATTGGTTATGTGTAACTACTGTAGATGGTTTAGATGTTCTGGTTACTGTTAGGCTCACTAGGTAGTTGCTAAGGGGTTCTGGGTGATTGCAAGGGCACAACAAAGTGAGTTTTCAGGTAATTGCTAGAGTGGTTTTGTTGTATTGCTAAGGCAAGGGTGTCCAATGGGTGATTGTTAGGGCATAACAAAGTGAGTTTTCTGGTGGTTGCTAGAGTGGTTTGGTTGTATTGCAAAGGCAGGTGTTTCCAATTATGCTTCTTAAATGCCGCTGCCTTGCAAAGCTTAGTTACAAATAGCTCCAACACACATTCCTGGAAGTTTACAGGAAGTTTTACGTATTCCCGAAATGGCATGCAGAACCTTTGCTTTGAGTGTGTACTTCGTGAGGTTAATCTGCTTTCATCTAAGTGTGAACTTGGCAGAAGTTCTTAAAGCTAAAATAATGAATGGGACTTCCTACAGCATGGATCTCCAGTCATGCTTCTGGTGAGATACCATGTTACAGAGTCATACATCCAACTTAACAGTGTTGAAGCAGGGTTGTAACTCAAGTCTGCAAGAACGCTCACGATGAGCAGGGTTGGAGATCCCTTCCCTACAGTCTTGTGGACATAACGGACACACGCATGCTCAGAAGCAATCTTAAGTTCCATGAGACTAAATGTGTACATGAACTGTGCCATTTGGATAGGAAGTCTGAATAGGATAGGAAGTCCCTTTTGGGTCAGGAAGTCTGAAGACCTTGATTAGCTGTTTCTGGAGTGTATAATTAAGGTTGGATCTGAGCAGGTTTAGGCACCCATGACCTTAATTGGAGCATGACTTGGATTGACATGCTTTGTTAGTAGGACACAACTAGGTAGCATTTAAGCATTTCTAGATGGTTACAAGGGATTAACTTGTTATTGTCTTGTGTAGCTTGGTTGCTGTTAAGGACATAATTAGATAGTATTTAAATAGTAAGTTCTTGGGCATAACTAGATAATGTTTTGAACATTCTGGTGCTGATATGATGTCTTGCTAGTAGAGCATTACTACTTAAGCTAGATTTATACTTTCACCAGGCACCACATCGCGCACCTCCGCTGGCTGCGTAAACACCTCGCGAAACGGACAAGGCTTTTATACTCGCCGTGTTTGCCGTTGTGATATTCTTTAAAACGACAGGTTGCGGTCAATAGAATCTAATCATAAAATCAGACGGATAATCAGAGAAGTAGAACGTTTCTGGAACTACATCATATCATTAATATCATTCAAGATTTTTAAACTTTTTAAATTATTTTTATTGTTTTTTATAATTTATTTTAATAATTATAAGGATTTTTATAACCATTCAAGATTTTTTTAAACCAAACTTTGGTGCATCACATGCTTTTGTTCATATCTTGGACAGTTTTACCTATTCAAGTTTATTAAAATATGATTGACAACAGAACATGGGTTGCTCTACAAATATATGTTTTATGGCAAAAATAAAAGCAAAAATAAAAAGTACTACTAAAAAATACAGATGTTTTTTTGATTTAGTCCACTCCACAATTCACACATTACTGTCTAGCTATTTTCTGTCCTATACTTATGCTAAAAAGGCAATAATGGTCCAACATTCCTGACCATTATCATCAATAAAGCCTAGAAAAACAGGGCATCAGTATATTGTAAAATGATAGGTTCAAATATTCTTTTCCAGTTATCGAATAAATAATTTGTTCCTTAATTTTTGTTTTGTAGCTATTCATTTTTTTTATTCAAAATTGTAATATATACATCAGTGTAAAACCTATGACTGGTGGAAAAACATATTTCTGTAATTGTGTACCTGGGTCTACACTTTTGCCATGGCCTCTTTTTGGCTTTAACAAACTTATCCCTCAGGTTTTTTCAAACCTTTTAACAAAAACGTTCCTCCTTTCCCATAGCTGTTGCAATTTCTAGCCAAGATCATTAGTCATCAGGTTATCTCTATGATCACGGATCATAAAGATGTCTATACAGTCGTACCTGTTTCAGACAAAATCTCTTCAACGTGGTTTATATTCAACTCAAATCAAACGCGGCGCCATGCGTACTGTTCACCCGAGTCTCAAAAAATGTTGTGCGCACTGCCAGCCAAAATGATGTTGAGCACCCAAAGCGAACTTCCGCTAACACCGCGATGACGCCACATTTGCTGCGCGCACTCAATTGAACTAGCGGACGCATCGAGTACAAACCAGGCTTTAGTTGTTAAGGAGTTACTAGGGCATAACTAGGGGAAAACAAGGTGGTGTCTTGGATGTTTTAGTAAATTATGGGGTGTATTACTCGTTCTGGGTATATGTAGGTTGTTTTTAGGGTGTCTACTTGAATATATTAAACAAGCCAAAGAGCACACACCTTGGCTGGTCACTAAACATTCTGTGTTAAATTTGGAAACATCTGTATCCCAAATTGAAATAACATCTGATCTTTACATGTTAGCTGGGCGACACTTTGAACCTGTTTGGAGAGATGGAATCACAGGCTGTCGAGGCACTGGATCTACCTGGATGTTTCCGCACTCGCAGTCACAGCTATGTACGAGCAATCCAAGCCGGATGCTCCCAAGATGATGACTGCCTGTCTGTCTTCTCTATGTCGGTCCCACAAGGGAGCATGAAGGGCGATGCAGGTGAGTCATCAGCATGTGTTAATGTATGTGTGGGTATACATAGTCTCCATGCTGCCTAAGGGATTAGATTAGTGACTTAATGAGTTTTTGAATCAGTCTCATAGGAATTGCTGGAGAAACACGCTTCAGCCAAAGGATTTAGATCAAAACAGTTTTCCTTCTACCTCTTCGCTCTTAGTATTTTAATACTGTAAACAAATGTTGCATCGTAAACAGTTTAAAATGCTCAAAACTCTCATGAGACATATCTGTCTTCTTGACTATCCCTTGGGTTGCAGAAAAGATTATGGTGGCAGCGTTAATCTCATCAATGTAATACAGAAAAGAACTGATATGACAAAATCCAAAGAGAGAACAAAAACCAAAATCTGTTTAAAAATTAATTCTGCATAGTTATAATTGCAATCACATTTCACTCTCTTTTTGTATCTTTTGGCTGACTCTCCTTCTCCCCAACCCCATTGTCCCTTATTCTCTCGTTTAGAGTAGAGAATCTAACAGGAGATTTATTAAAGCCCTTGTGAAGTGTCAAAAGCATCCATCTGCAGTTTCCCAAGGCAACACTTATGACACACACGGGAGTGTGAGTGTTTTTTAAGAGAGAGGGATGAGGAGACGACAAGAGAGATGGAAGGAGGGCTTAGGCATGCTTTTTAAAAACTCCTTTAATCTCCAAGTGTGTCCCACTGAATTTCAGGTCTTTGCTCTCAAAGGGGTAGTAAATGTGTGTGTGGAGAGCAAATGTTACCTATGCTATAAGGACGAATCTAAACCTTTTAATTGAACATATTCAAGTTTGAAGATGTAAAGTATTAGATTACATTTATCAGATTTCATACACTGAACATGTTCTTTATATAAAAAAATACATTTGCAAATATCTTCATGCATGCAAACATTTTTTGGCAGACTGGGTTGTGTGTTGCGTGGATTTTATTGGGCCACTTGCTTTTCTAGGTGTTTTTAATTGCTCTGCAAACAGGGTTGTATGTTGTATGTACTTGAGGCTTCAGTTGCAGCATAAACCAGCAGCAATTCAGTGTCAGTCTAGGCTATTTCATGCTGGTTTGTGCTGGTCAAGCTGGTGGACCAGCATAGTCATACTCGTGTTCCTCAGCACTCCCAATTTCCATACTGGAGAACATCAACCAGAATGCTATGCTGGTCTCAACATACAACAGCCCACAATTATGCATTTTACACTGGGGTCCTGCATTTACTGTTATTTTGTAAACCCTTGCATCCTCACCATCCCCTGTGTCTTCCTTACTAATGTTTAGAGATAACACAAAGGAAAATCTCGTTTTATTCTTTCTGTGCTGAATGTTTTGAGTAAACTACCATTTTAAATCTTTTAAAATGAATGTAACTTCTCAATAACAGACTAAGCAAATCCTTTCTATCTTGGTTGTTCTAGTGTTTCCATATAGGAAAGGACCCCCTCCTCTTCCTCCACGAATGTCCAAACCAATGATTTCGGTGACTGCTCAGAGCAGCACTGAGTCCACTCAGGATGCTTACTTCCAGAGTACAGGACAACCAGCTCTGGTCCGTCCCAGACAGCACAGTAACTCAGTGGACCTGACGGAGAGCAGCGGGGGCCGTACCTCCAGAGGTGGACACTACCTTGGTGGAGGCACAGCAAGGGTCAGACAGAGCAGCAACTCCGCAGAGAGTCTGAATGGCAGAGCCCTTCAGAGCATTGCCTACCATAGTGGACCTGGACCAATGAAACCGAAACACAGCAGCTCGGCCGATAACCTGCTAGAGGGACCCAGGGGATCCAGAGACCGGGTTGGAGGCAGTCTGGGAAAATCTGCTTCTCTGCCCCAGAACAGTATGTCCCTAGCTAAAGCTCTGACTGTTGGAGAAGAGTTTAAACAAGAAGGTCGAGGGAGGAAGTGGAGACCCTCTATCGCAGTGCAGGTATAAGAAGAGACTCTCTTGAGAGATTCATACATAGAATTCTCCCTCCCCTGTGCAGAACTGTATTAAATGTCTCTTCGTGTGTATTCCAGGTGGACAGCTCAGAGACATTGTCTGACTCAGACCCAGAAGGGAAAGCGCTAAGAGAGGTGCATTCCATAGGGGTTCAGGTGGAGGATGACAAGAGGTAGATCTAGCCTGTATCTTTTTTCTTAATCTTGGAAAGTCCAGCAACATTTGTAAATGGTGTGCATTGGCAGAGTTATATTTCCCATGTTATTTTTACTAAAACAGGAAGTTAAAATGTAAAAAGGGCTCCATATAGGGTAATTTCCCCCTGGAATTAACATGCATTTCACTGATCTGATCACCAATGGTCAGCGGATGTTTCAGTTTGATTTTTAGACTGTTTTGTACAGGGTTTCAACAATGTAAAGTCTAATCATTTGACAACCACTGCACTAGCATTTTAAATGATTTCAGATCAAATAGACATGAACTAAACGCTTTCATAGACTCTTCAAATATATTTCCCTTTATTCTTCTAATCAGGAGTGGCTGGTTTATTTCTGAGTTGGGGTGGAGTGTGAATGTTTTACAGTGTTAGATGAGCAAGAGGTGCAGGTGCAAGGTTCACACACGCACGCACAAGTAAACGCACATGCAGTGGGTGTAGGTGCTAGGAACATGGAGTGAGGTGAGAGGGTATAATTAGGCAGCCATTACGCAACATGCCAAACTTGTGAAATGATGTCACTGTCACTCATCCAAGAATGAGCTCGTTATGCTTTGTGTCCTATTATTGTGTCTTAATTACCCCTGTCAGTCTCTTTCTTTATTTAGAAGAAACCCTGTTGGTTTGTAGTCATTAGGGTCATGTTTCTTGTATTTTATTCTATTCATATTTTTGCATTTGGCAGATGCTTTTTGTACAGTTACTTACTGTATATTTCATTGAAGGTACACATTTTATCAGTTCTTGCTTTGCCTGAGAATCAAACAAACCTTGTCGTTGATAACAGTCAAGCAAGTGAATGAAAAGCAAGTGGATGTCTACTATGATTTATTCATAATCAATGTGTTTTGGCACAACAAAGCAAAGTATGAACATCTTGTTTGGCGCGCTTTCTAAAAACATCCCATATCAATTATGTGCTGGGTCTTTTGGAGCTTTTGACTACCTCTGGAAATAGTAAAAAGTAGATAAGCTCAAAACATTTAAGACCTGGTTACAACTTTATTTAGTCATCTACTTGTGATTTGACTTGTGAATTTATATTGTACATAACTGTATGTGGGAGAGGGAGAGGGGAGTAGGGAGCTATAAGTAATGTGTAGCGACCCTGTCAATCAGAACACAGTTCATGCATAAAACTCTCTTTTAACAAACTGGTTAACTAAATCAGGTTTAATTAAATGTTTAATAAGAGAGGCATGCAAAAAGCAGAGTTGTCGAGGGGTCTGGATGCAGTTGCAAACTGAGCTGCATGCAATGCTTTTTATTGCACACACCTAACCCCACACGCTACCCCTCACAGTGATGTCACTAGCTTTATTGAGGACATTGTGTCTGATGTTGAAAGTGCAAGACTTTTTACTTACACATATATGCATTTAGCTGATGCTTTCATCCAAAGCAATATTGAACTGAAAGTATGCATTTTATGATTTATTGCTTACCATGGAGTTAACACTCAACCTTGGAATTGATAGTACCATTCTGTACTATTTGATATACAGCAATATTTATATATTAATGTGCTGGTACGTCTAATTGTCCTGTTGTTTTTTGTTCCAGACGAGCGCGTTTCAAACGCTCCAACAGCGTAACGGCAAGTGTCCAGGCAGATCTTGAGACAGAAGGTTTTGGAGGACTGACCGTCCCCACTCAAGACAAGGGCCTGCAGTTTGGCTGCTCATTCCAGCGCCACTCATCTGAACCAGAATCAGCTAGTCAGTTTGCAGAGTATCGCACTGTACACACACAAGGCCAATGGGCCTACCGTGAGGATTACCACAGTGGGTACACCACTGAACCCGGCCCTCCAGAACTGAGGGCCCTGCCCCGCTCTCACTCCCCTCTGCCTCTGGCCCCCGAGCGTGGAGTGGGAGGATGGAGCGAGGGCCCCCGGAGCCTCCCAGATTCAGGCCGAGCCTCGCCTTGCTTACGAGATGGAGAATTCTTCCTCCGGCTCCTGCAGACAGAGGTGGAGAGGATGGAGGGATGGTGCCAGAACATGGAGAGAGAGGCAGAGACGAATGAATTGCCGGAAGAGGGTGAGTGAGGAATAGCAGAGATGATGGTTGGAGCTGGCATGGCATGGACTAACAGCCTCAAAACACTAATTTTGATTTCACAGGGTCTTAAATCTGCTGTGTTTTGCCCACAGAACAGTTCTTTCTGTCTAAATGCTGTTTGTTTCGTCCTTTGATTGGTGTTTTAGTGTTGGAACTCATCAGAGGAGCTGTCGGCAGTGCTCAGATGCTCATGTCACAAAGAGTCCAGCAGTTTTTCAGGATGTGCCAACAGAGTGTGGTGAGTGCTTTGTAATGACTTCTGTTGTGGGCTTTAGGCTCCTTTTTTCTGGAGCCTAAGTAAACTATGTAGTAGAATATATATGCACAATACATAATGAAAAACACTCAATAACTAAGAATTCTTTTGTAATGATTTCTGAATAATAATTGGCATATGAAGGCTTGATGCTTCCTTCAAGAAATACCCAATATTTTTTCCATTGGCTTTAAGCTTTTCAGCCAACAAAAGTTGCATTGCTGCAAACAAACTAAACCATGATTAAGCAGTACATGCATTTTTCTGCAGTCCTGTAGTCCAGAAATGTCATTTTGTTTGTCAAACTGAACATGTAATATGACTGTGCATGACATTGAAGTCTATACAGATAATAAATGCACTTAAATGCAATAAATGGAACAACAACAGCAAAAATGCACTTTGAAACCCATTTTCTAAAGCTGTTATTTTCAGGCCTCCAAAACGATGTTGTCATTTTAATGAAAATTTTAGGAAATTTTAATTCCTAAAAAGGTTTTTAGTTAGCTTGTTTTTATTTTATGTAAATTCCCCAATGTCCCTGACTGGAACTGTAGTTCCTTTACTTTTTAGCAACTGCCTTTGCAAGACACATAAATAAATATTTAAAAAATTATATTTAAAAATCTAAAAAAATTAAAAATAAATATCAGCAGCACGGTGGCTCAGTGGTTAGCACTGTTGCCTCAGAGCAAGAAGGTCACTGGTTTAAGTCCCGGCTGGGCCAGTTGGCATTTCTGTGTAGAGTTTGCACATGCAGTATAAGTGAATTGGGTAAACAAAAGTTGGCTGTAGTGTATGAGTGTGAATGCGAGAGTGTATGGGTGTTTCCCAGATCTGGGTTGCAGTTAAAAGGGCATCTGCTGTGTAAAACATATGCTGGAATAGTTGGCGGTTCATTCACGCTGTGGCGACCCCAAATTAATAAGGGACTAAGCCGAAAAGAAAATGACTGAATTAATAAAAATAAATATCTAGCAAAGCAAGATTCACATGTTCTAACATGTGTTAAAATGTTTTGATCAGAGAGCTTAATGTGTTAGTCCTCAATAATAATATACCATACCAATCTTTTCTCACAGGATCCTTCATCATACCCTCAGCCCACTACTCAGGATTTGGCCAGTTATTGGGACCTCCTCCAGCTAGCCATCGAGGACGTCAGAGTGAAGTTTCAGGACCTGCAGCGGCTGAAGGACTCAGGCTGGAGATTGCCTCCTGAGAAGAAGGTGAGAGTGGAGATTCGCTCTGCTCCAGTCAATGCACAGCTCCGCTCCAGTGCCAAAACAGCAGTGGGCCGGAGAAGCGCTCATGTACTGGGTCCCAGCAACTCCCTGCCATCACACAAACACCTCAACAAGAAAAGGAACTAAAGTAGAGGGCAAAAAAAAAAACAGACATGCATGTTCTGGATTAACAGCTGATTTACTGCCTAAAAAAAAACAAGCTGTTGATTTTCTCTAAAATATTAAAACCTAACAAATGTGTAACTAATTTCTCTGTTTTCTTTTCTTTTACTATCTGCTGCTTCCACAATGTCATGTCTCATCCTAAATACACTAATCCAAATCATCGTTTTGTTGCAACTTCATGGTGCCGTCCCTTCTTCGTATATGTCCTGGTCTCCATCCTCTCTGCTTGTACGTGTGCGTTTTCGGTGTCCTTCCTTGCGTTTCCGTCCATCCCTGCATTGGTCATCCATGCTGTCACGCCACTTCCCCGCTCTTCCTCTCAGGAGGACAAGAAGGTTCCACCACCATTACCAAAGAAGCCCATCGGCGGCGTAACAGGAAGCCTACGGGCCGACAGCACTGCTGAATCCGGAGGCATGCTGGTGGTCTCGCGTGGACGTAGCTTGCCTGAACGGGAGAAATCGCTGGATGTAGGTGACCGGCAGAAGCTGGAGACTCGCCGCAGACTTCTCCAGACCAAACGCTCAGCCTCTTTCCGGCAGAATTCTGCGACAGAGAGCGCTGACAGCATCGAGATCTACATCACTGAGGCTCAGACGAGACTCTGAGTCTGTCGGATCTCTCCAAACAACCACTACGACTCTTCTGCACAGACGTAACAAAAAGGTGGCCGGAGAGCGAGTGCAATTATTTATTTCTTTTTAGTTTGATGGACAACTAGAGATGGCCTACTTGTATGCTGCTGGTGTTTGGATGTGAGCTTACACGTCTTCTTTTTTTATTTTGTTGAGCAAGTGTTATTATTCTTCGAAAAAAAAGGGCTCAACCAGCACAACCAAGTGTTTGAAGATTGAGATTTTTGTAAGTCCACAAAATATATGAAAAATCTTAGGACTGTTTTAATCAACCACGCCAACACATACGGGTGCAATATCATATATTACGAGGATCTTATCTTGTTGTTTTAAATAATAGATCTTGTTTTGATATAATCTTGGCTGTGTATGTTTCTTCATTGGTTCCACAGTGTGGCGGACGTAGCCTCTTTCACTGTGACACTAGCGCACTCTTGTGGCCAGAGTAGAGCAATGCACCCTGATGTAATACTGGGCCAGTGCAGTAGAAAAGACAGCTTTTGCAGTATAGATAAATGCCTTTTTCAACAAAAAAAAGCCAGTTATCATTTTGTTTTTCACAGGGATCCGTCTCCTGTATAGTGCAATATCTCATTGCGATTGCATTCAGGCTTCTTGCGGCCCAAGACACGCTCCTTAAAAAAAGATGATAAAAACACAACAAAAAAAATTACAGCTCTGAGGCAACAGCCACGCTTCCTGAAACAGGACAGTCTACATCATCAGACTTCAAAAACAGCAGCGGTTGTCCCAGGGGTGCAGAAGACAATCCTCAATTTCACACTTGACCCGCACACTGAAAAATGAGCGTTCAGCGAGGAGAGGAAGCATCTCGTTCATTGCACCCCTCTGCCTTTTTTTATAACAAACCCTCTAATATGAAATCAATGTAGCTTGTACATTTTGTCTAGCTCTTTTCATTTGATGCTTTTTATGATTTGTTCTTTCTCGTTTTTATTACTATTTCTTTTTTATTATCAAGTCACTTTTTTTTGTAATGGTACTATTTTCTAGTGGCCTCATTTTTTTTTTCTTCTTATGGCTTCTTGTTACTTCCCTCTTTGATTTTATTCGAGGCTGAAACAAAATAAATGAATATCATACTTTAAATTTGTTTACAAAAACAAAAACAAATCTATGATCTGTTATACCAATGTTCTCAAACTCAATTCCTGGTGAGCCACAGCTCTGCACAGTTTAGCTTCAACCACCTCCAACTCACACTCGGGTAATAGTCTCTAGTAATCTTGAACACCTTGATTAGTTGGATCAGCTGTGTTTGATTAGGATTGGAACAAAACTGTGCAGAGCTGTGGCCCTCCAGGAATGGGGTGTATGCACACAGACTTTTACTTTCAGTCAGCCAGCCCCAAGGCTACTGGTTAATTGTCATCCCATACAAAATCTCTGCGTTTAAGATCTGATTTCTTTAAAAAACAGCCATCTTCACTGCCTGGCTGAGATATGATATACAGTGGGTCTCAGACCAAACAAGAAGCACTGCATTAAATTATATATTTTTCCACACCATGTCTTTAAAATATGGAAATGAATATTACCCCAGTATTTTCAATGGAATTTCTGTTCTAGTCTGTGCTGCTAATGACGGCACCTGCGTTTAAACAATCTTTCGTCTCTTTTTACACTTTAACAACCAAATGGATGCTTATAAGTCTATTTAACTATAATTATATAATTAAAGTTAAAATTAGTTATAATAATCACAACATCGAGATCGCGAATTATGTAGCCAGAACTACATATGGCTGCATTTCATTTTTTAAATGAATGGGTGGTATGACACCTTTTCTTTTCGCTTACCTTCGTATAGACGGCTTTCCGACTGTTACCAGTTTGTCCAGTTAGCTCACCATGTACATTGGTGGACTTGAGACTCAGAGAGGAGATGACCACAAAGATGGGGTTTGAGTCCAGTAAAGAATGGTTCCAAAAACTGGGTAAGACAAAAACAGAAGCCAAAAAATAAATTAAACAAGTAAATAACAGGGTGAGAATGTGGTAAAATGTAGTAAAAAAAAAACAGGCACAGGCTTTTCTTTTTCAGAATTGCTTTTTAAATTTGTCGGTTGGGTTTAATGTAGGGGGAGAGTGGGTCAGTCCATTGGTCAGTCAGTCAGCCTCTGGTGGATTTATGCGAGAACAACAGGTGTGAATGGCACTCGCGAGAGAAATTTTAAATCTCAAAAAGCGTACATAGCGGCCTCTCGTGGATTTGCGAAAACAAAAACTGCAAAAAAAAACGTAGCTCCTGGGATCTATTTGGCATTCTCTAGAAATGTATATAAAGGTACATTTTCAGAATGAGCCTGGGTTGGAAATTGAAAATAGTCAAAAGCCGGAAGTTCATCGTTGGCTGAAAAACAAGCTGTGCATAAAGCCCATTGAGTTTGAGACCTGTGTTATACCATCAGTTAACTATTTATAAAAAAAGCTGTGTTAGATTATCTGATCAAGTTTTGTGTATTTATCAAAAGAAAGCATTAACATATAATTATGGGATTGAAAGAATGTTCGTGTGCATCCAAATTTAGCTTGGATGAATTCAAACTATGAAGATGCATTCTTACAAACTCTCAAGATTATATTTACTTTTCCTTTTTTGTTTTTAAAGAAAACATGTTGATTGCATGAACGAGTTTGTTTTGTTTTGGGTATGTCTAACCATGAAATGAGATGGGAAATATTTTATTGAAAGATGTATATTTTATAAAGTACATTTTTAGATTAGCAGATGAACATATGTTGTCAAAAGTGGTGTTAAACTATACGTATTAAAAGTGTCTAAGAACTTACAATTTAGGCAGTGTCAGCTGTGTGGACTAATGAAGACTTTACCACTGCAGAATCCTGTTCCTCTCATTTCTTGTCGATCATGAAACAGACTGGCTAAAGACTTTTGACAAAAGAGACGGTTGACAGCCACTTGCCATGTTGTCCACAGGCAAAAAATATAACCTGTTTTTTATGTCTTGACTATTTACACGTGCCTAACAGCACTATGTGTGGCTTTTTTTAAATCTAACCATTCAGTATTATATTCAATATGAAATATATAACTCACACAATATGTATTGTTCAAACAATTTGATTTGTTACAGCTAATAACCACCTCACTCTGGATGTTTCTATGTAACCTGCATGCTTTTATTAATCCATGGAAGAAGAAAAAAAACTATAAAAGTGTTAGATCTTTATTCCCTGTCTGGAAAACAAGGCAGGACTATATTTATGTATTTATTAACTGCACCACAGTTCTCTATTTTTATTTATTTATTTATTTTTTTAATTTTAAATCAATCAATTAATTTCAGAATTATTTATTTCAGACATTTGCAGAATATGTTTTAATTGATTTGCTGTTGCCTTTGGTTTTTATTTATTTTATTTATGAATACAATATCCATCATGCTATGGATACATATTTTGTAAGCTTTAAAACAATTGTAATACCTAACTTACACCTTTTTTTTGGACGAAACAAGTCTAAGATGACCGAAAAGCACAACAGACTATTTTCTCTTCCACTGTGAAGGACTTCCTGCCTTCTCAAATCACTGAAAGACTATAAACTACATGCTGTTGGAGGTTCCAGTGTGAAAAATAGGATGATCTCTTATCAGGGCCATATGTTTTTGATATACCAACGAAACATCAAGTAAGACTGATCACATTTTTCCCCACCAAGTTGCTTGCCTTCTCAGGCACAAACCAGAAATCAGACACTCAAATGAACTATTTTGATGGCCTTTCTATCTTAACCAACGTTTTACAGAGTATTGAAGGATCAAATACAATATTGATGGCTGTGTCTCTACATCATGTAAAGATTCCCTTGTCAACGCATGACCCAACATGTCGCTTATTGAGACATTTTGTGTCTTAATAGGTAAGAATGGATGGCGAAACACTTGCTTTGAAAACTGGAGTCTTAAAAAAAGTGTTGGCGAAGCCTCTGTATATGCCGTACACAGTTTTAGTTAGAGTAAATAATAAATATCTCTCCGTAGCACAAAGGAGCTTGTAGCAGTGTGACGTAGACGTTACGTTGGTTTCTATACCACATTATTGATCACTGGCAATTACATGGGTCATAGACTCACAAACAATTACTGTGTAATTACAAATACCTTCTCACGTTCCGTTGTATTATGTACAGTAAATATATCTTGAAGTTGTTATTATTAATATTCAATGGATTGTTATGACGATTACTGGTATTATTAATGATTTCAAATATAATGAAGAAGAAAAAAATGTTGCAATTATGACTATGAGAAGTCTATTCTGTATTCTCCAGGGTGTTTGTGTGTAAAGAGCCACCCGATTTAGATCTGTTCTTTTGTTTGTAATTGCTGCTAATGTAGAAGATATACCAGTGGAAGACAGTAGAAGACAAATTTACAGCTATTGTTAGGCCCATCTCCTCTAGAAGTTGTGTGCAGACTTCACATGACAGAAAACGTCAAACGAACAACAAGGAGTGAGTATATTTCCTTCTTCAAATAGAAAAATATATACGTTTATAAATGTTTAAGCAGTTGTGATGTAGCAAAAAACCTTTTTGTTTTTTAAATGTTCATTGAGTTGCTCATAACACTGCATTTTAAGAACATTGTGGAAAATTTGATTAATGTTATCACTATTTATGGTTGTTGTATTTTTTTTTTTTTGCTTGTTTTTTTTAGCACATATTTATGTTTGATACAGTGCCAAGGTAAATTGATTTTGTATCTATGCTTTTTACATTGTTTTACCAAACTGCAATAGCTTACAGCAACTTCACCCTTTTCAATATTTTATTTCCAGATTTGAAATAAATCTGAAACTCTTGCCAGTTTGTTGAAACAAAAGGATGCAAGCCTTATAAATAATGGCACAGATGAAGCATATGTTGATCATGTTTATTTGGTCTCTCGCCACTGATATGTACAGCTCAATGTACATATTCTCTAGAATTAAATCAGAGAGATGGCACACTGTGATGTGGTAAACCTAAACACAGAATGTAATATTGTCAACGGTTGTAAACATTTTCTAAAAATTACTATAAAGCTATTTTAGCAAGGTACATTAACTGCTGTCCGCTTTTAATGTTCTGTTCTGTTCCTTATGACAATACGTTCATTGATTGCACTCATTGTTTTCCATCAAACCTTCAAAAAACAAAATGTCCTCATAAAAAGCCATTTTTGGTGACGCCTGCTGGTCAAAACTGTGTAAATGCAACGAAAACAAACTGCACAAAATGCAGCTTTTGCAAATGCAAAAACAACAATGTAAATTATTTATTTTAAAATAATTGTATTTATTTTATCAAGACATATAATAAAAATATTAAATACAATGAAATCATATTTACATAATGAACAGGTTTAAGTAAACAGAGCGAGGCTATCACGCCTCATAAAAATGTCTAAATCTGTTCGAGTTTTTTTTCCACCTTACACTTAATATTGTAATTTAGGTATTTGTTGTTTGCCCTAAAATTCTTTCAAATATTGATAAATAATAATAACAACAATGTTAACAACTCTGGCATGAATATAATTAAGTGTCCTTGATCACAAAGCCCATTTAAAGTGAGTCTGTTTTTGATCGAGTCACCGAATCGCTGTTTATTAATTAAAACGCCACTACAACTAAGCGACGGACTGAGGCTTGGTTTTCGTAGAACGAGTAAGTGTGACATTCATTTCATATTTAGTTTACTCTTGTAACCTACTATTAATTCAATTATTGTATAGACGTTTAGTGGTCGTTATACTGAATCTGTGGGCTATTTACAATTAGCATTAGGCTAGCAAAGCACCCAAAAACAAATTCTTACTTACACATCTTTTCATAAGCCTTTCGTGTATCTAGAGAACACAAACTATATTAAATCTGCCATAACTTTTATGATACTGATAAATAATCTAGATACTTCAAAGATAAACAAAGATACTTCACTGGTTTTCCCGCCTCGGAAAGACAGCTCTTAGATCGTTAGCCTAAATGCTAATTAAATATACGTGAGTAGTAATGGGCTCTATGCACAGCTAAAGTTTTAAAGCCAACGATAAACTTCCGGTAAAAGCTTAATGTGACTATTTTCGATTTCACAACGATGTTTTACAGCATAGATGTTGTAATGTAAATACATTGTTAATCGGACTTAAGCATTCATTTAGTTGTTCAAGCGTTTAACGAGATGAAAGACGGTTGTAACCGCTAGCGCCGTCAGTAGCAACAGGCTAGCGCAGAAATTTCATTGAAAATACTGGACTAAAATAAATTGTCATATTTTAAGGACGTGTGTGTGTGGTTGGTTGGGGGTTAATGCAGTGCTTTTTGTCCGATCTGAGACCCACTTCATATCGTATATTTAACAGGCAGCCCATTAAATTTAAGTAAATATACTGAGTATTTTAACAAGGTTTTATACTTAAAATGTGAAACCAAACATGTTGGTTGCTTTGACCTTAAAGGAATAATTCACTAAGAACATTTTGTCATCATTTACTTAGCCTTCACTGGTTTCAAACCTCTTTATAATGCTTTCTGCAGTTAAACACAATTTTAATGAAAGCTAGAAACCTGTGAACATTGACACTGCTTCAGCAGTCTAGCTACATACTCCGCATCATACTACCATGACCATTTTTCAAATATTTTAGCTCCATAAAAGTGATTTTGGCAAGAGTTGGATATAATGAAGAATACAACTCCCATGATTCCACATTCATGCGTCATAACTATGCCTCTATTTCTTGTTATTACACATCCTCTACTGCATAAAATTATTGTGCCTTTAAAAACAATTCACTTTAAAATTAACCGGTCAATATAAAGGCTGTGCCCGAAATCACCTACTACTCCGTAGGTACTGCACTTGAATTTAAATGTACTACTCAACCGCTACATTCTATACAGTATGATTGTGAGTAATATAAATGGAACTCAAGACATACTACATCCACCCTTTTGTGATCATGTGACCTACCTGCGTCAGTTGCGTCGCTTCCCTCCCATTCATGAATTCTCTCACAGTGCATAATGGTATAGTGCATCGTCCATCAAATGCACACTTCAGAGTCTAGCCCGAAGTAGTAGGTCATCAGAGTACTTGCATACTGTTTTTTAAATTCGGACATACTACTCGGCTCGCATACTGTTTTAAGCGTACTACATAGTATGAAAGTATGCGATTTCAGACGCAGCCAAAGTCACACAAAGCCAAAACAGAACACTACTGCATACAGCCATAAGAGGCAAATAAATGAATGCAGACACAGAGTAAAAAGGAAATAAAAAAATTTTACTTGTTCAATCATGATAAAAATACAAATCAAAAACAGACGAAGCCAAATTAAATGATTTCCAAGTTGCTTCACAAACATAACCGTAACAGAATGAACTGTGTGAGAAGACAGAATAAGTTGTTGTAGCGGTTTACTACCATGACTTTAACTGTAGAAGATGCAGACGAACTTACACAATGTGCAGGAGACTTCTGGCTTAAACAATTTAGAAACGGAAGTTGTTACTAATATTGAAAATAAAAACACAACATAAATACAATTGGGCCAAATGACTGAGAGACCCCTGCATTATTCCTGGGTCTCCATGCTTTCATCCTCCGCTTCTACACCTTCCTCCAGCGCTTCATCCTCCTCTTCTTTGCGCTCTGGAGGTTTCTCATAGGCCTTTTCAGATGGCGTAACGATCACTCCATCCCAAGTAGACATTTCAGTGGTGAGATCTGCAGATCAGCATCATAAACATCAGTCTCAACACACACACACACACACACACACACACACACACACACACACAC
>CAIGQZ010004625.1:5501238-5515932 GCA_903798205.1 Danio tinwini | reverse complement strand
ATATATATATATATTAGCCCCTCTGTATGTATTTTTCCACCAATTTCTGTTTAATGGAGAGATTTTTTCAACACATTTCTAAACATAATAGTTTTAATAACTCATTTCTAATAACTGATTTCTTTGATCTTTGCCATGATGACAGTACTTAATATTTCACTAGATATTTTTCAATATACTAGTATTCAGCTTAAAGTGCAGTTAAAAGGCTTTACTGGGTTAATTAGGCAATTAGGGCAAATCATTGTATAATAATGGTTTGTTCTGTAGACAATCTAAAAAAAAATATTGCTTAAGGGGGGCTAATAATAGGGGAAAGCTGGGCTCAAAGTAACACTTTTTGGTTTTGGCCAAATAATAAACAAAGTAATCGGGTTAGCCAAGTCATATTTTTTTTTTACCAACAACACACAAGCCTGTCCTACATATGAGCACTGGAATTATGATCGCTGGACCTAAAGTTTCTGTGCAGCATTGCCAAAAGTGCCAGGAGTAAAAATGTTACTATTTACCCCACCTGTGGGGAAAGTTGTAATAGACAGAGGGTTAGTTGTAACTCATGCTTAAAAAGTCAGATTTCACACAGTTCATTTAAATTCAGTTTACTTTATATAGTGTATTTTCTCAGTACTTTTTTTTTTATTCTACATAAGCATGTTTATTTATTTATCTATTGGATAAACACATTTGGATATATTTGCATTATTATCCATTATTATACAATGCATTTAATTGCATTATTAGCAATACAATGTATTTTCTTCTATTAATAAATATTTCTTTTAAAAACTAATTTTAAATATAATTTTTTTCCCCTCAACATTACACTCAAAATTAAAAAATGATTTTGTTAGTTTAATTGGTGTCCAACAGTGTGTGGCTTACTTGTAACACCCTGTTACAACTAACCCATGCTGTGTTGTGTTTTCCTCAAAACTGGCTAGCAGTCACTGTGTGTTTTTTACATCTTTCAAAATAGTTTCATATTTTAGCCTAGAAGATGGTATTCACAACAATATAAGATTTTACTAACATACTTTCACAGAAAAAAAATAAATAAATAAAAATATAGAGTATAATAAAAAATATTTTTATGCTGCAAAAATTGTTTCTCCTGTGTTTCTCATCCACATTTCGCCAAACGTTTTCAATAACTGGCAGGAAGACGTCTGCCGACACTGGTGCAAACCTCTGAAGCATGATTAACCCTGAGCAAATACCTTAAAACTTTGTTACATTTTACCAAAATAAAACATAAGAATTTCTCCAGAAGAAAACATATTATAGGAAATACTGTAAAAAAATTCCTCTGTTAAACATCATTTAGGAAATATTTGAAAAAGAAAATAAATTCACAGGAGGGTGAATAATTTTGACTTCAACTGTAAATATTCTGCATTTTACAAAATAGCAAAAACTTTTACATCATTATTTTACACTTTCATTATCAAGTTAAAATTATTAATTTTTTTTTTTTTTACTGTAATATCCACTGCAATTGTTTGTTACTTTTCAGACCACGACCCACATGCAACAGTCATTTAAAAACATGTAGCAAGCAGCCATGGCAGAATCCAGAGACTACGGTAAAGTTTACTGCACCTCTTAATATAATTACATTTTAGTTACTTGTAATTGTGTCTTGCATTGTTTATGAGCATACGGCAAATGTTTTTCTTCCCAACAGTTGGAGATTTCCTGACAGAATTCAAGGAGCAGATTATTGCGAGAGCAACTCGAGTCAGTGACATTACTGAGGCTGTAATCTCCCAAAGTCTGATCCATGAAGCGGCGGCACAAAAAGTGCAGGCTGCTGCAACTCAGCAGGAGGCAATGCGGCTCCTGTTTGAGGCTTTGGAAAGAGAGCCAGCCATAAACAGTGTGTCATTTCATCTCATCCTGAGAATGACAGAACCTGAACTCATTCAAGAACTAGGTTAGAAAATCTCATCCATTTTAGTAGATAGCAATAATGTCATTGATTAAACAAGAACTGGATCTGTTTGTGAACAATTTGGTACAATATTAATGGTTTTTGTAAATTGCGCAGTATTTAACTGTAATATCGTTTTATTGTTGGACAGTTATGAGTTCAGAAATTCTACAGTAAAGATATACAATACTGAAAAGACATATACAGCAAGATATATGGTGCCGTGTTAATACAGTATTTTTGCTGTAATTAATTTACAGTAAGTTACTGTAGCTTCTACAGGAAATTGTTAACAGTGTATGATTACTAGTCTGAAATGTTTTGAGTTTGTCCACTCTTGACCATATCTAGTAATAGTCAAAATTTAATTTGACTAAATTGCTTTAATACATGTGAACAGCCAAACACTGGCTATTTTCTATAGTTAGCTATTATATCTGCACTAACTGGGAGGGATTTAAACTCTGCCATCTGAAGGTGTGAGTTTGGTTTGAAAGCAAAAAATAAATAAATAGCATAATGTTCTAGGAGCAATTGTGATTTAACCAGAGGGATTGTTTGGCAATATCAAAACAGAAATGAAAGTTACTGCTCTCTATAACGTTTTCTGTTGTCTCCTTTCACATTCATGTGTAAAGAGCAACTTTTTATTGAATATTAGATTAAAATGAAACTACAAACTGTACATCCACCCACCCATAGGCACTTCCTTAAAATAAATCAGAAAAGCTGTTTATTAAGATGGATTAAAACACCAGGTGTAAACACAAACTTGCCTTCCTTTTTTACTTGCAATCTGCTTCACTAAAATGCATTTAAATACATAGTAAAAAAAGGACCAGAGATTTCTGAAATATCTTTTATTTAATTAGAAATTTTAAAATCTGTAATTTTTTTGACAGTATTTATTTTGCTAGCGGACATTGTTATTTTTTAGGTGAACAAATGCATTCCAAGTTAATCCACCAAAAAAAAAAAAAGATTGGAGTTTGGAGTGGCAGTTCTTTTGATGGCTTTTGAGTTGTACCGCTTTAGCCACAATATTATTAACCACACCACTCTTACCATTAGTTTTTAATGAGAAAATTATGCACTAAAAGAAAGCCCCACCCCTACTCAATATCCAGTTTCAGTTCGAAGCTCTGTTGCCAACTAGCTTTCAGAAGAAGTTGCTAAAGGTGGCTTAATGATGCTGCAATGTCATTGAGTGATGATGTCAATAACTGCAAAATTCTTTATGTAATATACCAAATAATTAAGGAGTTTTCACAAATTGACATAGCCATCTCAGCAAAAACATTGAAATATATTTAATTATAGCACTAGATTGGTAGTTAATACTACCTAAATGAATAAAAATATACATGTTAAAAACAAGGTATCAGTAAATGAACACAATTGTTCTGTCATTGTATAATTATGTCACCAAAAAGGTGAAACGTGTGCTACTGCTGTGGCACTCAGACAACAAATATTGCTGCTTTTCCTGTACAACCAAATATACTGCAGTTTTATTAGGACCCCTTATTATGACCCTACTCCTAAACCCAACCACCCCCTGCTGGACGGATCAAGAACAACAGGGTCCTAAAAATGCAGAGGGTCCTACACTGGAAAAAAAACAGATTCAAAGATGAATCCTTGGATTTACAAATTTTTTTTTGAGTTAAGTGGTTGTGAACAATTTATTTCGGCTGAACTTAAACAAACAAATTAAGTTGAACATTACTAAATTGAATCTATTAGTTTAAATTCAACCCACATAAATTGTTTGCAACTATTTTGCAGAATAAAATTTTTTCAGTGTAGAAATGTGTTCCAGCCTCTCTAGATGTGCAGGTACATGCTGCTGCAGCTTTTGTGCTCAGCTATTTAGACTGAGTTAAGCCTGCAGTGGGTGATGCAGTGGCGCAGTAGGTAGTGCTGTCCCCTCACAGCAAGAACGTCGCTGGGCTGGGTCAGTTGGCGTTTCTGTGTGCATGTTTGCATGTTTTGTGTGGAGTTTGCATGTTCTCCCTGCATTCGCGTGGGTTTCCTCCGGGTGCTCCAGTTTCCCCCACAGTCCAAAGACATGCGGTACAGGTAAATTGGGTAGGCTAAATTGTCCGTAGTGTATGAGTGTGTGGATGTTTCCCAGATGGGTTGTGGCTGGAAGGGCATTCGCTGCGTAAAATCGTGCTGGATAAGTTGGCGGTTCATTCCTCTGTGGGGACCCCGAGTTAATAAAAGGACTAAGCCGACAAGAAATGAAAAAGCCTGCAGCCACTACTGCTCTTTTTTAATGTTATAAATTACTAAATTTGTTGCGAAGTGCTTTTTCAAAAATATGTTACTAGAGTAGTATAAAAGGTTGGCAACACGGGTTAGAAATACATCAACATACTGAAATAAAAGTCTCAGCAACATTGGGATAATGACTTTAAGTACTCATTTAAGCACTGTGTTAGTTTATTTTTTAGCCAAATTAATATCTAATTAGTAGGGGTGGGAAAAAATATCAATATGGCGATATATCATGCTATTTCCGACCGCGATACATTATCGATACTCTGGCCCCAACTACCGATATTTATCTAAATGTACAAAAGATCTAAATGAATCAGTCTTAAGGTCTTTGCACACTGAAGTTCGAAATTTTCGTATATGCTTTTGTCTCGTATTCATATGTAAAAAGAGTCATCATGTAAACAAACCTTGCACACTGAGTCTGATGCATATTAAGTAATCCATTACGAAAAAACGCAAAACATTTCAGAGTCAGTTCAAGTAGTCATACTTTGTTCTCCTCTCTTCTCCAAAGTAGAAAAAGAAAAAGGAATAGGCTACATATTGTGTTTATTCAATACTGCATAGACAGGAAGCAGAATTCAGCTCATTATCAAAGAGCTGCATTATGATTATACTGAAATGAAAAAGTTTATTTCAGGAAGTCAGTGGAATTTTGATACATTGCTGTTTATATTTCACACATTCATGTACGTAAACAAATCTTGAACAGAGATTGGCAGTACCTATGGATATTATAATAGATGATGGCCGCATTAACGTGTGCACCAGTCACTGAATCCAGCATATAAGGGTTTTTAACTGTCCGCTACATTTTTTATTTGTATTATGTGTTTGTCATAAAGTAATTGTAGCTCAAATGACAGCATTCTGTATTTAAATTTTAAACTAGATAACGGTTTGATTTTTTTATGACGGACGAAAGTTTCGGAGGCAGTTTGTCAATAAGATTCACACAACGTGAGGTCGAATATATTTTGAGGTCGAATATATATTGCAAAAATTACGAAGAGAAAATTTCAGGTTTAGTGTGCAATAAACTTTACACAGACTGTATTCAGTAATGGCAGATCAATAGTACATCAGAGACACAACGGTGCCATTTAAACCACTAACAGATGAGCCATTGCAATGGTGAAATCTCAGGCATAGGCACACCTTCTTCTATCTAAGCTGGACCAATGTATTTGTTTGTTTCAGACATCACAGCTCTACCCAATCTTCCACTAGTTTTTCCGTCACAGACCCGTTTTTTACTTCACTAGATCGCTCACGTGTGCCAGCAGTCAGTGCTGTGAGACTTCATACAGGAATATGTGCTAAAATTATTTAATTCCGCAAACATTTATATTAGATAAAGATATCAATATGAAGATATAATTTGAAGGGCCTTGTGTTTATTTAACTATTACAGACCTTGGAAAAGACTTGTAGATGGTATTATGAAAACTTTGGCTGAAAATATGAGGGAAATAAAAAAAAACTGTTAAAATTACTTGTTAATTAGATGACTAAATAACTAAAGTTGGAGACATTATAAGAAGAGTGTGCTCACCTCTCTGAACATTCTGATCAGTTACTGTTCTTGAAGAAAATATATTTATATAGCCAAGTGGGAGGCATCACAGTGGCGCAGTGGGTAGCACAATCGCCTCACAGCAAGAAGGTCACTGGTTTGAGCCTCGGCTGGGTCAGTTGCCATTTCTTTGTGGAATTTGCATGTTCTCCCCGTGTTCACGTGGGTTTCCTCCGGGTGCTCCGGTTTCTCTCACAGTCTAAAGACATGCGGTATAGGTGAATTGAATAAGTTAAATTGGCCGTAGTGTATGTATGTGAATGCGAGAGTGTAAGGATGTTTCCCTGTGTTGGGTTGTTGTTGGGTTGGCTGGAAGGACATCCTCTGCGTAAAACATATGCTGTATAAGTTGGCGTAACATTCCACTGTGGCAACCCCTGATTAATAAAGGGACTAAGCCGACAAGAAAATGAATAAATGAACGAGCCTACTGGGAATGCATGATTAAAAGTAAACCGGGGCTAAGCATAAAATATATCAAATAAGGTGGCCAAGTTGTAATAAGTGTCTTAAGTTTACAGAAAACTAGAAAGCAATAAATTGCTGTTTTGACAGTATTTAGTAAATGCATTTTCCATAATTGAGATTTTGCTGACTAATTTAGAGATGTGCCCTTATAGTCAAAAACGTACTGCACTTTTTGATGCATTTATTTCTCATTCATTTACAAATATCGTGATATATCATAGATGGTTTCCTTGTGATATATTGATAAATCGCAGAATAGCTGATATTATGATATATCAATACCTGGGACATAATATTGTGAAAATATTGCATTGTGAGTTAACCTGTGATTCCCACTCCAACTAATTAGTACACCTTCTAATAGTAACAAAATAGCAATGCAGCGTTGGATATAATAACATATTTGTGTAAATCTTTTACAGAGTGGAGGCAACGCAACACCAAACACACACAAACAGAGACAGGAAGTCCACCCAGTTCTCCAAGAGAAAAAAGAAGACTAGATGACAAGAGTGGGCTTTCAAGTGACATCCAGAAGAGAAAAGACTCTCTAAAAAGGCGTAGATTTGAGACAATGCGTGCTATTGAGCAGATCGAGAAACTATGGGAAGGAACCAAACAAGAAAGGACTGAAATAGACAACATGAGGCAGAGGATTCAGAGACAGCAAGATGAAATAACCAGAATGACCACAGAGAAAGGGCAACTGGAGAGAACCATCACTCACATGAAAGCAGAGATAGATCACATCCGTGAAAGAATGGATCGGAATAAAGAAGAGGTAAACAGAGAGAGGGAGAGGATTGAGCAAATGAGGTTTGATCTCCAAACAGAGCAAAGCAGCCTAGAGCAAAAGTGTGATGAAATAATGATAGAGCGACAAAACTTGGAGATGATCAGATATGAAACTTTGAGACAGAAGGAAGAGCTGGAGAGCAATCGCGAAAGCACAAAGCATGAGATGGAACGAATGGAACAAATGAAAAGCACCATACAAGTTCAGATTAATGAGATTGAGATGAAGATTGGAGAAACACAGAAAGCAAAGGATCTGATGGAACAGATGAAAGCTGAAATAGAGGATGAGAGAAATGAGTTGGAAAAGAAGAAGGGTGACATCAAGAGGCAAAGAGATCAATTTGAGCAGATTAAACTTGACCTCCAGCAAGTGAAAATGGAAATGGAGCAAAGGTGGCATGAAACAGAGAAGGAAGGACTGGAACAGAGAGCAGTAATCCAAAGGGAGAAAGAGCAGCTGAAATACCTTCAAGACGAGATCCAAAGAGTGAGAGAAGAGGTTGAAAGAAACAGAGAGTTTTCAAAACAAGAGCATGCAAGAATAAACCATCTGAGAGCTCAGGCACTTGAAGAAAACAACCTCATTGAAAATAAATGGCATGACGTTTTAAGAAAAGAAAAGGATCTGGAGGAGATGAAACATGAAATTGAGAGAGGTCGAGAGGAGCTGGTGATGAATGGAGAGCTGGTCAAGAAGGAATGGGAAAAGATTGAACAGGCTAAAGTGGACATACAAAGCCATATGATTTCTGTGGAGGGCAGAGTTGATGAAATAAAAAGAGAAACCGAGAGGCTCAAACATATGAAGACTGATATGCAGAGAGACAAGGATGCCTTAGAAAAACAGAAGGATGATACACGGAAAGCTAAAGAAGAAGCAGAGAGGAAGAGGTATGAGATTGTGACAGAGGAGCTGGAGCACAGAGCTCGACTGCAGAGAGAGAGAGATGAGTTGGAGAGTATAAGAGTAGAGATGCAAAGAGTTAATGATATGGAGAAAGCAAAAATACTGAAAGAGAAAGAAGAAAGCATTAGGATAAGAGAAGAAGCCAGACAAGAAAGAGAAACAACAGAACAAGTAAATGCAGAGATTAAGGCTGAAAAAGAACGCTTGAATCGAAGACAGGAAGAAATGCTGAGGGAGAGACAGGAGCTGGAGAGAATTAAACATGAAACATTGAGAGCCAAGGAGGAGATTGAGAACAGTCAGGATGTCACAATAAGAGAATATGAGAAAATGGAAAAAATGAAAGCTGAAATTCAAGGGCAAATCGAGGATATTGAGAAGAAGGTTGAGGAGATCCAAAAAACCAAAGAACAAATGGATGAGGCAAAGGTTGAGTTGGAGGAAGAGCGAGAGGATCTGGAAAGAAAGAGAGATTTGGTGAGCAGAGAAATTGAACAGGCTGAGTTCCTTAGAAAGGAGATCCTCAGGGTCAAGGAAGAAATGGAGAGCAGGTGGCGTGAAACGGAGACAGAGGAAGTTGAACTCAGGGCGAAAACACAGCATGAGCTGGAACGACTGGAAAAGCTAAGAGAGGAGACAGAGAGATCACAGAAAAACATTGAGGAGAGCAAGATGGAGCTTATGCTGTGGAAGGAAAGCCTTGACAAAGTGAAGGGTGAGACGCAAGAAGACAAACTTGTGGTTATCATGCAGATGAATGAAGCTAAGGCAAAGGAAGAACAGCTGAAAATGGTGATTGAACAATTGGAGATTGAGCGAGGAGAAATTATTGTCAGCAGAGAAAAGGTTAAAGAAGAAGCAGATGAAATCAACAGAATGAGGAACGAGCTACAAAGACAACATGCAGAAATGGAGGATTGGTTTAGAGTGGCGAATAAAGAAAAAGAGGAGGCAAGCCTTGCCAAACTAGCAGTCCATGAGGCTGAGATGCTCTTAAAAAAGCAAATGGAAGAGTCTGAAAAGAGACGGTATGAAACAATAACAGAGGCTCTGGAGCAAAGAGATGAAATACAGAAGAAAGCAGAAGAATTAGAACAAATAAATAAAGAGATACAGAGAGCAAGACAGGAGCTAGAAAAGATGAGGTATTTTGAAAAGGAAAGTCTGCAGAAAATGTTAGAGGACACACAGCAAGAGAGAGTGTTTGTTGAGCAAATCAAAACAGATTTGCTGAAGAACAAAGAAGATCAAGACAAATGTTTATCTGAGATAGACAGTGAAAGAAAGGAGCTAGAACAGATCAGATTTCAGGTTGAGAATGAGAAGAAAGATCTAGAACAACGAAGGTATGAGATGATGAGATATGATGTAGAACAGAGTGCTCAGGTGCAGAGACAAAAAGAAGAACTTGAGAAGATCAAAACTCAGCTAGTTACTGACACAGAAACCGTGAACAGAAGCAGAGAGTTAGCGAGGCAAGACAGAGAGAAAGCAGAACTTCTTATCACTGAGATTCAGGAACAAAGAGAGGATGTGAATAAAAGGTTAGAGGAGACAAACCAAAGAGAGGAAGCTTTAAGGCTCATGAGGAAGGACATGGAGAATGAGAGAGAAGACCTGGAGAAGATACGTGTAGAAACCCTAAGAGGTAAGGACACTTACGAAGAGGTCAAGAAGGAGATTAACCGTGTAAGAGCAGAAATAGAGAGGTTGTGGGATGAGGCTGAAAAGGGTGATCAGGAGGAACGTGAGAAGATAAACAAGGAAAAAGAGGAGATGATAAGGAAGATGGAATCAATGAAAAAAGAGATAGGTGAGATTGAAGACATGAAGGTGGAGTTAACAAAGCAGAAGGAGAACATTGACATGAAGATGGAACATGCAAGGTTGGAAATGACTAAACTTGTAATGATGAAAGCAGACCTCCAGAGACAGAAAGAAGATATTGAGAACCAAATGATGGCAGCAAAGAGCGAGAGACACCAGATGGAACTGATGAGAACTGAAATTTTAAAGCAAAAAGAGGATGTTGAAAGGAAAATGGAGCTAGCAAAAGCAGAGATGGAGAAAATGCAACATGTCAAAGATGAAATACAAAAACAAAGAGAAGAGCTGGAGGAAAGGATGCAGAAAACCAAACGAGAGATTGGAGAAATGGAGCTGATGAAGAGAGAAATGGAAGGGAAGAAGAAAGAACTTGACCAAAGGATGAAACTGACCATGAGGAAGAAGGAAGAAATGGAACGACTGAAGATGGAGATACAAAGGGCAAAAGATGATATGGAATTTAAAAGAGTGGAGACAGAGAGGCAGAAATATGAAATGGAGCAAGTTAAAGCTGAAATCCAAAGAGCGAGGGAAGAATTTGAACTTCGGGTGGAGGAGAGAGATTTGGAAGAGGAGAAAGAGCAGATGAATCTCACAATAATCAACCTCATTCAGCAGATCGAGGCGACGAGAGAAATGGTGCACAAAACAAAATTCCAGTTTGAAAATCGAATGGCAGGAAGTCAAATGGGGACAGCCGACCAAGAGGAGATGAATGCTGAGATGCAGAGGCTCATCCTGGAGATCGAACATATCAGAGAAATGCTGCGAGGTCTTAAGGCTGAGGTGGAACAGAACAAGCAAATGATGAAGAGAGACAAGGATGAGATTAGGCTGTTGAAGATCGAAGTTCAACGAAGGAGAAAAGAAATTGAATACAGAGAGGAAAAGATCATGAGAGAACATGACGAATTAGAACTCATGAGAAAAATGGTGCAGCGCCAAAGAGAAGAGCTGGAGGACAGACTGGAGGAGGTCATTAAAGAGAACAATAGAGTGGAGCAGATTAGAGAAGATGTGAACAATGCTTTGAAAGACATAGAAGAGGCAAAAGAAGATATAAAGCGACAGAAAGAAGCCATCGCTCAAGAAAAGGTAAGTCATGATTCATCATTTGACAGAATCTTTCAAATTTTATTTTTCTTATTTATTTTGTCAGCAACAACTCGACTCTTTAAGTGAATCTGCAGTGTTAACATCCATAGTGCAACATATTTTATTTAAAAATGTCAATTTTGAGTGAAATAAGACACACTGACATTAAAACAATTCTACAAAACACAAGGAGCATTTTAAAAAATGTAATGTAGAGTAAACTTTGTTCAGTATATTGCTCATCTACATAATATTGGAACAAGATGCAAATGCAAACAAGGAACGTTTATTTCAGGTTCAACCAGTTATCGTTGCCACCAAAAGCTCAGAGTATGCCAAAACAGAAGAACCAGGAGCCATTAAAAGATATATAACAAGTGACTTTGAACTCAGTGCAAGTATACGGAAAGAAAGACAAGAACTAGAACAATATAAAGAAATCATTTTAAAAGAGAAAGACGAACTAAAGGTGATAAGTGAAGATGTAAAAGCGGTAAAGAATGAAGCTAAAGAAAGAATGACCAAACTGCAAGAGGAGGAGAAAGAGATGGAAACGAAACGAGTGAGTTTACAAAACTGGGAAAGGCTGCTGCAGACTGAGAAAAAAGAGAACCAAAGAGGCTTAGATGCAATATGGAATGAGAACCAGCAACTGAATCAAAGAAAACAACAGCTGGACATTATGGAACTAAATCTACAAAGTAAAAAAAGTGAACTGGAATCCAAAAAAATTTTGGAGATTACACAAGTTGATGCTCAAGTCCAAACTGATTTGATGGAAGATGATGGTGAATTTGATTTGGCACTGTCCATAGAGGAGCTTGATAAGGAAAGACAATTTCTAGAATATTTCAAACAAGAATTGCTTGCACAAAAATGTACAATGGAGAGACAGATGGAGGAAATAGAACTAAGCAGGGACGAACTTTCTCTCAGAGAAGCTACACTGCAAACTGCAACACAAACCACAGCAGAGATGGAGTTACAATTGGAGCTGCAAAAACAAGAGCTGGAAAAAACAAAAGATGAGATGGAAAGGACAAAATTAGAAGTACAGAAAGGATGGGTTGACCTGCAGACTGAAATTGCAGAAAGCAGAGAAAAGGAAGAGATGGTAAGAATAGAATTAGAAAAAGCAAGAGATGTCCTGAATCACATTCGACAGAATGTAGAAAAGGAAAAGCAAACCATGGAGGATGATCTAAAATTCACTTTAGCTACAGAACTTGAGAACTTGGAAACTCAACAGAAAATGATGGAGGATGAGAAGAGAACATTAGAGAACATGAAACATGAGCTACAGAGAGAATCTGCCTATACTGAAAGATCAAAACATAGCATGCATGAAGAAAGACAGAATATGGAAAAATTGGCAGAGAAGCTAAAACAAGAATGGGAGGGACTTGAAAAGAAAAAGCATGCCATGAAACAAATACAAACAGAGATATCGAGAGAAAAGAAAGATCTAGAAAACTTGAGAGAATTGAATGAGCTGACACTGAACGAGATCAAAACAAAGAGTGACACTCTTGAAAAGATAAGTGAACTCAATTCACAACAGAAAGATGCAATTGAGAACGAGAAGGGTAGGATTAAAATAAGAGAATATGACCTGCAGCAAATGCAGACTGATCTTAACAGACAGCAAAAAGAAATGCAGGATATCCAGAATGCAGTTTTCATGGAAAAAGATGAACTTAAGAAAAGCCAAGATGAAATTGCAGAACAGCTAAAACAGGTTGGTGACATGATGCAGTTCACGCAAAATGAAAAAGACAATCTTGACAGAGAAAGGGCGGCTATAATTGAACAGAGGCAGCAGATGGATAGCGACATGACACATCTATTAAACAGAGAGCTAGAATCTGTGGAGCTTCTGAAAAAAGAAGTACTAAATGAGAAGCGACTTCTTGAAGACTGCAGAATAACTCTAATGAGAGATATACAAGATCTGGAGCAAACGAAAATCAATTTGGAGAGAGAGAAAGAAGAGATAAGACAGCAAAGACAAAGTATTGCAGAAGAGAAAGACAAGCTGGAATCTGTGCTACAAACACTAGCTGAAGATACTGAGAAGCTAAGAACAGATACTCTAGCTGAAAGAAAGAAACTAAAAGACGCTGCGGTTGAACTTCAGAAAGAGAGAGATGAGATTATGAATATTGTGAAAGAGACAAAAAGAAAAAGGGAGGATATAGACAAAATAAGAGTTGATATAGAAAAGCAGGAAAAAACATTTGAGATACTCAAGGCTGATCTGCAAAAAGAAGCAGCTGTCATTGAAAGTCAAAGGCAGGCTGTTCAAAATGACTTACAAAATGTAAAAGACATGGAAGTTCAAATTCAAAAAGAAAGACAAGACATGGTTAGGCTAGTTGAAGAGATTAAAAAGAGGTCAAAAGCTCTTGATGAGATGCAAATGGAGGTTGACAAACAGAGGCGGGAGGTTGAGTCTGAAAGAGATGAGCTAGAACAGGAAAAATCAAAGCTTGGAGATGTTGAAGATGAATTTGCTCAACAAAAAGAAAAGAATAACATTACACAGGCAGAGATACAAAAAGAAAGAGACAATCTAGAGCAGTTGGTTGAAAACATCTCAAAAGAAAAGAGAGTTTTTGAAATTGAAAAAGAACATTTAAGACTGAGAGAGAGTGAGGTTGAATATAAACAGAAACAAATAGATGAGTTGCAGAACAGTTTAAGGATGAAAAAAATGCAAGTTGAGCAGATGCAAGCTGATAAAGATCAACAATTGAAAAAAGCAGAATATGTAAAGACTGCAAGTGACAGAGAAACAACAGCTCTGGAGAAACAAAGACAAGAAATAGAAAGTTTGAGAGAAAAATATAAAAATGTGGAGCTACAAAACAAACATATAAGCGAGCAAAAGGAATTATTTGAAAGCCGCATGAAATCGTTGGAAATAGAAAAGGAAGCAATGAAAAAATATAAAGCAAAACTGGATAAAGAATATGAAGACTTGCAGTTCCAGAGGCAATTGTTTGAGAAAGAGATACAACAGACGAGAACAAAGCTTCAGACAGAAGCGGAAAATATTGAGAGAATAAAGAAAGAGCTAGAAATACAAAAGCCAGTCATTGACATTGAAGCATATATGTTAGAAATGCAAAAGCTAGAACTGGGGAAAAGCAAAACTGAGATTACTAGAGCAAAAGATGAGCTTGAAGAAATGAGAGAAAAAATAAATGCTGATCTATCAGAGGTAGAGAAACAGAGAAGTGCTCTTGAGCAAATGAAATTGAAGATCTCACAAGAGGAAAATTATGTTAAAAAAGAGAAAGACAGTTTAAAGCTCCAAGAAAATGAACAGAACATGCGCATGTCACAACTTGATTCAAAACTAAATGAACTTGATGAAAGACAGGCTGAAATGGAAAAGCAAAAAAGAGAATTAGAGAATGTGATGGACAGACTGGAAAAGGAAAGGGCTGATATAGCAAAAGAAAAGCTAAGAGTGAATGAGATGCAAAACGAAGTGAGGAGGGAAAATGCAAATGCAGATTTGATAAAACAAGAAATTCTCAGAGAAATAGATCATATTGAAAACAGCAGAGAAATTCTGAACAGAGATCTAGAGAATATTAAAGAAAAGAGAACAATCTTAGCTGAAGAGTTTGAGGCTTTAAGCGATCAGAAAGAAACGATTAGTAAAGAAATGCAGATGTTGGGTACAATGAAAGCTGAGCTCCAAAAAGAAACTGAAAATACTGAAAAACAAAGGCAAGACATAGAAAACGATAGACGGAATAATGAAGAAATGGTAATCAAACTTCAAAATGAAAA
>CAIGQZ010004625.1:5485312-5499480 GCA_903798205.1 Danio tinwini | reverse complement strand
ACTTGAGCGACTGAAAACTGAAATTCAGAATCTGCAACAAGAACTAGAAAAAGAAAGAGAGATTATCATAAAGGACAGAGATCAGCTTGATCTCAGACAATCTGAGCTAGACAAACAACAGACAAACGTGAATGACATTATTAAAACAGTGACGAATGAGAGAAAACAACTAGACATAGATAAAGAAGAGATGGAAGAATGGAAACAGATAATGGAGAAAGAAAAAAATGACTTCTACCAAAGCAGAAAGAGTCTGGATGAAGACCTGAAAATTATGAACCAGCAGAAGTTAGTGTTTGAAGAAGAGAAGAACAAGTTAGAAGAAATGAAGAATCAGCAGGCGAGAGAAGCTGATGATATCAGAAAGATAAACGAAAAGACACAAAATCAAAGACTGAGTTTGGAAAAGAAGGCCGAAGAACTTACAAAAGAGAGAGAAGATCTTGTTCATCTTGCTGAAGATAGAAAGAGAAAGAAGGACACACTGAATGACATAAAAGTGGCAAACGAGTCTACACTGGCAGATCTGAAAAGAGAAAAGAGCAGTGTTGAGGAAATGAAAGTGAACATCTCTAGACAAACAGAAGATATCAAATATGAGAAAGAGAAAATAAGACTCAGAGAAGATGAACTAAAGCAACTTCAAGCAGAGATTCATAAACAACAAAGTGAAATAGAAAAGGAAAAGAGCAACATGGAAAGTGAAAGAACTGCAATAATCCAGGAATTAGAAGATCTGAGACAAAAAATAATTAGTTTAGACAGAAATTCAGAGAGTCTAAAACTTGACAGAGAAGCATTTGAGATTGAGAAAGATGTGTTGAAAGAGAAGAAAACTGAACTAGAAAGAGAAGCAGATGAGATTGAGAAGATCAAATTAGAGACACAACATGAAAGACAGAGAGTGGAGGAAATAACAGCAGTTTTTTTGGAAACAATGAACAATGAGCGAAAACAACTAGATAAAGATAAAAAGGAGATGGAAGAACAGAAACAGCAAATGGAGAAAGAAAGATATGACATGGACCAAAGCAGAAAGAGTCTGGATGAAGACCTGAAGATGATGAAGCTGCAGAAACAAGTGCTTGAAGACGAGAAAAGCAAGTTAGAACAGATGACGATTGAGCTGAAAACAGAAGCTGATGATATCAGAAAGATAAAAGAAGAGACACAAAATGAAAGACAGAGTTTGGAAAAGATGGCTGAAGCCCTTAAAGAAGAGAGAGAAGATCTTGCCGAAGATACAAAGAAAAAGAATCAAGTCCTGGATGAAATGAAGGTTGCAAACGAGTCTTTATTGGCAGATCTACAAAAAGAAAAGAGCAATGTTGAAGAAATGAGACAGAACATCTCTAATCAAACAGAAGTTCAGAAACAACAAAGTGAGATTGACATGGAAAAGACTTACATTGAAAGTGAGAGAGCTGCTATGATCAGAGAAAAACAGAACTTGATGACAGAGCTGAAAAAGAAGAATGAAGATGTTGAGATCCAGATGAAGGAGGTATTGACTGAAAAGGAATTACTTGAAAATGACAGAAAGCTTTTGACAAGAGATGTGGAAAATCTACAACAAAAGCAAATTAATTTAGAAAGAGATACAGATAGTCTAAAACTTGACAGAGAAGGATTTGTAAATGAGAAGGAAGCAATGAAACAGATGAAAACTGACCTGCAAATACAAGCAGTTGAGAATGAGAAGATCAAACTTGAGACACAACATGAAAGACAGAGAGTGGAGGAAATGACTGCTCAAATCCATAAAGAAAGAGAAGAAATAAACAAACTCATTGAGGAAATTAAAAAGAAAAGAGATATCCTGGATGAAAGCTACAATGAAATACAAAGGGAACAAGAAGCAATAGAGAGTGATAAAGACCTGATTAAAAGGGAACAGTCTGACATAGAAAAAGCCAAAGCTGAGATTTTTGAACAAAATACAAACATTGAAACTGCACTTGCTGAGATACAACAAAAGAGTAACACCCTTGAGGAAATGAGCGAGGAGATATCAAGAGACAGAAAGAAACTTGAAGATGAAAGAAAAGAGATAAAATTAGCAAAGAAAGAACTTGAAAGAATTCAGGGAGAAATGCAAAGACAACAAGAAGACAAGGATCACCTGAGGTCTGGCATCACAGTAGAGAGTCTGCTTCAGAAGTCAGAGGCTGAAATTGTTCTTCAACAGAGTGAGGTGTATAAAGCCAAGCCTGCAAGAAAAACAGAAATATCAGATCCAGATAAACAACCCGTCTTTGTGGAGCAGATGCTGGAAATTGACTTAAAAGATACACTGAAAACAGATTTTAAGAGTGAAAAGTTAGACTTACCTAAAGTGGAAGATGTTTTACCTCAAGAACCACAGATGAAGTTAGAGCAGAAACTAATTGAAGATGAAAGGGACAAGCTTAAACAAATGCGAGCTGAAATACAAAAAGAAGCTGATCACATTGAAAAGAAAAGACAGGACATGCAGAATGAAAGACAGAAGCTGGACAACATGGCAGCTCAAATTCAGGAAGAGAGAAGAAGTACTGACCGTCTTAACGAGGAGATAAATATTCAGAAAGGAAATCAACAAAAGCAAGCAACTGCATTTGAAATGGAAAAGACTGATTTCGAAAGAATCAAAACAGAAATCGATAAAGCCAAGAATGATCTTGCAGATCAGCAGGAAAAGAATAAAATGACAATAGCAGAGATGCAGAGAGAGAGGGAGACTCTAGAAGAAATGAAAGAGAACATCTCAAAGCAAGTTGAGACCATTACAAAGGAAAACAAAAGTCTTTCTAGCAGAGAAAGTGAACTTGCAAAGCTGCATGAAGACATTTTACAACAACAACATGAAATGGATGAACTGAAAAATACCATCATGATGGAAATGTATCAGCTGGACCAAAGACAAACTGACATTGATCTATTACAAAAAGAGGTTGATGATCTAATGGAATTCACAAAGACAGAAATGACTAACGTCGAAAGAGAAAGATTGGAGGTTATGGCACAGACAAGAAATATACAAAGTGATATGGTTAGTTTAAAGATGGAGAAGAAGGCCTGTGAACAACTCAAACTACAATTGATTGAGGAAAAAGATCTGATTGAAAAAGAAAGAGAGCTGCTGACCAAAAACCTGGATCACACAGGTAAAGACAAAATAGATATGGAAAGAGAATTAGAAAACCTAAAAGTAGCGAAAGAAACCATTGAAAAGGAACTGGAGAAGATGAAAATTTGCCTTCAAAGAAAAGCTGAAGAGTTGGAGGAATTGTCTGAGAAGACAAAGAATGAAAGACAAATGGTGGAAGAAATGGCAGCACAATTTACAAGGCAATTAGACATTAGTGAACATCCCGCTGAAGGCAAATTTCTGGAAGAGCTTTTGGATGAGACAGAAAAGCAAAGAAGAGAAATTCATTATACCAAAAACTTGCTTAAAGAAGAAAGATCTGATCTGCAGAAAACTAAAGAAGAAATAAACTATGATAGGGAAGAACTATACAGACAAAGAACTGAGTTAAAGAAAGAGAAAGAAACTCTTGAGCAGATGCAATCAAGTAACTTGAAGGAAATAGAGCATATCGAAAAAGAGAAGGTTAAGATGCAACACACATTGAATGAACTAGATCAAATAAAAGCAGAACTTCAAAATAAACAAAGAGAAATTGATGATATGACAAATATCATGATTAAAGAAAAGGCTGAGTTGGCTAGAGACTTAGAAAACCTCCAAACTCAGACACACGTTTTTGAAAAAGAGAAAGATGAGCTACAAAAGAGCAGAGAGAATATTCAAAAGTTAATGATAGACGTTCAGGAGGAAAGATTGAGGGCATCAGAAGAGTTAGAAAAAGAGAGGCAACAATTAACTGAGGAGATCAAAAATAAAAACGACAGCCTTGTTGAAATAAAAGCTGAGATAGAAAGACAAAAGCAAGCTCTTATTACGGACAAAGAGGTGATTACCAAACAAGTTATGGACCTGCAGAAAACCCAGGAAGATTTCAAAAGACAATCTGATGAGAGTGACATTGCAAAAGTTGACCTGCAGAGAGAAAGAGACAGTCTTGATCAGATAACTGTGGAGATCCTAAGGCAAAAACAAGACATAGAGAGAGAAAGGGATGAAATGCTGGAACAGTGGCAACTGATGGAGACACTAAAGATGGACAATGAATATGTGGAACAACTAAAGACAGAGCTATTGGATGAGAAGGAATCAACTGAGAAAATCAGAAAGCAGCTGAAACAAGACAAAGCTTATATGGAAGAAAATAAATCAAACCTTCATAAAGAATTAGAGGAAATAAATCTTCAAAAACAGGGCATTGAAGATGAAAGAGCTCAACTAGAGCGAATGAAAGGTGAGCTAGAAATGAAAGCAGAGGATGTAAAAAAGAAAATGCAAGAAATAGAGAGAAACTCTGAAAATGACAAGATGCAAACATACCTAGATAAAGCAAATGCTGAGATAGAAAAACTAAATAAAGAACTGGAAAGTTATGCTGAGAATTTAGAAAAATGTAAGCTTGAACTAGACGAAGCAAGAGCCGAAATAGAGCAAGTAAAGCAAGATGCTGAAAGACTGGAGACAGAACAGATAGAGCAAAGTTTGCAAAAAGAAAGAGACAATATTGAGGATATCAGAAGGAACCTGTATAAAAAACAAGAGGTTATTGACAAGGACAAGGCAGAAATAAGGTTGAGGCACCAAGAACTAGATCTCATCCAAGCAGAAGCTGTCAAACTGAAAGAAGAGATGGTTAAACAAAGAAATGAATCAGAACAAGAAATCCAAGAAGAGAAAAGAAAACTACAGATGTCAGAAGAGGAATTAGAAGACAAGATGCAGAAGATTAAACGTGAAATGAGGGAACTGAAGCTTCTTCAGGATGAAACTGATGGCAAAAGAAAAGATCTTGACAACAAGATGAGACAGGTAGCAAGAAAAAGAGATGAGCTGGAGAAAATGAAGGCTGATATTGAAAGTGCAAGTGAAAAACTTGAAGTGGAAAGGGTCATGTTAAATACAGAGCGTGATGAGTTGGAGCAGATGAAAACTGAGATACATGTTGAAGGAAGAGCAGGAGATCTAGGAGGGAAAGAACCGGTGAACATCAGGATTCAGAGGCTTATTCAAGAGGCTGAAAAGGCTAGCAAAATGGCTTGGAGAACAAAACATGACCCAGAAATGAGAATGCAGAGAGATGCTAGTGTTGAAGAGGATTCAGTGGAAAGACAAGATATGAGTGCTAACATGCAGAGATTGATCCTGGAAATTGAGCATGCCAGAGAGACTCTCAGAGGGATGAAGGATGAAGTCCAGGCAGCTAGAAAAGAGAAGTCTGAACTGGAGAACATGAAGCTGGAATTATTAACCATGAAACAGAACATGGAAAAAACTTATGAGCAGCAAAATGATGAGATACAAAAAGAGAAACAGCAAATAGAGAGTAGCAAAATGTTGCTGAGCAGGGAGAGAAGTGATCTTGAGCAGAACAGGGCTGATTTGGAGAGACAAAAACAAATAATGTCATTGGACAAACAAAAACTCCTTGCTGAAAATAAATTACTGGAGAAAGAAAGGCTTGACATGATGAAAAGAATTGAGAATCTTGAAAGCCTCCAAGAAGAGTCAACTAGAGAAAGAGCAACAGAAACAGCCAAAGGAACGAGGAGAGATTCTGAGGAATTAATGCAGAAAATGGAAGCCCTGAGCATGGAAGACCTACAAGAAGAAAGTAAGAGTCAGATGGTCGAACTAAAGAGACAGATAGACACATTGATAGAGTTAAAGGCTGATCTGCAACAACAACAGGCAGAACTTGAGAAAACTAAAGCAGATATAAAACAACAAATGGATGAGCTAGAAAAATTAAGGTCTCAAATACTAAAACATAAAAAGGATGCAGACAGTAAAACAAGAGAGTTGGAGCTGATGGAAATCCAGAGACAGAAAGAAGATTTAGAAAAAAGGATTCAGAAATTGACCCTTGAGAAGAGAGACCTGGAGGTTCTAAGATCTGAAATTGTCCTAGAAAAGAAAGACCTGGATCAGAAGATGAGGCAAGTGATAAGAAAGAGGGATGAGATGGAGAAAATCAGATCTGATATAGAAAGTGCCAGAGAGGAGTTCAACAGAGAAAGGAAGGATCTGGAAATACTCAGAAACAATGTTCAAAGTGCAAGACATGATTTTGAACTTCTGATGGAAAGAACTGCAAATCTAGAAGATGAGGAAAGTGCCAATACTGACATTCAAAGATTGATTTTAGAGGTTGTTAAAATCAGGGAAATGGTGAAACATCTAAAAGCTGACATGGAGAGAAGGCTGGCAGAAAGTAAGGTGGAGACAGATGAAAAGGAAATTTTTAAGTCTGAGATCCAGAGGCTCATTCAAGATATTGGACAAATAAGGGAAAATCTAGGAGGCCTTGTAGAGGAGATAGAACACACCAGGAGAGACAAGAGTGAATTGGAGAAGATGAGGGCAGCGCTTGTAGAGAAACAACAGGAGGAAGAGAGCATGAGAGAAATGCTGCAGAAAGAAAGAGAAGAACTGGAGCAGCTGAAGCATGAGATCAACCAAGAAAAGGAGGACATTGACATTAGGAGAGAGATAGTTGAGGCAGAAATAGATGAAGAAGAAATGAAAGACTTTACAGACATACAGAAATACAAGGAAGAGCTACAGAGGGTCACAGAGGAACTCCTGACAAAGAAGAGGGAACTAGATCAGCTCTATACAGATTTACAAAAAAAGAAGCAAACCATGGAAGAATTTGATATACAACATGGAAAGAAAAGGGCTGAACTGGAAGACATTGGTTTTGAGTTAAAGAAGGGAGAGGAGATACTGGAAAAGCAGAAAGATAAACTGAAGGAGAATGGTTGGATTGTGGAAGAAATAAAGAATAAGAAAGACACACTTGAAAATATCAATATGGAAATATTTAGGAAGAAAGAAGATACGGAAAAAGAAAAGGAAAATTTAAAGCAAGAAAAGCAAGAGATGGATCTCATCAGAGGTAATCTACAAAGGCAGAGAGAAGATCTGGAAACAAGGATTCAGACACTCGCACATGAGAAGGACGAAATGGAAGTTTTAAGGTCTGAGATTGTCCTAGAAAAGAAAGACCTGGATCAGAAGATCAGGCAAGTGATAAGAAAGAGGGACGAGATGGAGAAAATCAGATATGAAATAGAATGTGCCAGAGAAGAGATCAATAAAGAAAGGCAGGACTTGGAAATACTCAGGAACAATGTTCAAAGAGATAGAAAAGATTTTGAACTTCTTGTGGAAAGCACTGCAAATCTAGAAGTTGATGAAAGTGCCACAACGGACATTGAAAGATTGATTTTAGAGGTTGTGAAAATCAGGGAAATGGTGAGAAATCTTAAAGCTGAAACAGAGAGAAGAATGGGGGAAACTAAGGTAGAGAAAGATGAAAAGGAAAACTTTACGTCTGAGATCCATAGGCTCATTCAAGATATTGGACAAATAAGGGAAAATCTAGGTGGCCTTAGAATTGAGATAGAAAACACCAAGAGAGACAAGGGTGAATTAGAGAAGATGAGGGCCGAGCTTGTAGAGAAACAACAGGAGGAGGAGAGCATGAGAGAAATGCTGCAGAAAGAAAAAGAAGAACTGGAGCAGCTGAAAGATGATATCAACCGAGAAAAGGAGGATATTGAAATCAGAGAGCTAGTTGAGGCAGAAATAGATGAAAAAGAAATGAAAGGTTTTACAGATGTACAGAAATACAAAGAAGAACTACAAATAGTCACTGAAGAACTCCTGACAAAGAAGAGGGATCTGGACCAGCTCAACTTAGAAGTACAGAATCTAAGGCAGACTATGGAAGAAGTGAATATACAGCATGAAAATAAGAGGGCTGAAGTTGAAAGTATCACTTCTGAGTTAAAGAAGACAGAGCAGATCCTGGTAAAGCAGAAACATAAGTTGGAAGAGAATGATTGGATTGTTGAAGAAATTGCGAAGATGAAAACTACTCTTGAAAATATCAACATGGAAATACTTCAGAAGAAAGAAGATATGGAAAAAGAAAAGGAGAATTTAAGGAAAGAGAAACAAGAGACAGATATTTTCAGAGGTGAACTGCAAAGACAGAAAGATGAAGTTGAATCTTTAAGACAAGCTTTGAAAATGGAAAAAGATCAGTTAGAAGACAAACAAGCTAAAATCGATCACCAAAAGCATGAAATTAATACTGCCTTTGAAAAAGAACAGAAACGTTTAGAAAACATGGAAAGTGATCTAGAAAATCAAAGGGCTAAACTTGCTGAAAGCCTCAATGAAGCTGCAAAGATGGAGCAGAAGCTACAACAGATGAAGAGTGAACTAAACAAAGAAAAAGAGCAAGTAGAAGAAATGAAGCAGATGGTCAGAACAGAGAGGGCTATGATGGAACAAGAAAAAGAAGAAATGAGAAAACAGACTCAAGAGAATAAAGACAGCCATGCTGATCTTCAAAAGAAGACAGAGATAATAGATAAACTCATTCAGGAAGCAAACAATGAGAGAGACAGATTAAAAGACCTCAGCCTGAAACTTGAAATGCAAAGAAAAGATATTGAGAAAACCATCACAGAAGTGGAAACCAAGAAGAGAAATCTTGATATAATGAGCAGAGAACTTCAAGATGACAAGATACGACTGAAAAATGACAGGGATGCTTATGAAAAGGAAATGACACATTTGGAGCTTAAAATGGAAGAGTTAGTAAGAGAAACAGAAGATCTGGAAAGTAAAACCTTACAGCAGAGAGAACAAGATGAGATGGCCAAACAAGAGATTGAAAATCAGACAGAAGTTCTAGAGCTAATGAAGGTGGACATTTTAAAGGAAAGGGATGATTTTGCAAGAGAGATGGAAAATGTAAATTCAGAAAGACAGAAACTGCTTTTACTCCAAGGCGCATTGCAAAGTCAGGAAAGTGAACTTGAAAACAGAGTGCAAACATTCATGGAAGAGCAGAAACATCTAAAACAGGCTAAAGCTGAAACTGAAGAGTGGAGAAAGCAATTAATGGAAATGAATGAAACAGTAAAGACAGAACAAAATGAATACCGGAAGCTGATTGAAGAAGTGCAAAAGGAAAAAGAACTGCTTGAAATCAGTAAAACTCTCATAGAACAAGAGAAAGAAGATCTCCAAAACATGAAAACCAATCTAAAAAAGCAATTAGAAAGTCTGAGACATGAAAAAGTAAACGTTGAAGATGAGAAGAACACACTTGAAAAGATAAGGTCAGAATTCAAGGAGATCCAAAATGCTATGAGGAAGGAGAGGGAGGATCAAGAGAAATGTTGGTTGGAGATTGAAGGAGAAAAGCAAAGAATGGAAGAAAAGATTAGACAATTAGAGGTGCATAGAGAAGAGATTAAAAAAGTGGACAGCGAGCAACAAAAAAGTAGAGAGGATATTGAAAGTAGAGAAGAAAAGTTTAACAACAAAATGAAAGAATTGCTGCAAATGAAGGTTGAAATGGGGCGAACAAAAGAAGAAGTAGAAAAAGAAAGTCAAAAACTTCAAGATGCTAAAATTGATTTTGAAAAGGCTAAAGCTGAGATACAGAGACAGACAGACAAATTTGAAGACATAATAGACTCGAAAATACAGGAGAAAGAAAGAGAAATAAAAATCAAATTAGATAGAGAAACTAAACGTTTGACCGAAGATGTTGAATTGAAAATGAGAGACCTTGATATGACAATGGCAGAGGTGGAGAGACAAAAGCAAGAAATTGAGCAAACAAAATGTATGCTTGAAAAGGAAAAGCAAGAAATTAAACAAGAAATGGAAGACCAAATGATGGACCTCACTCGTGACAAAAAAGAAACAGAGGAGGAGAGGAATAACTTGATGGCTTTAAGAAATCAATTAGAAGATTTAAGAAAAGAAAATGAGATTGTGAAGGAAAAACTTACATTGGAAAAATCAAGCATTGAGGAAATGCAGCTCAAGATTTTCAACCAGCAGCGACTGAATGATCAAATCAGAATGGAGAACAAGAAAGAAAAAGAAATTCTAGAAGAACAAAGGTTTGAAACTGAGCAGCAGAAACAGATGTTGGAGATCAGCACCACAAAAATAATGGAGGAGAAGAAAGAAATAGCTGATTTATTAAGGGAACTCCAAAAAGCCAAAGATGAACTGGAACACCTAACATACAAGACCAACAAAGAAAGAGACGAGGTTGAACAAATGCAAGCTGAGTTACATAGTCAGATTCAGGCTATTGAACAACAAAGACAAATCATGCAAGACAAACAGAATCATCTTGAAGAAAATGAGCTAAACATACAGAGGAAGGAAGAGCAAATAAAGATTAGAAACACTGAGTTTCAAATTGAACAGGACCATTTGAACAATGTTATCGAGGAAACCAATAAGAGACAACATGACCTTGAAGTGATGCAGGATGATATAGAATTGCACAAACAAAAAAATAAAAAGGACTTTGAGTTGCTTGAGAAGATGCGCCATGAATTAGAAAATGATAAGGTAGAAATGAGGCAGGAAAAAGATGATCTGCAGATCTGGACTGAGCAACAAAAACATTTGGTGGAAGTCCAATTACAAGAGTTAGAGAAAGAGAGGGAAAGACTGGAAAAGATGGAGAGACAGCTCCGTGGCGAAAGAGAACAAACTGAGAAAGAAAAAGTTGATCTGAACAGGGTAAATGATGAAATACAGAGAGAAAAACAAGATATTGATGAAAAGAGGAACATGACTAACAAGGTAATGGAAGATCTGGAAATCAAAAAAGCTGAGCTGAAGGAACAACAAGAAAAGATTCGAACTGAAGCAGAAAAACTGCAAGAGGAAAAACTTCTGGTGAAGAATGAGGCTGAACATCTGAATAACATTTTAGAAGAGATCAGAAGGCAGCAAGAAAAACTGGAAATAAGGGAGGCTGAGCTTAAAGTTATGAAGGAGCAGTGTGAAAATGCTAGGGAAGAAACTGAAAGGAAGAAGTGTGATATAGAAGAGCAGAATCAAAATAATGAGATCGCAAAACACCTTCTGGAACTAGAGAGAAAAGACATTGTCAAGCAAAAACAAGAGTTACAGAAAAAAGCTGATGATTTGGACATGCAAATGATTGCGCACAGAGAAAACGTAGAGATGAGTAAAAGATCACTTGATGAAGAAAAGAAGCTTCTAGAGCAAAAGGCTGATGAAATTTTGAGACAGAGCGGTGACTTAGAGATAGAAAAAGAGGACATGATGAAGAATTGGAATGAGCTGGATGTTCTTCAAAATGAAATGCAAAATCAAAACAAAGCAATAAAAGAAATCAAATATGAGTTAGATGCTAAAAGGAATGAAATAAATAAAGAACAGCAAAGACTGGATGATAGTTTAAGAGCCATTAATGAAGAGAGGAGAGATCTGGAGATCATGAGGGTTGAGTATGAAAATCAAGAGCAACAAATAGAAGAGATGAGAGTAAAAGCAAAGATGGAGAGAGGAGAACTTGATCAAATGAAGAATGAACTGGAAAGAGAGAAAATTGAAATACATTATGAGCAGAAGAAAATGAACAATGACAGAAATATGATTGAAAAGGAAAGAAAAGACTTGGAAAAGACGAAGTCTGAATTACTGACACAAAGGCAGCAAATGGAAGAAGAGAGATCAGCACTTGACCAGAACATAAAAGACAATGATATAGAGAAAGATAAGATTGAAAAGAGCAAAGAAATAGTTGAAAAAATTATGGCTGAGGTGAAGGAACAGAAAAAGGATTTTAAACACAAGAAAGAAGAACTTGCTCTTGAAAGACAAAAAATTGTAGATGAAAAATATCTTCTGGATCAATGCAGGACTGAACTGCAAAACAAAAGTGAACAAATCAGAAATATAGAGGAGGAATTAAAGAACAAGAAAGAAACATTGAAGGAAATGGAAGCTTATCTACAAAAGGACAGAAACGAAATTGAGAGTGTCTTTGAAGAAACACAAAGACGAAAAGAAGATCTGGAGAAGATGAGCACAGACATAAAAGAACAAAAACAAGACCTGAAGAACCAAAGAGACCTCCCAGAACAAGAAAGAGAAGAAATAAATCATGAATGGTCACAGTTACAAGAAAGGATTGATGGATTTGATGCTCAAGTCAGCAAACAAAAAGAAGAGGATTTAACAAAACAGAAGGAGATGGAAGAAGAAAGAAAAAGTCTAGAAGAAACCAAAGCCAAAATCATTGAGAGGAAGACTAAAGCTGAACTGCAACATCATGATATAAACCTAAAAACCGAAGAGCTAGAAACACTGCAAGAACAGATTGTTAAAGAAAAAGAAGAAATGAGAGTAAACGAACAGATGGAGAGATGTAAAATAGATCTTAAGCAGAAGAAACTAAATGATGACAGGAAGATGATTGAGCAGGAAAAAGAAGACCTGGAGAAGATTAAGTCTGAAATAATGACACAAAGACAGCAAATGGAAGAAGAGAGATCAGAACTTGACAACAAGATAAAGCAGACAGATCTAGAAAGATGTGACATTGAGAAAAGCAAAGAAATAGTTGATATATTAATGATTAAGGTTGAGGAACAGAGAAATGATATTCAACTTCAGAAACAAGCACTTGACATTGAAAGACAAAAGGTAACAAGTGAAAAAGATCTTCTCATTAAAAATAAAAGTGAGCTGCAAAATGAAAGTGAACAAATCAGAAACATGGATGAGGAAATAAAGAAAGAGAGAGAAACACTGAAGGAAATGGAAGCTGATCTACAAAAGGAGAAAGAAGAAATTAAGAGCATCACTGAAGAAATACAAAGACAAAAAGAAAATCTGGAGAAGATGAGCACAGACATAAAAGAACAAAATCAAGACCTGAGGAACCAAAGAGACCTTCTAGAACAAGAACGAGATGAAATAAATCATGAATGGACACAATTACAACAGAGGATTGATGAATTTGATGCCCACATCAGCAAACAAAAGGAAAAGAATTTAACAAAACAGAAGGAGATGGAAGAAGAAAGAAAAAGTCTAGAAGAGACAAAAGAAAAAATCCTGGAGATGAAAACTAAAGCTGAGCTGCAACATCATGATATAAACCTGAAAACACAAGAGCTACAAACACTGCAAGAACAGATTCTGAAAGAAAAAGAAAAAGAAGAAGAAATGAGAGTAAAACTAAAAATAGAGAGAGAAAAACTTGACCAGATAAAGAGCGAACTAGAAAGAGTGAAATCTGAAATAGATAATGGGCAGAAGAAACTAAATGATGACAGGAAGATAATTGAACAAGAAATAGAAGATCTGGAGAAGATGAAGTCTGAAATAATGACACAAAGACAGGAAATGGAAGAAGAAAGATCAGAACTTGACAACAAGATAAAGCAGACAGATCTAGAAAGATGTGACATTGAGAAGAGCAAAGAAATAGTTGAACAATTAATGGTTGAGGTGAAGGAACAGAGAAATGATATTCAACTCCAGAAAGATGAACTTGACATTAAAAGAGAAAAAATTGCAGATGAAAAAGATCTTCTCATTCAAAATAGGCATGAGCTGCAAAACGACAGTGAACAAATCAAAAACATGGATGAGGAAATAAAGAAAGAAAGAGAAACACTGAAGGAAATGGAAGCTGATCTACAAAAGGACAGAGAAGAAATGAAGAGTGTCACTGAAGAAACACAAAGACGAAAAGAAGATCTAGAAAAGATGAGCACAAGCCTAAAAGAACAAAATCAAGACCTGAGAAACCAAAGAGACCTTCTAGAACAAGAAAGAGAAGAAATAAATCATAAATGGTCACAGTTACAACAGAGGATTGATGAATTTGATGCTCAAGTCAGCAAACAAAAGGAAGAAAATTTAACAAAACAGAAGGAGATGGAAGAAGAAAGAAAAAGTCTAGAAGAGACCAAAGCTAAAATCATCGAGAGGAAGACTAAAGCTGAGCTGGAAGAAATCATGAAAGAAAAAGAGAAAGAAGAAGTGACGAGAGTAAAACTAAGGATGGAGAGAGAAGAACTTGATCAGACAAAGAGCGAACTTGAAAGAGTGAGATCAGAAACAGATAATGAGCAGAAGAAACTAAATGATGACAGGAAGATGATTGAGCAGGAAAAAGAAGATCTGGAGAAGATGAAGTCTGAAATAATGACACAAAGACAGG
>CAIGQZ010004625.1:5471007-5485302 GCA_903798205.1 Danio tinwini | reverse complement strand
AAAGGACAGAGAAGAAATGAAGAGTGTCACTGAAGAAACACAAAGACAAAAAGAAAATTTAGAGAAGATGAGCACAGACATAAAAGAACAAAATCAAGACCTGAGAAACCAAAGAGACCTTCTAGAACAAGAAAGAGAAGAAATAAATCATAAATGGACACAGTTACAACAGAGGATTGATGAATTTGATGCCCAAGTCAGCAAACAAAAAGAAGAGGATTTACCTAAACAGAAGGAAATGGAAGAAGAAATAAAAAGTCTAGAAGAGACTAAAGCCAAAATCATGGAGATGAAGACTAAAGCTGACCCGGAAGAAATCATGAAGGAAAAAGAGCAAGAAGTCATGAGAGTAAAACTAAAGATGGAGAGAGAAGAACTTGATCAGATAAAGAGTGAACTTGAAAGAGTGAGATCAGAAACAGATAATGAGCAGAAGAAACTAAATGATGACAGGAAGATGATTGAGCAAGAAAAAAAAGACCTGGAGGAGATGAAGTCTGAAATAATGTCACAAAGACAGGAAATGGAAGAAGAGAGATCAGAACTTGACAACAAGATAGAGCAGACAGATCTAGAAAGATGTGACATTGAGAAAAGCAAAGTAATAGTTGATAAATTAATGGTTGAGGTGAAGGAACAGAGAAATGATATTCAACTCCAGAAAGAAGAACTTGACATTGAAAGACAAAAAATTTCAGATGAAAAAGATCTTATGGTTCAAAACAAGGCTGAACTGCAAAATGAAAATGAACGAATCAAAGAAATGGATGAGGAAATAAAGAAAGAAAGAGAAACACTGAAGGAAATGGAAGCTGATCTACAAAAGGAGAAAGAAAAACTGGAGAGCGGCATTGAAGAAACACAAAGACGAAAAGAAGATCTGGAGAAGATGAGCACAGACATAAAAGAACAAAAGCAAGACCTGATGAACCAAAGAGACCTTCTAGAACAAGAAAAAGAAGAAATAAATAATAAATGGAAACAGTTACAACAGAGGATTGATGAATTTGAGACCACAAGGAACATTCTTGTGACAACCAAAATGAAAGAAATAACAGAAATGGATGAAAAACTTAAACAGGCTATCAAGGAATATGAAAGCATCATAGAAGAAACAAGCAGAAGAAGAGTTGAACTTGGTAAAATAGTGGTTGACCAATCATATCCAAATCAAAACATTGAGACCATGAAAGATCTTTTGGAGAAAGAGAGAAAAGACAGTGAAAAGGAAAGAGAAGAGTTACAGAAACAAGCTGATTATCTGGAGATGCAAATTATAGAACATAAAGAAAAAGAAGAGATGAGTAAAAGATCACTGGATGAAAAAAATAAGCTTCTAGAGCAGAAGGCTGATGAAATTCTGAGACAAAGAGAAGACCTCGGGAAAGAAAAAGAAGACATAATGAAGAAATTGAATGAGCTGGATGTACTTCAGAAGGAAATACAAAACCAAAAGAATGAAATTGAAGAAATCAAATGTGATTTAGAGGCAGCAAGGACTGAAATGATTAAAGAACAGAAAAGACTGAAGGAGAGTTTAAGTGACGTGAATGAGGAGAGAAAATATCTAGAGAACATGAGGACTGACTATGAAAAACAAAAGCAACAAATAGAAGAGATGAGAGTAAAAACAAAGATAGAGAGAGAAGAACTTGACCAATTGATGGCCAAGATACTAATGGACCGAAAAGAAAATGAAAGGAACAAGGTCATGATAGGACTCCTAAAGAAGGAAGTGGAGCAAACAAAATTCAATGTGGATGCTCAAGAGGAGGAACTGAAACTGGAAAAGCAAAAAATACAAAATGAGAAGAAAGATCTGGAGATGTTCAAGGCTGAAATTAAAAGAGAAGCCAATGAAATAAAGACATTGAAAGAGCAGCAATTAGAAAAAGACACCAAAGCATTTGAAGAGTTAAAAGAGGAACGTCTACCTGGACAATTTGTTCAACAGAAGGGACGAGAATTTGAACAGATACAAATAGATGAAGTCAACAGAATTTTGTCTGAAATTCACAAGGAAAAGAAGGAACTTGAAAGAAATCAAAAAATCTTTGAACATCAGAGAGAAGCACTAGGGGAGATTAAGAGTAAACAACCATCAGAGAGGCTGGAGGTGATTTTGGTTAGTTCTGCTACACAGACATCTGATCTAGAAGACATACCTGAAGTTTCAGCCCCTCTGGAAGAGACTGTTGAAAAACACAGAGACATTCATAAGAAATATAAAATAACAAAAGAGGAATATGAGCTGGATAAATTGAAGCAACAAGGAGACAAAAAGCTCAAAATGACAAGTGAAGATACCAAAATGGCAGACACTGAACTGACCACACAATATAAATATATTCCAGATCCATCCATTATGATCAAGCTGGAGTCTGGTAAGGATGAAACCGATGGCCTTACTGAAGTGCATAAGACAGAGAGAAGGGAACTAGAAAAGACAAAACTTGTTTTACAGAGCAAGCAGCAAGAGATTGAGAAAATAAGACAAGACATTGACAGAGAGAAAAGTGATCTGGAGAAATACAGAGCCGATCTGGAGAACCGGTATGAAGAGATGGAAATATGCAAACAGAATATCGAAAATGAAAGAGCTGAGCTAGAAATTGATTTGGAAAACATCATAATGGAGACCAAGAGCAAACAGGAGAGACTAGAAAACATAAAAGTCCAACTTCAAGAAAAGAACGCACAAATAGGAACCATCTTAGATGAGTTGAATCAGAGACAAGAGGAGCTAAACGTCATAAAGGCAAAGATAAAAAGAAAGAAAGAACTCATGGGGGACACAGAAGAATTGGAGAAAGATAAGTTTGTAGCCATACTTCAAGAAAGAGAGGAGACTGTCAAAAGACACATGGAGGAAATACAAAACCAAAGGGAGGCATTACAGAAGGAGAGAGATGAAATTGGAAGTATGCAAGCTGGGCTCCAGAAAGAGCAACTGGAAATGGAGATGCATCGGCTAATGCTGAATTCAGAAAGAGATGAGCTGAATGGAATGAGAGTCAATCTGGAGAAACAAAGGGAGGAGTTTGAGCTCATGCAACAAAATCTGGAATCCAGAAGACCAGAGAGCCTTTTAGAGGATATCCTCAAAGAAAAGGAAAGGGTAGAAGAAATGGCAGCTAAACTTTCCAAAGAACAGGAAGAGTTTAAAAATATAAAGTCTGAGACAAATAAATGGATGGAGAAGATCAAACTAATTGAGGAAGAAATTAAAACAAAACAAATGCAGATGGCATACATGGAAGAGCTGAAACAAAAAGAGGTAGATGAGCAAAAAACCATGAGAGAGGTTGAAAACCAAGAGCTCCAGCTAAAGATAGCAGAACTGGCAAAAAAGAAGACTGAAATTGACATTGAAAGAGATGAAATTCAGAAATTAATAAAGCAGTATGAGAAAGAAAAATGGGAACTGGAGCAAATTAAACAAGACCTGCAGAAACGAGAACCAGAGAAAACTGATGCAGAAGTCCAATATGATGAAATCCATGGCGGTATAGACTCTTTGAAAGAAGAGAGAGAAGTAATCGAAAAGATGAAAGCTGACTTACAGAATAAACTGAGAGAAGCTGAAAACATGAAGGACATTATAAGAAGAGAAAAGGACGAGTTGGAAAAGAAAGAAGCTGAAATAAAGCAGATGACTGTAGAAACAGGGGACAAGGAAAGTGACAAAAAATTACAAGATGGAATAATGAAGATTGAAGCAATCCTCAAAGAAACCAGGAAACAGAAAAATGACCTGGAGCAACTGAATGAGAATTTGACCAGGGAGAAAACAGAGCTGGAAACCAATTGTCAGATACTAGAAAGAGAAAAGACTGAACTGAACAAGAAGTTAAAGGAGACAGAAGAGTTTCAGATGTCCAAGATGAAGGAGAGAGAGGTGGAGAGGAAAACTTTGGAAAGAGCGAAGGATGAGATAGCTGAAGAGCACGAAAAGATAAAAAAAGGAAGACATGAGCTAGTGAATATGGAAGAAGAAATTAAAAAGCAGGGAGGAGTCCTAAAAGAAAGGATTAGTGAGGTGATAATGATGAAAAGTGAACTAGAACATGAGAGGTCTGAATTATACAAACAAAAACAGCAACTGCAAGACATGATAGCTTCAGAAAGTAAGTGGGATGTAGACACTGAAAGGTCCAGACAAGATGAAGAGGGCGAACAAATATTGAAAATTAAGAGAGAAGAGATTGCAAATATGAAGGATCAATTACTGCAAGAGAAAGAGGACATTGAAACCACTAAAGAAAGAATTAACAGAGAGAAGGAAAATATTGAAAAGATGCAAAGCCAATTAAATGACCAAAAAGAAGAAATGGAGCTTGAAAAACAGAAATTATTAGATATGAAGACTGAGATTCAAGACAAGACAAACACTCTTGAGAAAATGATGCAGGATGTACAAAAAGAGAGGGAAAATATAAATGCTTTAGTAATTCAACAACAAAAAGAAAGAGAACAGATGGATATACTAATAGAAGAAAACAAGCGAAAAGAGAAGCATGCAGAAGCTGAGATTCAAAGACAGTTTGAGGAAATAGAAAATCTAAAAGTAAAATTGGTGACAGAGAGCAATCAAATTGATAAGATGAATTCAGAAATAAGAATTAAAAGTGAAAAACTAGAGAATCTAATCAGAAAACAGCAAGAACAATTTGAAACCAAAGAGAATGAAATGCAAAGAGAACGAAAGGCTTTTGAAAAGATGAATGCTGAGCTAGAAAGGAAATCTACTGAACTGAAAAACAAGAATGAGAAAGTAGCACTCTGGCAAGCAGATATACAAAAAGAGATAAACAAGACAGAAGAGCTAAAGAACATCTTAGAAAGAGAGAAAAATGAACTTTACCAAGAAAAAGCTCAAGTACAACAACAAAAACACGAGATGGAAACCATTCTGAAAACTATGAAGAGTGAGAGGGAAAACCTGGAGTATCTTAAAAATGAACTTGAGAATGAGAAGAAAAGCATGCTGGATAGACTTTCAATGGAGAAAGATGAAATAGATCAATTAAAAACAGAGATACGGTCGGAGAAGGAGAGTATTAAAGAGGACAAGAAGATGGTAAAGCAGTTGATGGATGAAACCGAAGGTAAAATAACTCAATTGGACAACAACATAAAGAAACTAAACATGGACAAACTAAACATTCAAAGAGAAAAAGACTCCCTGAAGGAGATCAAGGCTAATTTACAAAGAAAGGCTGAAAAACTTGATGAGGAAATGAGGAAAGCAGAGCAAATCACTTCAAAAATCAGTCAGAAGGATGCAAAGAATTTGGAAGATGGCAGAGAAAAAGAAGAAGAGCTAAGATCCAGGCATGCTGATATTGAAAGACAAGCTAATATTCTGGAATCTGATGTACGACTTCTTCAGACAGAAAAAGAAATCTTGGAAAAGAGCAAAGCAGAGAATGACCTGCTGAGAGAAGATCTAGAAAAACAAAGAGAAAGAAATTACTTGATTATGCAAGAACTGCACAAAGAGAAAATTATACTGGAGCAGATGATTACTGTCATAACACAGGAGAAAGATGCAGTAGCAAACATGCAGAATGAAGTAAGACTTAAACAACATGAGCTGAAAAATAAAGAAACAGAACTTGATGAGCAAAGAAAAGATATGGATGACCTAAGAATGCATCTGGAAATTAGGCAAAATGCTACAAATCAACAGCAGCAGGAGGTTGATGTATTGATTGTTGAAAACATGAATATAAGACGTGATCTAGAGAGCATGAAAACCCTTCTGGATGAAGAGAGACGACAGCTGCAAGAAAACATAAAAACATTTGAAGACCAGAAGAATCTTCTTTACCCAATCAAAACTAATGCAGTGCAACAGACCAATGAGCTTGAGAAAATCACAACAGATATAAAGACGGAAAAGGAGCATGTTGGAAAGGAAAGAGAAGAGATTAATGTTTTCGACAAGGAAATATTTAGAAGCAAAGAGGAACTCCAAAGCTTAAATCTTGAGATTGAAATGTCCAAGCAAGTAATAGCAGGGAAAAGGGTTCAAATTGAAAATCTTGAGCAAATAAGAGTAAATTTACTTGCAGAAGTTGATGACATTAAAACAGTGATGCAGACAGAAGAACAAATGGCCAAAGAGGACACTGAAGAAGCAGAACTGCAGATTAATCTTCAGAAACAGAAGAATGAATTAAATGAACTGAGGAATACGATTGAAGCAGAAAAATATCAGGTTGAAATCAGAAAGATCATGTTAGATCAACAACAGAAGGAGGTGGAAGAGATAATGACGGTCATCAAAAGCGAAAAAGATGTACTTGAGAAAGAGAAGTCTGAATTAAATAAACTCAGTTTTATCCTCAATAAAAATGTACAGAGAGAACGAGAAGAGCTTGAAAAGCTCATTGAGAAGGAAAGAGATGACATTGAAAACAGCAAAAAGATCATTGAGAGTGAAAAACAGAGTATTGAAATGGAGATAGCTGAATTAAAGAGAATAAAGGAAGGGGTTGAAGTACAGCATTTGAGAACTTTGCTGCAACAAGATGAAAACATGATGCAGAACGAAAAAGAGCACCTGGAAGGCATTAGAGAAGAAAAAGCAAGAACAATAGAGGAAATGCATAACCTCAAGGTGAAAATAAAGAGAAAATTATCTGAATTGGACATGTTAAACAAAGAGATTGAAGCAAAGAGACAGGAAGAAGAACTGCATGGCTTAACGGAAGAGATGGAGATAGATGATCACTCAAAGAAAGATGATGATGATGTTCTGAGAGAGAAAATACTAAAGAAACAAAAAACAGTTTCATCTCAGAAGTTTCAGCTGAAAACCACCTCAAGAGATGCTGAAGCACAAACATCTTTAGATGACATTACAAAAGCAGATGATAGAAGGCAAAGAGTATTAGGAGAACCAGTTGCAACAATAACAAAACAACCCACTGTGATAAAGTTCGTGGACACATCCACATCTGAAGTCCAAGAAAAAAGGGATAGTTTAAACAATGAAATTAAAGACTTGGAGAGAATGAAGACAATGATGAAAATGGAGAAAGACCTACTGGAACAAGCAAAAGCTGATATTCAAATGCAGATGGAGGATTTTGAAAAAAAAATGGAGGAAGGCATGAAGGAGAAGTCAAGAAATGAAGAAAAGCTGCTGCAACTTACACATGACAAAGAGGATTTATCAAACACCCTTGATGAGAAAAATAAAGAAATAGAGAATATCACAGAAACATTCATGAGAAACATGGCACAACTGGAAACAGCTATAGCCGTGATGAAAAAAGACAAGGAAAATATTGAAAATGAGTTACTTCAGTTGAAACAAATTGAACAGGAGAGAGAAAAAGTCCAAAGAGACAGAGATGATACTTCCACTGAAAGAGTAAAGTATGCCAAAAAAGTCACGTGCAAAATATCACCAGAAGATAGTAAAGAGAAGAAAATGCCAGACAGAGACAGCAGCTTTGAACTGATTGACACTCATAGAGCCAAAACAGATGGAAAAAGAGAAGCACAAACCTTGGAAACTGATTCCCAAGAAGTTCTCCAAATAGCAGATGACAGGACACAAGAACAAGATGAGCTACATGATGAAAAGGAGAATAAAGTAAAGATCATTCTTGAACTGAATGAGGCAAAGAAAGACCTCCAAAAACTGAAGGAAGAATGCAGAAGTGCTGAAGAAGAAAAATCAGTGATCGTGGAGAGCCTTGAGAGGAGGAGGAACAGCCTAGAAAGAGTTCAATCTAAAGTTCTGACACTGAAACAAGAGGTTGAGCATCTTGCACAGATCAAGACTGAAATGCAACAAATCGAGACCAAAATGCAAAGACAGACAGCAAGAAGTGTGGTGACTCAATGGAAAACTGATATTCAGATTCAACAAGAAAGCCAAGAAGCAACAGAGACAACAGGTTATATTCCAAAGGAATTAGAAGAAGAAACAGCTGCAAAAAAGACAAAACAACCAACTGTGACAAAGTTAGAGGACACACTCACATCACAAGTCCAAGAAATGAGAGACAGTTTAAATAAAGAAATCGAAGAAGTGGCGAGAATGAAGACAATGGTGAAAACCGAGAAAGTCCAACTGGAACAAACTAAATGTGACCTTCAAAAGCAGATGGAGGATTTTGACAGAAATATGGAAGAAGCCATGAAGGAGAAGTCCACAAATGAAGAAAGGCTGCTGCAACTTACACATGAGAAAGAGGATTTATCAAACACTCTTCATGAGAAAAATAAAGAAATAAAAAACATCACAGAAACATTCATGAGAAGCATGGCACAAATGGAAACAACTATAGCCATGATGAAAAAAGATAAGGAACACATTGAAAATGAGTTACTTCAGCTGAAACAAATTGAACAGGACACAGAAAAAATCCAAAGAGACAGAGATAATACTTCCACTGAGAGAGAACAGTATGCCGAAAAAGTCACATACAAAACAGCACTGGTAGACAGCAAAGAGAAGAAAAAGCCAGACAGAGACAGCAGCTTTGAACTGATTGACACTCATAGAGCCAAAACAGATGGAGAACGAGAAGCACAAACCTTGGAAACTGATTCCCAAGAAGTTCTCCAAATAGCAGATGACAGGACACAAGAACAAGATGAGCTACATGATGAAAAGGAGAATAAAGTAAAGATCATTCTTGAACTGAATGAGGCAAAGAAAGACCTGCAAAAACTGAAGGAAGAATGCAGAAGTGCTGAAGAAGAAAAATCAGTGATCGTGGAGAGCCTTGAGAGGAGGAGGAACAGCCTAGAAAGAGTTCAATCTAAAGTTCTGACACTGAAACAAGAGGTTGAGCATCTTGCACAGATCAAGACTGAAATGCAACAAATCGAGACCAAAATGCAAAGACAGACAGCAAGAAGTGTGGTGACTCAATGGGAAACTGATATTCAGATTCAACAAGAAGGCCAAGAAGCAACAGAGACAACAGGATACATTCCAAAGAAATTAGAAGAAACAACTGTAAAACAACCAACTGTGAGAAAGTTAGAGGACACACTCACATCAGCAGTCCAAGAAATGAGAGACAGTTTAAATAAAGAATTGGATGATGTGGTGAGAATGAAGACAATGGTGAAAATGGAGAAAGACCAACTGGAACAAACTAAATCTGACCTTCAAAGGCAGATGGAGGACTTTGAGAGAAATATGGAGAAAGCCATGAAGGAGAGGTCAAGAAATGATGAAAAACTGCTGCAACTTACACATGACAAAAAGGACTTATCAAACACCCTTGATGAGAAAAATAAAGAAATAGACGGCATCATTGAATCATTCATGAAAAAGATGGCACAACTGGAAACAACAATAGCCATAATGGAAAGAGACAAGGAAAACATTAAAAATGAGTTACTACAGCAGAAAGAAAGTGATATTCAGATCCAACAAGACAAAACAGTAGAGACTACAGAATTCAGTCAAGAACCTACAGAGGACGTCAAGCAAAGGAGAAGCCAAGAGACACAAACAGAAGAAGACCAGGAAAAAGATGCACTACCACAGTACGGAGAAATAGAAGCAATGAAAAGGAGAATACTGGAAATGAAGGAAGAACTAAAAAGCAAATTACAAGACATCAAGAGAAAGGAAATGGAAAGACTTGGGATGCAAAGGGAAAAAATCGAGTTGGAGCTACGGAAAGCTGAAATCGAAAGACACAATGAAGCACTCCAGCGAGAAAGAGAAACTGACAGACTCAAGCTCATGAAAAAAGAGAAGGAAATACTTCTTTTGAGGGAGTATATGCTGATTGAGATCAATCAACTCAGGAACACAGAGACAGAAGGAACAAGTCCTCAGCATTTGGAGATGATGGAGCGCCTCATCAGTGATGCAGCAGCAAGAATGAACCAGTTCAGAAGGGTTACAGACAGAGCCGTGCAAACGCTGACTTTGGAAGATGATGAAGAACAGTTTGGAGGAGCTCATGGAGCGTCAAGTGAACAGGTGCAAAGTGTCAGTGGAAGGGCGGAGATTGCTCTGGACGTCACAAGAGAGGACAGGGAGGAAGAAGTGAGAGATGAATCCCAGAGAAGAGATGTAGCTGGGCCAACTTCTCGGAGATCAAGGCTACTGCACTGGATTAGAAGACGCTGCTGCTGCTGCTGTCCCAGACATCCTAGAAACACTGCGGAAGAAGAGCAGGACATTTTATAAGCACAGGTCATTTTACAAATTTGAACATGAAATTTGATGTGCAGTCTATGCATTAGGCTTATATTCATTTGTATGTTAAAAAATTTAAGTATTTAGTCATACATTTACAGTTTCATATAATAATAGTAATTCCTTACATTTATATAGCACTTTTCTGGACACTCAAATTTCTTTACACATTTTTAGGGGGAATCTCTTCAGCCATCACCATTGTGCAGCATCCACCTGGATGACATGACGACAGCCGTATTGCTCCAGACCACACACCACACACAGAGTGACAAAGCCAATTATGATATGGGGATGGTTATAATATGGTCATGATGGGCAGTGGATAAACCCCTACTCTTTTTGGTAAGACATCCTAGGATATTTAACGACCACAGAGAGTCAGGACCTCGGTTTAACATCTCATCCGAAAAATGGAGCAGTATAGAGTTCCCACCAATATACTGGGGCATTAGGACCCACAAAGACTGCAGGTTGAGCGCCCACTGCTGGCCTTACTAACACCACTTCCGACAGCAACCTAGCTTTCCCATGTAATCTCTCCCATCAGGTACTGACCAGGCGCAGCTTGGCAGATATTGACCTAAATTTGGAATACTTTCTTCTCTTTCTGCTCCCAGTGTTTTTCCAGCCAGACGGCCTCGGCTGGAGAAAAACAACTTCTCCCGGATAGCAAGATAAGGAGACACTCTGAAATTCCTGCTCCCTGTCAAGGACACCTGTTGGACTTACACACACACACATACACAGCTACAGATAGACTTACACTACCTAACCCTTCATCCCACGCCTTCGTGTGCTTTCATCCACTGGAGGGGGTAGGCAGGTCTGTGACCAGCGCCTTCATGGCTGGAGCAGCGGGCGGCTGCCCGCCCTTGCCGGACTATATCCACACCCCCTTTCCCACCCCCTGTTGCGATGTATGTCATGTCTATGTGTTTTATGTGCTTGACTGCTGGGGTTTTTTTTTATCTCCCTGATCTCACACTGCTCTAACTCAAGAGCAAGGTGAGAGGGAGTTTTTTTTCGCCTCTCTTTCCTGAATTGTATCTTACTTCCTTTTTCTAAATGCTACCTCCCGTTGACCTGTCTTCCCCTGAAATGTGATGTTTGTGTATGGTCGGGGGGTCCAATTTCACTATATGTCAGTGTATGTGAATACATGGAGGTATATGTGACAAATAAAGGCTTGATTGATTCAGTTTACAGACGACACAAGCTAAAATGTAATTTTTATACCAAACAATCTTGTCAGTTATGTTTTCAACAAAAAATTTTTTTTTTACTTTTATATTTTTGTTGCCAGTTTAACTGATCTATTTATTGTTAATACATTTTTAAAATATATAATTATTATGATAACTTGTTCTTTAATATGTTTAATAAGCACAACTCAAAATACAAATGAAATCTTTTTGCATAAATATATATGGTATGCTGAATGATGATGGAACAATATTTCACCAAATATCATTATATGTTCACACAAGTTATTTAAAACTTTACAGTAGACATTTTCTTTTCATTTTAAGTGTTTTCTATGTACTGTATGTAACTTTTTAAAATTTAATTAGATGCAGACACCATCCACAAACAGTGTGTGATCCACAAACAATACACTTGTATTAATTAACTCATTAGCATAACATGTGAGATTTTTGTGTGCTTGTGTACATATGCTGTTTTATCCAATGAATATGTGATACACTTGAAGGATCTTATGATCCTTTGAGTGCTTTATTTTCATGAAGGAACTAAAGTGTTGGGCTCTCTTAAATGACAACTCTGGAAATGTCACCACGATTATTTGTGAAAAGCAAAGCTTACCTGTAATGTTCAATGGTAAATGCACATTCCTTTGGAGACTCAGAGCACAGATGAATGTCAATATTTTTATCTGACGACTGCACTGACATGAGTGCTTGAGATTGTCTTCGTTGCATCTACAGTGTTGCAGATGTGCCCTGTATTACGAATACAAAGAAGCTACTGTCAGTGATGAATTTCACAAGGATCCACAGCATGCAAGAGTCTTCAGTGAACTACACTGGCAGGGTAATTACAGAGGCCATTTAATTACCGACTGGACAACAGGAGAGCTTTGTGAATTTTAACTCAGTTACACAATGAGGCAATGGATTTTTAGATAAAAACACCATCAGTGCGTCCATTAAGAGGATTAAACACTCATTAGTTCCAAAACAATTCTGTTGTTATTTACAATGCATAACATGTTATTTTCAGTGTACTGGATTGGATTTGTCTCACAAAAACAGTATATTATATGCAATGTATTGTTTTGTTTAAAATAAACATTAATCTAAATTCACCAGTTGTGTATTTTATTTATTAGAATTCTAATTTTATGAGATATAATGCAGATCAAACCAACTTATTCTATCATAAACTTAATCTAATATTTACTAAAGCAGCATAATGACATGTAGTTACACGTTGCCAATGTCAAAAAATTATCATCACATTAAGGTGTAATCAAAAATGACATGGGCAAATGGAGCTTGACCTGTTCCACAAAGCCATCCATTGGATCAAGATGGCATAGAGTTAAATGTATTTCAAGGCAGCAGTCAATCAATCTATAAAAGAAGAAATACATTTTTGTCCTTATCATATCCTATCACTTTTATATAAATAATTGTATTTCTTAATTGTTAAAACAGTCAACAACACACATTTTGTGAATAGACCATATATATAATTTGTATTGTTTACTTTATTTTCCAGTTATTTAAATGTCCATATGTTTTCTTGTGTTGATATGTAAGCATCCTGAGCTCCTGCAAACCTCACACACAAAAAAAATGTGTGAAAAAAATGTGTTTGCTCATTGATTGTTAAGTAAAAAAAAAAAGAAATATATGTTAAACAAGGTTTTGGAACATTTTCAACATGTTACTGAACATGAAGTTCATGTTGTTTTTCTGTTAGAGATTGCAGGTTTTTTAATGTCACATGATCTTAAAAAAAAAAATTGACAGTGATTATTCAGAACATCACAAAATCTGAATAGTTGGAATCATGCAAAGAAAGAAAGAGACAGCACTTCTAAAGTTGATGTACGATTTCTTAAAGTTTGCCCTGGTGTGGCATGTACTTGGAAAATTTAAAGAGTCATACTTCAATATTACAATACAGGCTTTGGATTATACATATACAAAACATTCAGAGTTTTATCGATTAAAATTAAGTTGCTTTATTGCTGTCTTTTATGCCATTCTATCCAAACACAAGATTCAGAGTAACAAAATAAATTTTCCATGGCACCACAAACCTAGCGGAATGTTCAAGAATGAAAGAATCAACAATAACTTTTTGTGTTGTCACGATGCGGTTTTTGTCAGTGTGACTGCTCAAATGTCATGCAGTTGAAAAAAGCCATTAAAATGGCAGTTAATTATTTTTAAATAAAATTATAAATATAAATTAATTATATGCATCAAACCATGTCATGTAGTTGAAAAGTAAGAAACAGAGGATGTTCAGAAATGCAATGCTTTATTTAGAATAAAATATTGACACAGCACTTTAAGTTCACATTGCTTTCTGATGTTGATGTGATATTTTCTTACCACATTGTCCATTGTGGCTCCACGTCATGTAGTTGGAAAGACTAATGCAAAGACATATATATAGATAGATGAAAAAGATTCATGCAGCATTTTACGACAAGACTCACACAAAGAAAATATTCAGGAAGTTAGTGCTTTCCATTCATAAATTTACCACACGTTTATATAGGTTGCTGATGTTGTCGTCTAATATCTTACCATGTTCACCCTGTTTCATTGTGGTGGCTCAAACCATGCCATGTAGTGTAGTGTGGAAAAACGCATGCAAAGACAAAAACACAAACACATTTTCAGAAATATATAGTGATTTTGTTAGAATGAAACAGTAAAGAAGCACTTTACCATTAGTTTATATGTGTTTCTGATGTTGTGATCTTACCATGTTTACCATTGTGGCGCCTTGTCATATAGTTGGAAAGACTCATGCAAAGAAAGAAACAGAGAAGAAAATGTTCAAAAATAAATAGTGATTGGTATAAATAAAGTATTCATGCAGCACTTTACTACAATTTTACA
>CAIGQZ010004625.1:5455111-5470997 GCA_903798205.1 Danio tinwini | reverse complement strand
ACAATGTTGTCAGTCACGTGACATTTATTTCCATTAAAGTGAATCGCAAAGAGGCATGCGAGTTAAGAGTCACAATCACTGATACGACACAACCTGTTGGTGAAATGTAAAGCGGCCTTTATTTAGATTGTTCGTGTGATATATTATATTTCCTTTTAAACTGTTTAAATGATTAAAGATTCATTCCAGAATCGGATTGAATCTGTCGTAGCGGATCTCGAGTCATCATCGATCAACTTTCCTGGGTTCTTTCGGAGTGATTAAAAGCGTATTTGGAAACGAGAATAAGGTATGCAAAACTGTAGTCAGTAGTTTTAAGAAGCAGGTCTATTAAATCTCACACAATCTGCTTTTCTAAGCGCTATGTGTCACCTGCAGGTTTGTTGTTTTTTGACAAGTAGACTAGGCTGGGTCATACTTCGAATCTGCAAGCTAACTTCCAGGGTTAGTTTTTAGTTTTTGGAAGATTACCTTTTACAGCAAAATTTAATATGATATTAGAAGTGGAATGGTATAAATAAATGATCTCAAATGGCTGTAAATACCAATAAAAAACAAAGCTCTGCATGCATGCTGTTTTATTAGAACGCTTAACAGCACGTAAATAATTGCTCAGTGTGTTTTATTTACTTATTTACTACTTTTATTAATCTTTTTGTCTATAGCAAACAGTTTCTATGAAATGTAAGTCTTTTCAATAGCTTTAGAAAGTTATCATCCAACACAAGAGGGGGTTAGAGGACCACTCTCAACATCAGATCTTAGCACTTGCAGCATTGTGCTACAGTGTGTAGTCTCTTATTAAGATAATTAACTGATGTTTTGTTTCTGTGTTTGCTTAAATCCTGACCTCAGTTTGCTATTTTTTCTTGTATGAGCTAATATTTAATGGTCACCTTTTACAGAAAACCACAACAAAGACGCTTTAATTATCAGATTTTCTGTGTTGCTCAAAGGCATGTCTTTCTAATTAGCATTAAATGTTTAATTTTCTTTCCTGTTGTAATGCCGGAAAAAAAAACTAAAAACTTTACATGAAAGTAACTGACACTGAGCCAAAAGAGCTGAGAAGTCATAAATATTGATGGACCAGAAGTGTGTGGCAGAAGAATGAGCTATATTTAATCATTTATGCTTAAAAAAATCACTTCCACAATATACTAGGTTATCTATAATATGAATATCTGCATATATATATGCTGTCAAATGTACAGTTGTTTGTATATATAAAGAACACAGAGAGAAGAGCACAGCACATATTTACAAATTTATCTAAATGTCACCTTTAAAAGCATATATGGCACCAGGATGTTCATTCTTTTATTTATTCCTTTTCCTACAGCTTAATCAGGGGTCACCACAGTGGAATGAACCGCCAACTATTCCAGCATATGTTTTAAGTAGCGGATGCCCTTCCAGCTGCAACCCAGTACTGGGCAAAGGTATTTATGCTTCTCTTTACCTACAGTATAACCAAATATTGTAAAATAATTTTGTCGTGATTATACAGTGTCGTTGAACCATGTTCATGCCAGTATAAGCAATGAGATAGATTGTCACTTAATACGCTTCTGCAGATTTTTTCTTTCTTTCTATGAAGCAGAAGTAAAACAAACTGAGAATTGACAAGGACACTGAATGCAAAATATGTTATCATTTTTTATTAGCATCATTAAAAGTGGAATGGAGACAGTAGGTCGTGCAGTGCCAGTTTTGTCTTAATGAATGGAGTGACTCAGCTGTGTAGAAGAGGCTCATTAGCAGACTTCAGTCAGGGTCTTCTGCCCCAGGGCACAGTCTCTCATGTAGAGCCTCCCCCCTGCTGGCTGAGCCACATTCGGATATGCTGTAGGACCAGGGAAAGCTATAAAGGAAGATATATAGCCACTAAACCCCAAGTGCAAGACTGTTATGCTCCTTGATGCAGGTCAGTGGATAACGTAATTTAGTGTAATGAATCTAAAATGCAAGGAGGAGGTTCATGTGCTGGATGTGTACACAAACACCCAGCATTTCAAATAAATCTGCAATTATTCCTTAGCGTTTGTTCCCGGTGCCGTGGAAAGCTGTCATATTTCATGCCCAGCACATGTGATGAGATGTTTACTGCAAGCAAAGGTCACTTTCTTCCCCTTTACTGCCAAGAGCTGTCAAACATCACGTTCCTGTGTAAATATCCCGCTCTGGAAAACACAGGACAGCTTGGTGTCCGGCAGACAGTGCTTGGTGTTGGATTGTTCCTGTTTATTATGCAAATGTTAAAACATGGGCTATCACTAATTGGTTTTCTGCATGAGTGCCATCATTGACACAAATGTCTGGTTGCTGGTTGACATGCACATATTTAACATGATGGGTCTTCCAATTGCTGTCTGATGGCGTAATCGGTGTAAATTCAGAGGGTTTTTAAGTTGTACACACTGACAGCCATGGTATTTGTACCACAATATGGAGCTTACTTATCAGCACCACTTATATCTCTATGTCCTTCTCTATTATCTTTATGCATTCTGTATAGTAGATTTAAATAATGTATGGCTACCTAGAAGGCATGCAATCTTTTAAGTGTGTTAACTTAAACATGAGCCGTTGCCATGGTAATGAATAACAATTCTTGTAGTAGATAACTAAATAATGAGGATAAAATAAAATAAAAAACAGTGGCAATGCATGTTATATTCTGTACATTTGATATTTTACATGGAAGAATGCATAACATAAAGTTTTGCATATTGGCTACAGTACTGTCAAAATGATCCCTACTTACAAGGATCTATGAAAACAAAAGAAAAAGTTATATTTTGCATCCCAAGAAAGAAGTAAACACTGCACATACACTCGCCGGCCACTTTATTAGGTACATCTTATTAGTACCGGGTTGGACTGCCTTTTGCCTTCAGAACTGCCCTAATCCTTTGTGACATCAACCAGGCATTTGCGGCCACAGAACTGCCGCTCACTGGATATTTTCTCTTTTTCTGACCATTGTCTGTAAACCCCAGAGATGGTTGTGCATGAAAATCTCAGTAGATCAGCAGTTTCTGAAATACTCAGACACGCCCGTCTGGCACCAACAAACATGCCACGTTCAAAGTCACTTAAATCACCTTTCTTCCCCATTCTGATGCTTGGTTTAAACTGCAGAAGACTGTCTTGACCATGTCTACATGCCTAAATGCATTGAGTTGCTGCCATGTGATTGGCTGATTAGAAATTTGCATTAACAAGCAGTTGGATAGGTGTACCTAATAAAGTGGCCGGTGAGTGTATAGGCCTTTTACAAAATCAATTTTTTGTAGTTTACATAAAATATTTGATACTGAATGCAGTAAATTACCCACTTTGTTTCTAAATAAAGCATTTTGAACACAAATTACTTGAATGAATAAATGAACTTAAAAGAAATGGCCACCACCATTTAGTGGATTTAGTGTTGTTTATTTATTCACAGCTTACCTCAATACCTGCATACAAGTGCACTCCACAAAATATCACTAAAGAGCTAAAACTGTTTGTTTTTCCTACTACTAACATTCTTCAAATTATCTGCTTTTTGTTTTGAACAGAAAAAAAGCTTTGGAACCACTTGAGGGCGAGTTATTATTATCATGAGGGCGATTATTACTATCATAAAAAAACACCAGAATCACAGCTATATCATGTTTAAATCAATATCACACACCCTTCACCAAAAATCATAGTATGTGTTATGCTTATTCTTCTGCAGTAAAGAAATGAAGATTCTTTGAACTAGGGCTGCACGATATGGTAAAAAAATCTAACATTGCGATATTTTTTTATTTTGCGATTTGTGAAATACAATTTCACCAGATGACTTAATATTTCTATTTGGAAAAAATTTATAATGTTAGATTGATTGGGATGATTCTGCAGTGGGAGTGCATCTCCATAAACATAGGTCTCAAACTCAATTCTTAGAGGGCCGCAGCTCTGCACAGTTTTGCTCCAACACTTATCAAACACTCATGATCCAACTAATTAAGGTGTTTAGGACACAAGGTGTTTTTGAACACCTTGATTATTTGGATCAGTTGTGTTTGATAGGGTTGGAGCAGAACTGTGCAGAGCTGTGGCAATCCAGGAATTGAGTTTGAGACCTATACCATAAATTCTAATAAACAATCTATAAAATTTTTGGAGTCCTCCGAAACATTTTCTTTGTGGTCTGTGCAATTTACAGTGCATTTCTGTATTTGCATGTGTTGTGAGTGTTTAATGCAAAGAAATCTATAAATACAATCAAGAAAAAGATTGTCAATTGAAATAAAGTGTTTTATTGCTTCCCAAATCTAACAGTATTCAAGTACTGTAACTAAATGATAAGAATAAAAACTTTTTAATAAAAGTAATCGTAGTCAAGGTCACAAAAGGTACAATTTCTTATACCTGAATGCTTTTAAAATCATTATGCCATCACAGGCATCAAAAACACATGCAAATGATGAATTATAATACAAACTCAACATTGCATATATTCCCGATGTAACTCTTGCGAATGATCACATTGCGATATCAATGCTGAACCGATATATTATGCACCCCTGTTTTGAACAATGATTTTGTCCAATCAATGTGATCCAATTTAGTTTGAACCCTGTTCATCAAAGTATCTTCCACACAAAGAACCACTATACCAACCCTCTATTTGCAACAATATCCTCTCATGCGTTTCTTTTTATTTCCTGTACGTTGCTGAGTGGTTTATAGTGATTTTTATGACTGTATGGCCGTTCTGAAGCAGCTTTTATTCTCTTTCAGAGAGGGTTTCAGTTGCAGTGCAATTACTAACTGGCAAAGGTTAATGAGAAGCAGACTCTCTCTCTCTCTTTCTCTCTCTTGATGTGTTTATATTGCATTTTTCAGCACAGAAGGGTACCTTGTCTGTTGCACATGGCTGGTTTTGGGTTTGCTGAGCAGTGTGTTCAGTCTGTGCTGCTGGTCTGGAGGGGCAGTTTGTAAAATTGCCTTCCCCTGTAAGTGTCACTGATGGAGCAAGTGAAATGTCAGTTCAGACCAGAGAAAAGCAGCCTTATCACGTCCTCCTTCTGTCCGGTTCCTCGAGGGGACGGATCCTATTGTTTCTAGAAAGAGGTGAGAGGACAAGGATAGATTATGCACATATGCTCTCACACACATACTCGCATACTTCCAGGTTGCCAGATATGTGTCCACTCTATATCTCTGACATTCAGACAGTTCAAGCAAATGAAAAGGTGCTTTTTTCTCTCAACACATAAAACGCTCATCGTGAATCTTGTGTTCTGTTTGCGGTCAGTGGCTTTAATGAGGTCTGCTCGTGTGACTGCACAGATAAGGGAAAGTGTCTAAATGCTACAACCGTCTTGTGCTTGACTCATATGCTGCACATCAGTCCTGCAATTCAGCACCTTGGAGAGCGGCGGCATGCTTTCATTGACGTGCAGATTGTAGAAGTGCTAATTCAGCATATATTGACCTTTTGTTCCTGCATACATGCTCATAGACAGGCACTACACACTCACCGGCCACTTTATTAGGTACACCTTACTAGTACCGTGTTGGACCCCCTTTTGCCTTCAGAACTGCCTTAATTTTTCATGGCATAGATTCAACAAGGTACTGAAAATATTCCTGAGATTTTGGTTCATATTGACATGATAGCATCACGCAGTTGCTGCAGATTTGTTGCCTGCACATCCATGATGCGAATCTTCCCTTCCACCACATCCCAAATGTGCTCTATTGGATTGAGATCTGGTGACTGTGGAGGTCATTTAAGTACAGTGAACTCGTTGTCATGTTCAACCAGTCTAATATGATTCGCACTTTATGACATTGTGCGTCATCCTGCTGGAAGTAGCCATCAGGAGATGGGTACACTATGGTCATGAAGGGAAAGAGATGGTCAGCAACAATACTCAGGTAGGCTGTGGCGTTGACACGATGCTCAATTGGTACTAATGGGCCCAAATTGTGCCAAGAAAAATCCCCCACACCATTACACCACCACCACCACCAGCCTGAACCATTGATACAAGGCAGGATGGATCCATGCTTTTATGTTGTTGACGCCAAATTCTGACCCTACCATCCAAATGCCACAGCAGAAATCGAGACTCATCAGACTAGGCAACGTTTTTCCAATCTGCTATTGCCCAATTTTGGTGAGCCAAAAAATTGTAGCCTCAGTTTCCTGTTCTTAGCTGACAGGAATGGCACCCGGTGTGGTCTTATGCTGCTGTAGCCCATCTGCCTCAAGGTTGGACGTGTTGTGCGTTCAGAGATGCTTTTCTGCATACCTCGGTTGTAATAAGTGGTTATTTAAGTTACTGTTGCCTTGCACTGCAGCAGATTATCTTGACCATGTCTACATGTCTAAATGCATTGGGTTGTTTCCATGTGATTGGCTGGTTAGAAAATTGCATTAACGAGCAGTTGGACAGGTGTACTTAATAAAGTGGCCGGTAAGCGTATACTCACCCTACCTTTTGTTTGTTCGTACTTGCATGTGAATTACGTTTAGAATTATGTATTTGGCAGATGCATTTATCCAAAATGACTTGCAGTACGCACTCAAGGTACACATTTCATCAGTTTTTGTTGCTTTTGTGTCAATAGTGCCACTCTATGTTTGTATGATTATGCATATAGTAAAAATGAATTGGATTAACACTTTATACAACACTTAGACCCACATTTCCACATTTGTATAATACAGTATCTTAATGATTTATAACCAGTGGGGTGTAAATTAGACATTGTGTATTATCAGGTTCTTTCAGGCCCTCGTAATTACATACCTGCCCCATGTGATGAATGCAGAGTATGCTGATCTGATAGCCTTTTTCATTTTGAACTCTCTCCCACTGAGGCCAAATGCGGAGAGCAAGAACGGTACGTTTTTTTTAATCAGCTTAATTACTGCAATTGTTTGAAAGAAAAATGAGGTCTTATGAATGATAGCCTTGCTTTTAAAGGCCTTTAATGTCGGTCCTAGAGGAATTTCACACAGAAGTAGGACAAGAATTGCAGCTCAAATGTGTTTCCCACTGAAAAGGATTCTTTGGATGCAGTTAGATCTGTTTATTTCAGTGGTTGCTATTTTTTGTCATGTCATTAATATGTTAGCATTTGTTTCCAGTCTTAGAGAAAACTTGATTGTGTGTTTTGGCAAAGAGTAAGAAAAAAGAGAGCTGCATTTCTGAGTGGTTTCAATAAACCTTAAATCAGTCAGCAGATAGACTGCTATAACTGTCTTGTCTATATGCTAGCTGCAGCTAACAATATAACAATTCTTAATCAAGCTATTAACATGTTAGCAAGATAATTCATGTTAGAAGCATGCTAACAACATAATCATGTTGTGAATGTGCTAACCATGGTCCCAACATGCTAATTCATTCTACAAACATGCTAGCAAAGTGCTAATTCAAGCTTGCCAAAAACATGCTAACAGAAAACTAATCGATGCTAGTGAAAACATCCATTCTAACAACATATTAATGCTTAGTTATGTTAGTCATGACCTAAGTTATGCTAGAATTATAGTAAGAGATCATGCTAACTAAACGCTTACTATGTCAGACACATGCTAGCAAAATGTCCATTTCTGTTACAAACGTTATATGTTACGTGGCAACATACTATAAACATGTTAGCAGTGTGCTAAGTCGTGTTAGCCAAATTATGAATATGATAAAAACGCATGCTAGAAACAAGCTAAACATATTAGTCATATTTAAAAAATGTGCTAGAACCCTTTTAATTCATGCAGCATGATTAAAATTATTAGTAATGCTAGCTAAATGTAAACATACTAGAAACATTCTAGCAACATGGGTTTTAAGTTTACCTTCAAGTTGACCTTTAACTATTAAATAATTAAAACAGCTACACATTTAGCGCATTAGTATTTTTTTCCAGCCATGTTAAATGTTATGTTTGCTTTATGCTAAATATGTTACTTGTATTTGTATCCTGTGTTAGCGAAAATGATTGACTGCAAAGAAGGAGAGCTCTGAACTTTAGAGTGGTTTCGATAAGCCACATTTATTGCAGTGAGTTCTATAGACATTCCAATGATGTATTGTTATAATTGCTTAGCGTGCAGACAGAGCTGTCTGATCAATTCAAATGTAAAATGGCATCCTTGCGGTCAGAGGAAACCCTGATGTTAATTTGATTTACTTCACATTTGCTGGACCAGAGTGTTTTTTGATAGGCCACATTAATGACTGCATTAGTGGATAAAGTGCAGACTAGGGACTGGAGAGCTTTATAATTTCCTTTTTAGCGCCGACCTGTGATGTCATCTAGCACAATTGCCTATTAAGAGCTGCATCTCTCTTCAGAGACTCGTAGTGCATGCTGTAGGGTATTTGTTGTTGAGGAATTCGGTTTAGATTCAAGAATCTCTGTTTATTTGTTTATTTTTTTCTTTTATCCTTATCAGTGGTGAGTTACAAGATATAACAGGTGTCACAAAACCTGTTTTAGGTTTTAACTCCATTTTGACCAAATGTGTAGGTCACTTTGCCTTTGTATTAAACTCAGTCTGATTATAGATTGTTAGTTGTCTTGTGTATATGCTAGCTGCTGCTAACAACATGCTAGAACAATGCTAAATCAATCTTTTAACATGTTAGAAAGATAATTAATGCTAGAAGCATGCTAACAACGTATTGATGCTGGCCTAGGCTGGTTGGCTGGTTTTAGCTGGTCAACCAGGTTGGTTTTAGAGGGGTTTTGGCTATTCCAGGCATTCATACAAAAAAATATTATGGCTGCTCGTTCAGATTACCTGTTTAAAATGAGCTGAAACAACACAATTCCCTAGGCAAATTTATTTGTTTCATGTTCTGTCCACTTAAATTTGTAAACCATTAACTTAGTTAACTTAAGCGTTTTGTGTTGGAAAACATGATGGAATTGTCTTGGTCGAACTACCGGGTAGGGGGATTTGTAGTTCCTAGCATGCTTTGCATGGTATTGAATTAAAAGAGGGAAATTGTGGCGAGGGGGCGTGGCCGAGAGCCGTGGGAGCGAAACGAGGCCCGCCACAGATGAGATGCACCTGTGGCGCGCACCTGCCTTCAATCCCAGAGAGAGGACCGGGCCCGGACATGTTTTACTTTTGCTTTTGCTTTGTTTTGATTTAATTTATCCCTTTTATTAATAAATATTTATTTAAAAGTCCGTCGGTTCTCCGCCTCCTTCTTCCCGGTGGCCAGGTGGCCGTAACTTTACTACAGTGGTGCCGAAACCCGGGAGAAGGAGGGACACGTCGTCCAGTTGCCCTCGCCGCTGAGGAGGAGGGCGAGTGTTCGGGAGTTAACCCGAGTGGGGGAGAAACCCGTTCGTCTGCCAAAGTGACGGGGCGGCCTGAGGCTGGCGATGAAGGATCTGCCTGCTGCCGTCTCCCAGCATGGGGAGGAGCAGGGGACGCGGGGCTCCCCACCGGATGGGAAAGAGCTGAAGGGGGCCATCCCAGAGAGCCCGGGGGGAGTCGCCGCGATCCGCCATGACGCCGAAGCCTGCGTCCTCCACCGAAGCGGGAGCGGAGCAGGAGACCAGAAATGCCGCCAGCCAGTCAGGAGAACCGCCGCCGGACACCAGAAGACGGACGGGTGGATAGATTCCTCCACAGGGCTCCCAGCATGTCGTCACTTCTCTCAGTTGGTTGAGGACCGAGTGGCAGCGTGTCTGGAGAACCGAACCCCAAATTTAATTATTTTTTTCCTCTCTCCCCTCTCTGTCTACTCTCTTTCCTCCTTTTTTCTCCATCTCCTTTTCTCTCGGCCCGTCTCATCTAGGCTCGCGGGTGCTGTGGCGCCAAATTTAATCTCCACTTTAATCTCTACTTTAGTTTAAAGATTTAGAAGATTTTCATATAATGTTTTGAAATTACCACCTTGCAGAAGCACCCATGCTTTGGGTGTTGGCAGCTTAATTAGCAAAATTGCAGTTTGTTGCTTTGCTCAGTGAGCAATAACTGTCCTAAAATTTGTTCTGAGATCAGTCTCATTCAACTGCATATGTAACTCATGAAATATGTGTAAAAATGGCTCTAAGTTAATTTAGGATAACTTCAAATGAAACTAAGAGACTTTGCAATGAACAACACATAACAGACATATGATATTATCAGACATTTGAGTTTAAGTTAAATAAAAATACAAATGTATTTAAACTTTCATTTGACAAAAATCATGTTAAACCAACTCAATTGCATTTAATTATGTAAAAGGTTATTTTTTTTATTGCATGGAAATCCTGCCCGCAATTAAATTGAGTTCACCCAATGAGTTTATTTTTTAATGTAGGTAACATTTTGTTATTTAAGTTTTTGTATGTTACAAACTTTTATGCTCAACAAGTAATGTTATTATTGATAATAAAGTCACTTACTGCATACACCATAAGACAAAGTAGCATCAACTTACATTAAATTCTAGGCTAATGAGCAAACAATGAAAAACAAATATGACAACATAATGCTGCGGTGCTAAAAACTTGTATTATTGTCGGCTAAGTGAAGTAACGGCTAGTTTTTGAAGTAACTTATAAGGGTGCCTGATAACATAACAGTGCCTGCGCCATTGAGAGGCAGGGATATTGATTGTTCACACGAATCATTTATATTTATTCACAAACGAATCGCTCCGTCCTTTAGTATGAGAAGTGAAAGCAGGAGAAGGGGTGTGTTTCAGGACACAGATTAGATCAAATTTAACAGGGATGGAGGATAATACATTTACATGCACAAAAAACACTCGCTCTTTGTCAGCAATGCCTGTGCAGTCACTTATCCATCAATGTAGAAAAGTGATGTAAAATTATAATTTTCGTAGTAAAAAAAATAATAAAATTGCATACTGACCACCTGGAAAACTCCTGATCATAGATATACGTGTATATATCTCTGGCTCCTGATGGCCAGTCCTCCACTACACCTTGGTCCTACATTCATTTCAAAGGAGCGCTACCCTGTACTAAAATGGCGGCTCTATTGACGCATTCCTTCCAATTGACAATAACAGGGTAGGCGACATCTAATGTAAATATCTATGGATGAATTCTAACAACATATTGCTGTTGTCAATATGCTAATGTTAGCTGTCCTGTGTATATGCCTGTTTATTAATTTATTTATTTATTTATTTTTTATGTTATCCTTATCAGTGATGAGTTACAAGATATAACAGGTACCCCAAAACCTATTTTAGGTTTTAACTCAATTTTTTTTGTATTGTGGTATACAGTAAAAGTGTACAAGAACTTGGACATTGAATTCGTTTTTTTTTTTACCTAATAAACAGTTAATTTACATACATTTTGTAATGGGTGACACGGTGGCTCAGTGGTTAGCTCTGTCGCCTCACAGCAAGAAGGTCGCTGATTCGAGTTCCGGCTGGGTCAGTTGGCATTTCTGTGTGGAGTTTGCTTCTGTTCACTTGGGTTTCCCATAAAGACATGTGGTATAGTTGGAACGAAAAAATTAAATTGACTGTAGTGTATATGTGGGAATAAGTGTGTACGAATATTACCCAGTATAATAATTTTTGAATAAGTTGGCGGTTCATTCCTCTGTGGTGACCCCTGATGAATACTGAATAAAGCTTTATAATAGCATACTTATAATAGTCAATGTAGTTATAGACAAGGTTACCAATTACAAACGAAGTAACTTTAACTTACAAATTAAAAAGGTTTGCCAATTATTGTCTGAGTTAACAGTTCAATTTGCAATTTAACCTTAACCTTTTGAGAGGTCAGAACCATTAGGCCAAAGGTTCAACCCAAACCAGAACCTAATCATAAGTTCATCCATTTGAACCAATCATAATCATAATGGGGAAAAAGTTCATTGCTTCCATAAACACCAATATGGTATCATACAATAGTGTCTCTTTCTGTGTGGAGTTTGCATATTCTCCCTATGTTCTCGTGGGTTTCCTTTTGGTGCTCCGGGTTTCTCCCACAGTCCAAATACATGCAGGGTAGGTGAATTGAATGAACTTAATTATCCATATTGTATGAGTGTGTGTGTGTGGATGTGAGAGTTTGTGGGTGTTTCCCAGTACTGGGTTGCAGCTGGAAGAGTATTCGCTTCGCAAAACATATGCTGGAATAGTTGGCGGTTCATTCCACTGTGGCGACCCCTGATGAATTAGGTTTTAAGCCAAAAGAAAATGAATGAATGAGTAGTGTCTCTATTAAAATGATTACAAATTGTCAAGAGAGTGTGTGCTACTATCTTTCATAGCCTTGTTTTCATTCCCCTCGAATTAAATATGCCATCTGTAAGATCCATTAGTACTTATGATGATGAATTTCCTATGGCAGCATTGAGAACGAGAAAGAGAAGAAAGTGTTTGAATCAAAATTAAAAATCAATTAAAAACTCATGTACGAATGATGAGAACAGTATAGACGCGCTTCCTAATATCCCGCTAACCACAGCTGAAGGCGAGAAGAGCGATGAGTGCTGTGTTTATCCCTGTCTCAGCATCACAAGAGTGAAAATTGGTGTTTACAGTCGCGACGTAGAGCCACATCTCAATGTTTTCCCCCCAAATAATTATCATACTTCAGATTGGATGGATTGGGTGAACAGTTGTTTTGCAGTGAATTCTTAATAGCATGCTTTGATGCAAACAGGAGACCGCCCATATTAAAATGGATGTGAGAATATTTGGATAAGCAGGCCTGTAATTTTTCAGCGCCTTGCTATGGCTCATGAATTAATAATGAGCTGGATCGGGTAATCTCAAACAAACACACTGCAGTGAATGGAGTGTTTATGCTGAGATGCCGTTGCCTGGTTGAATTTGCCTTACTAACATCATTTGACCGCTGCTAATGGAAGCTGTTTAAGATTCAGAGTGTCGTGTGTTTCTGCTTTGTTTACACTTGTCATTTTGCCTTCAGAATTGCCTTAATACTTTGTGGCATAGACTCAACATGGTACTGGAAATTTTCCTCAGAGATTTTGGTCCATATTGACATGATGGCATAACGCAGTTGCTGCAGATTTGTCGGCTGCACATCCATGATAAAAACCTCTCGTTCCACTGCATCCCAAAGGTGCTCTATTGAATTGAGATCTGGTGACTGTGAGAGCCATTTGAGTGCGGTGAACTCATTGTCATGTTCAAGAAACCTGAGATGATCCGCGCTTTGACACGGCGCGTTATCCTGCTGAAAGTAGCCATCAGAAAATGGGTACACTGTGGTCATAAAGGGATGGACATGGTCAGCAACAATACTCAGGGGGCACCTGGTGTGGTCTTCTGCTGCTGTAGCCCATCCGCCTCAAGGTTCAACATGTTGTGCGTTCAGAGATGCTCTTCTGCATACCCAGGTTGTAACAAGTGGTTATTTGAGTTACGGTTCCGCTATTATACTGATCAGCTCAAACCAGTCTGTCCATTCTCCTCTGACCTCTGGCATCAACAAGACGTTTGCGCCCACAGAACTGCCGCTCACTGGATATTTTCTCTTTTTCGGACCATTCTCTGCAAGCCCTAGAGAAGGTTGTGCCGGAAAATCCCAATGGATCAGCAGTTTCTGAAATTCTCAGACCAGCCCATCTGGCACCAACAACCATGCCACATTCAAAGTCACTTAAATGTCTTTTCAACGGCATTCTGATTTGAACTGCAGCAGATCATCTTGACCATGTCTACATGCGTAAATGCGTTGAGTTGCTGCCATGTGATTGGCTTATTAGAAATTTGCATTAACGATCAGTTGGACAGGTGTACCTAATAAAGTGGCCGGTGAGTGTATATGTTGTTTGATTGTTTGTTTTCAAAGCAATATGGAATGTAAGTCAAATGCCATACTCAGAATTTCCTCCTTAATATTTTCCATTGATCAGTGACTACACACACACACACACACACACACACACACACACACACACACACACACACACACACACACACACACACAAGACCAGCTTAATTTTCATCTTATATTTATTTATCTAAATGTCTTTAGTCATTTAAAGTAACTGTAATAACCCTAATAAAAATAAATGTACAAATATAAATTATTATAGACAATTATTGCATAATTGCTATTCAGAAGTTGTTTAGCCTGTTTTACATATTTTTCATAATGATAATACATTGACTAATGTAGTTAATGAATGTTAATGTTTCAGTAATAAATGTTGCTTCATTCAGCAGATGTTTTTAATTTTTAACAAATACAACAAATTATTCATTCTTCATAAAGAGGCTAGTAAACAAAAGAAGTGCTTGTAATACAAAGCCATTGATGGATACATTTAGAATAGTACAAGCTAGAAAAGGTATTATATATATATATATATATATATATATATAATATTTATTAATATTAATATTTTTTTACCTCGTAAAATTTAATTAAGAATTTTTTTTTACCTCGTAAACTTAAATTAAATTCATTTTTTTGTGTTTATGGCTGTGTAGTTAATTCATTCATTCGTTCATTCATTATGCAATTAAGAGCATAATCTGCTCTGGTTTTATTTTGGGCTGTTTTTTGAATATTGTCAGGGATTCAGCTTTTCAGATGGAGTTGGACAACATAGGCTCATTCTGAAAACGTAGCCCTATATATATTTCTGGGGATCGTAAATTATGTAGCCAGAAGAATGAAGGGCTGCATTTTTGGTTTTTAAAACGAATGCTATGGGGCGGTATGATACTGTTTTTTTTTCATGCTTACCAGCTGACCGCTTACCTCTGTATGGACGGCTTTCCCGCTGTTACCAGTTTGTCCAGTTAGATGGTCATGTACGTCAGCGGATTTAAGACAGAGAGGAGTTGACCACGACGATGGGGTTCGAGTCTGGCGATGAACGGTTCCAGATAGCAGGTAAGACAAAAACAGAATAAAATAAACAAGTAAATAACTGGGTGAGAATGTATTAACATCTGAAACATTATAAAAGTCAGGCGAGGGCTTTTTTTTCAGAATTGCTGGATTGAAAACTGTCGGTTTGGGTTTAGGGAAGGAGGTGGGTGGGTCAATCGGTGCTTTCGAAAACACTATTTGTTGGGGTTAGGGAAGGAGGAGGGTGGGTCAGTCGATCGGTCAGTCAGTCAATCATTCAGTCAGTCAGTCGACAGCGGCCTCTGATGGGTTTAGGCAAGAACAGCAGGCGCGAATGGCACATGCGAGAGATACTTGAGATCTAAAAAAGCATACACAGCGGCTTCTGGTGGATTTGCGTAAACAAAAACTGCAAAAAACGTAGCTCCTGGGACATATTTGATGCTCTCCAGAAATGTATATCATGGTATGTTTTCACAATGAGCCTGTGTTGGAGTTGGAACATCATTCAACCAGCAAGAAGCACTCACTCTTATTCACTATGCTTCAGCTTAGTTCCTGATTTATCAGGGGTCACCACAGCGGAATGAACCGCCAATTACTTTGGCATATGATTTATGCAGCGGATGCCCTTTCATCCACACAGTAAGAAACGGTGCACAGAAATGTTTTGTAAAGGGATTTTGTGCCACTCTTTTATGGTTCCCCAAAGCATTGCTTACTTACAGAAATGTGATTTCCTTCAGTCAAACTTTCTTTATGTTTTGAAGGTCTTTTCTTATCCATCCTCATACACATATGATAGAAGAGACCATTCAAACGTTTGAGACTCATCAGCCCTGAATCATCTGTCACCCTATGGACATAACCACTTTATATGAAACCACTATTAATGGCAGACTGATATCTAGCAAATGCATTCTGTGAAGCCAATGTATTACTTTTTTCTGCTTGCTTTTAAGTCAGTTTTGAGCATGTTTCTTTTTGTAATAGACTTCCTCCTACTTGTTTGTGTGTGTGTGTGTGTGTGTGTGTGTGTGTGTGTGTGTGTGTGTGT
>CAIGQZ010004625.1:5437129-5455101 GCA_903798205.1 Danio tinwini | reverse complement strand
TGTGTGTGTGTGTGTGTGTGTGTGTGTGTGTGTGTGTGTGTGTGTGTGTGTGTGTGTGTGTGTGTGTGTGTGTGTGTGTGTCTGTGTGCGTGGAGGCTGGTCCCTCAACACTGCTGCTCATTGGTTGCTATGCAGAACATGGGAAGCCGCATGACCCACATTTCAGGAATGCCAAGGTTTGATGCAGATCGTCGGTATCAAAACAACAGGAACCAGTGCACTGAGCCATCCATACACATAAACAAGAGCTCTGGGAATATCTATTTTCTGGAGTTGCACGCCACTCATCCATCACTTTGTGATTCTCTCACACTCCATATCTTTCACCGTGAACTATTTAGGGTGTGAAATGTGTTCTAATCCAGCGATTGAGCACATCGGTTTCCCCTGTTTCACGCCAAGAAGGAGCAACCCGTTTCCTATTAACCTGGCGGTCTCCTGCCTGCTGCAAGAACCCTTTATTTTTTTCAAAGATTATTGCTATTTACAGAGGGGTAATTTAGTCTGTTGTGCGCAAACCCATGATGCTTGGTCTGTCACAAAGAGGAGCTTCTATTCCAGCAGGTTTGATTTGTCACCCATATGGTCCAGTCATAATTAATAGATCAAAAACTCTGGTTGAATTTGCTGTGTGGTGAAATTGAGTGAATTTGCTCAATTGAAGTAACTTTATGTCTGAATTGGGGGCACTTTATAGTGTGACTTGACATCATTATAGGTCTAAAAAAATGATGTGCTGTAGCAGGAAGTGTTTCAGGTGGCAGACCTGGAAAGTTTTATGAGGAGTTGAACAATAGCTATGTTTCCATCCACCTATTTTTATGTGCATTTTGGACATGCGCATAAAAAATCAGTTGATGGAAATGGCAAGATGCGCATCAATTTTGAAATGCGCATTGAAAATGTATGCGCATAACTGAGTACGCTAAACTTTTTTTATCCAATAAGAAAAAATGCACATAAACTACGTGTGAAACCTTTTACCGCACAAATGCCAGTATGTGCATTAAAAAAGGGTCATGAGATTTTGTTATAAGAAATCATGTGATAATAAAAATGTGTGTGAATGGACAAACCAGCAGGCTGAGCACATTGTAAACCATTGGAAATGTTGTTTTGGTCATTCGCTGTAATGCTGTAACCCTTCCAGTATTAGTGTTATTATGTTATTAATTACTTCCAGAACTGTCAGAAGCGTCTGTGCTCTGCGTCTCATGCCTTCAAACGCCACCACTTGTTCATTGCATGTCGGCATCGTCTTCCGAGATGCGAGTCATTTATTAAAGGGCACCTATGGTGAAAAATCTACTTTTCAAGCTGTTTGGACAGACATATGTGTAGGTATAGTGTATAGACTGTCATATTGGGGTGATATAAACACACCCAGTCCTTTTTTTTTAATTTCACAACATAAAAACGGTGGACCAATTGGAGCGGTTTTGAGACCAACCGCAACTTGACGTAGGAGTGCGGTCCCCCCGCCCACCAATATTGATTGACAGGTGGCATTACCATGTCCTCAGTATCTTGTTTCACGCCCGCCATTTTCAGCGTGTGAGTCAAAGCGATGTCACCAAGGAAACACCCTTGCTCTGTTTAGATGTAAGGCTCATTAGGCTCAACATTCACCACGTTATCGCTCTCCTCGTCGCCAGTGTTTGTGAGTTTTGGTGGGTTTGCATAAATGTGTACTTTTCATTGCGTCTTCCTTAAACTTCAGCAGTTTGCATTTCCTGCTGTCACAGAAGCTCCCTGTCATCTTAACTAGGTGCAGCTGGAAAGTGAGAGCGCGTTGCCTCACATGCACGTCCCTCCATTGGAAATAACGAACTAACGACGCAGCGCCATGCATTTCGCATTGCCGCGGATGAAAGTGAGGACCGGGGGGTTAGCTCACTATTCTGCCGCCTAGGTCGCCTCTATGGACGTGCTGGCCTTGCTCAGGACACTGTTCATATTTCTGCCGTGCCACAGAGCGTTATCTGAATAGTTTCATTTAAATAACATGCGAATGTGCGCGTCTGGTGTGCCGTGTCGTGGCTCTGAGCGGCGCATCCGGTGTACACCAGGTCATACACCAGAAGCGCCGCTCGGCGTCAAGCAGCGTCGCGCCACGCAGCGGCATGCATTTCTGAATTCTAAACATAAGTTTCTGTCAGGGGACACACACCGGCACCGCAAGCGTTCGATATTACTGTCATGTGCGCGCCGTGTCGCGGTGCATCCGGTGTTTGATGCCCTTCAGTCAAAGTTAATTCAGTGTGCTTGGTTATTAGTCTCGGTGTAGGCTACAAGCTCGGAGCTTTAAACTAGCACACAGTTGGCTGTAAAACTATACAAAGACACAAATGATTTTGTACTCTCTGCTTGGTCTGTGTCCGAGTCGTACATGTACAGCTGAATGCTGGTCCTCTCACTCATGTTGCTTCTCTCTGTCTGCCTGTCTGTAGCCATACACAAAGCGGGGAGCTCTTGGCTCCGCCCCCTTGTTAAGTCGAAACTAATTTTCATGTGAAGCAACACGCCCCTAAAACAACAAACTGTGTACACGCCCCCAAAATGACACTTTTTAACACATAATAAAAAAATCTGAATTGTGTTTTGAACTGAACCTAAACTGGCACACTCAGATGAACCATAATATTAATATTACATCTTAAAAAAGGGGTAAAATAGGTGCCCTTTAAATGAAGAAAAGATTGACGCAGCTCTCCTACTGCAGCAAATTCTGTTTTTACTGTTGATATTTGGCGCCAGTTAATCAGGAAGTGACGATTTTATTCTCTTTGACTCGTTTCAGTTTTGTGGATACATTTAATTTGCATTCTTGGATGAAAACATAGCTAATGGCACTGTACTTCATTGAATATTGTGTATTGGGAGTATTTACAGACTACCATTGAATAATTTGCATTATTTTTTAATATGACCTTTCACATTCACACATCACCTTGTCGTCTAATGTATGCGTATCCATCATATTTATATATTTATATATATAAATACAACTGAATATGTGTGAGGCGTTATGGTGGTGCAGTGGGTAGCACAATCGCCTCACAGCAAGAAGGGATCTGGTTCGAGCCCCGGCTGGGTCAGTTGACATTTCTGTGTGGATTTCATCGTGGGTTTCCTCCGGGTGCTCCTGTTTCCCCGACAAGTCCAAAGACATGCGCTATAGGTGAATTGGGTAAGCTAAATTGAGGATTGAGTGTCCGCAGCTCATTAAAAAAGTTGTAAAGAGCATAACTTTTAGGGCAGCACGGTGGCTTAGTGGTTAGCAGTGTCATTTCACAGCAAGGAAGTCGCTGGTTCAAGTCCCACCTGGGCCAGTTGGCATTTCTGTGTGGAGTTTGCATGTTCTCCCCGTGTTGGCGTGGGTTTCCTCCAGGTGCTCCGGTTTCCTCCACAGTCCAAAGGCATGCGCTATAGGTGAATTGGGTAAACAAAATTGGCTGTAGTGTTTCAGTGTGAATGTGAGAGTGAATGGATGTTGCCCAGTACTGGGTTGCAACTGGAAGGGCATCTGCTGCATAAAACATAAGCCGGAATAGTTGGTGGTTCATTCCGCTGTGGCGACCCCTGATAAATAAGGGACTAAGTTGAAGGAAATTGAATACATGAATGAATAACTTTTACTATTTGCACTACATTGACCTATATTTATTATTTCACCCCTCATATAAGTATTCTTATTTATTCATACGAAATTTGGATTTATGTAATTTCTAAGCGGTTTTGCAATGTGTTGGATTTGCGTGCTTTGGTTGCTGCTAGAGGATCACGCTTGACAGCACAGGGGCGATTTTCTGTTAATCCTGATCCATTTAGATTCCGAGACGTCTCACACTATCAGTAGCATGTGCTCTGTAATATGAGCAGTCCTGGAGAGCTGTGCTATTGATCACATTTGCCCTTGAGCTCGTCCAAATCTCTGTCTGGTAACACTGTTCCAGCCAAGAGGAGGATATGAGATCCATACAAATAAAGCAAATCAACTTGGGACCACTTTTGTTTTTTTTTGGTAACACTTTAGTTTAAGTACCAATTCTCACTATAAACTAGTGACTTATCACCTGTCTGTTATTAAGATATTGACTGTTTATAAGTACATAATCTGCATGATCTTATTCTACGTCTCTAATCCTACCTAATGCCTAAACTACTACCTAATAACTATTAATAAACAGAAAATTAGGAGTTTGTCGAGCTAAAAGTGTATAGTGAGCATCGTAGCTTAAAATAAAGTGTTTCTTAGAGATGGATAAATATATCTTTGTACATAGACGATCAATTTTAAAATGGAAAACTTTTATCCCATATCACACTATAAGTCATCTCATTTCCTGATGATAATACACAGTCCTGTAGCCAGCCTAGTTTTCTTAAAATATGAACTTTTTTGCAGCTATTAGCCTCATTTTCTATTTAATCATGAGGTTTAAATACTTTTTAAGCACTATTTTTTGCTGGATGGTCATCAACCACGCTTTTTGTCGTTTCAAAAACATGTCCTAAACAATTAGAACAAAAATATATGAGAATAATACTTTCAAATACAAATTTGTTACATTATATATATCATTAGAAACAAGGAGGCTGCTCAAGTTTTAAATTAAAACCGAGACTATTGTCATTAATTATGCAAACACAAACTGGCAAGCACATTCAACTTTCTGCAGTTACGCTGAAGCAACAGCCAAAAGAGGATTCCGCTACGTCTTAAAGCCTTCTTCGATGGCTATTTTGACAATTTATTATGGCTTAGCAGTCAAAATAGGACAAATGAGCTTGTGTAGGAGTGGGTCATGATATAGTATCTTTTTTTGTAAATACAATCAATTAATAGTTTATATTATTATTTGACCATATGAAAAGTACTATTTCTTTTTTTTTACGTTTGAAAGTAGATACTTTCTAGATACTAGACATTTACTCATTTATATTTGATAACTTTTTTTTTCTTTATTTTAAACTTCAGGGCAAATGTTTGATTAAAATGTATAAATATAAAATAAATATTAGTAAAAAAAAAACATTTAATAAAACCTATAATATAACAAATATAATACACACACAAAAACAAAAAAATTATATATATATATATATATATATATATATATATATATATATATATATATATATATATATATATATATATATATAATATTGCTTAATAAAATTCATAATGTAAATGTTGTTTGTGTTTCTATCTGTATCCCCTTAATAATCACTTATTATTTTCATTATAAATTATGAAAAAGTATTACCATAAACATGTTTTTTGTGACACCACAAAATAAACGATAGAGCATTATATGAAATTATATACTTTTTATTTTGTCCATATTATACATATCATATTGCACAGCCCTAATCCATTTTATGGTTTACTTTTACAATTTGCCCCCTAAAAATGTGCAAGCTGCACACAAAACTGTGTACAATATAAAGTCATAAATCCTCCATAGACTGTAGCTCAGTAGTCGCCCCCCTACTCAGCTGGAATCTGTTCTTAATGTGCGTGTGTCAGAGTGTAATCTCCATTGTCTTGGAGTATGCATGCCGTCACATGGCACCCCTCATGCCTGCAGGATAACAAGCCTGAAAAACCCCATATTGCGCTTTGCCAAACAGGAAAGTCTGCGATGCGGAATTATTGCGGCCTGGCGTCTGATTGGTGTTGAACTCCGCGGCTGAGCAAAGGAGGGGAACCACCCCACACATAGAGCGCACTGTCTCTAGGAAAAAAATGCTGCCAATGCGCTCTCATTGGCAGACTTGAGCAAGAATCCGGGGGGTAGCAGGGCGGGGGGTACAAAAATGGGGGAAGGGGAAGAAGCAGTGTATTTCTAGAGTGAAGATGATGATAACTAACACACTACTTATCAATACTATTTTTATCTTATAAGTAGAAATGGGAAAAAAGGAGTTTTAGAGAAACAACTTTTTATTATAATACATTTTTCCAGAATATATATGTGTAATAGCCATTTTATCTTCTCATGCTTCTCCAAGCATGCTCTAAACCCTAACAGTTCTTACTAGTCAAGTTGCATCTTTCCATATTGTTAGTTTTTATATTCGTTATGTATTTGTTTTATCTGCATCATCCTTTGAGTGTTGAACATGCAAATTGTTTTACTGACTGATGGCACTTTTATAAATATACATATAGCAGTTATTTTATGGTCTAATTTCTTCTTCATTAAATAATTCACAACACAATGGGGCATAAAATCAAGGTAGAGCTATAATAATTTATATTATACAAATATATATAAATATTTATAAATATCATTTTTATTTGTTTTTAAAACTAGATGGTGTACACATGTGGTTCTATGTATTAAATAGGAATCTAGATAATCAGGAATTTAACATAAACAGATTTCATATTAGGCTCAGAACAAAAAGTGACTTATTTGTGAACTGTGCTACATTTTAATGGGGTACAATTGGCCATCATCTAGTTGATATATTCTAGCTGTGGGTGGCTTAAAATGAGTCTGTTAAGAAAAATATTTAGCACTTCATTGGGCGTGCAAAATAACAAAAATGTATGCCTGTATACCAATGTAGATCATTTTGTTACTGTATCAGGTCACCATTTGACATGCATGGTACAGTAATGAGCCAAAACATTATGAACACTTGCCTGATATGTAATTGGTCCTCCATGTCTTGTCGAAACAGTGCTGATCCATTGAGGCCTGGACTCTACAAGATCGCGGTAGTTTCAGCAGCAGATCTTTTAAGGCCCCGTTTACACTAATACGTTTTAGTTTTAAAACGGTGTTTTAGAATGAAAACGATTCGCGTACACACTGGCGTTTCACCTAGCGTTTCTGAATAACTCTCTGTCCCTACTACACCACTGAAAACGCACATCACATGACCACACACACACACTATCCGCTTGTTAAGTGGTGACGTGTTGGTGACGTATGTAATACTGTTTCCGGGTCCAAGCCGCCACTCATTTGAATTGACAAAATATTCGTTTATGATCACTTTTTATTCATATCACAAATTAAAGTGTATTTTATATAAGGTCATAGTGTACACAACAATCACTAGGCTTGCTGCATTTCAAACCAAAATTTTAACAATTTATAAAAAAAACACTTTCTGGCCATCAGATATTAGGCAAGGACAAATATATTTCGATCGTGATTTTCGAAAGTATTACAGCACTTTGTAAACCTTTATTATTAGCATTTGATGAGTCTCCTCATTCAGTTTCATAGACCGCTTGGACCCGGAAGCCCCTTTGCGTGACGCCACACTTTACAAGCGGATGGCATGCACTGCAGCGATGAGAGCTGCTCATCAAGGATCTACCACTGGATCTAATCTCACTATATTTGTTTAACGTAATATTTAATTCATCTTATCTCCATCTAATGACATATTCCCCGACTTTGTTTTTTTTAATCTATTATTAGTTCTCAGATAACGCGTTTTGGCTGAGCGCAAAGATAAGTTAATATATTGATTAATGTAACCACGTACACTGATTCTGCACATTTGACTGATTGCTTGCATTTATTTCCTATAATGTATACATATATTGTACGTTATACTTTTATAATGGCCATTATTGATTATTAAAACTGATATTCAGCGAAAGAGATGGTATGTTTCGTATTTTCAATGAAAATAAAAGGAGGCAGTAATGTTATAGGCCTGTTTTGTTATAAATACAGTATGCATACAGTGAAGATGATGTCATATAAAAATGCAGCTACACGACGCCTCAACATTTCTGCTGTCTGTAAGTTAATATTAAAATGAAAATAGGCAGTTCCTCATATCATGTTTTCATTTTAGAAAGTGAAACAATGTAGCCTGGGTGATGTGAATGAGCTTATAAAGTACATGTTCCCTTTGAAGATTTACCCGAAGTGTCATCAGGAGTTTGTTTTCCATATAAAACTTAGGAAGTCTGAACTTACAATGAGAGGATGCAAGACTGAACTGTGTTTAGGCTACTTAATATTAAGGAAAAAGCCCCAATCACATAGGCGAATGTCTGCAGCCACGCCTCCATTTTTTCAAATGTCTCCATTTTCCTCCATCCACACTAACACGGAGCAGCAGTGTTTTAAAACTAAAACAGGCTCGTCAGTGTTTCCAAAACGCTCCGTTTTCGGTGCTCGAAAACTCCGGCATAGTGTGGACGGATGGCATAACCGTAGCAAAATTTAAGCATTTTAAAACTAAAATTTATAAGTGTAAATGGGGCCTAAGTCTTCAGTTTATGAGGTAAATCCACTGTTGATCAAACTTGAGCCGATCAAACTTGATCTTCCTTGTGTTCTTCCAGTCATTCCTAAACAATGTGTGGAGTGTGGTTTAAGCATTATCCTGCTGGAAGTGCCACTTCTACCAGAAAACACTATTGTCATGAAGGTGTATATGGTCTACAGCTATGGTTAGGCAGGTAGCATGTGTCAAATTTGCATTTACATGGTTTGAAGGACACAGAGTTTCCCAGCAGAACATTGCCCAGGGCACTTTTAACAGTGCACATGGGTCATCATAGGCACTTGTTTGGTTGCAGAAGAGTGCAGTGCACTGCATCACCTCCAATAACCATCAATAAAATAATGTTTGAGACTTGTGCCACATTTGACTTTCTGTTGGTCTGGACAACACTTGAGAGGTTTTGATTCTCATTGACGAGACTTTTCCAATCAGTTCTCACCACCAATGCTGATGAGTGCAACCCACAATTCTTGGCTTTTTTTAGAGAAACTCTGACCCAGTTGACTAGTGCCAAATAGTTATGGCAAAGTCAGATCTTCATTCCTGGCTACATCTCCTGCATTCAACACACTAGATGGGTTTGCAATCTAACATAAAGCAAATCTTCTCAAATTTTGCACACACAAAAAAAAGAAAGAAAAATAAACAAATCCTAAATTAGATGCATTTCCATCAATTTATTATAGTAGCTGATTGTAGTATTGGTAACCTAGAGTAACAAGGTTTACCAACAGTAAACAAGGCACACATAATGGAAACACAAATGCATTTCAATTCACATTAACCGTTAAGTCCAAAACCACCTAAAGTGAGCGTAAAATTGTAAATTCAAGGGCACCTATGGTGAAAAATCTACTTTTCAAACTGTTTGGACAGACATATGTGTAGGTATAGTGTATAGACCGTCATATTGGGGTGATATAAACACACTCAGTGCTTTTTTTTCGATTTAACAACATAAAAACGGTGGACCAATTGGAGCGGTTTTGAGACCGACCGCAACTTGACGTAGGAGTGCGGTCCCCCCGCCCACCAATATTGATTGACAGGTGGCCATTACCATCTCCTCAGTATGTTGTTTTATGTCCACCATTTTCAGAGTGTGAGTCAAAGCGACGTCACCAAAGAAACACCTTTGCTCTATTTTTAGATGTAAGGCTCATTGGGCTCAACATTCACCACGTTATCGCTCTCCTTGCCGCCAGTGTTTGTAAGTTTTGATGTGTTTGCATACATGTGTACTTTTCATTGTGTCTTCCTTAAACTTCAGCTGTTTGCATTTCCTGCGGTCACAGAAACTCCCTGTCATCTTAACTAGGTGCAGCTGGAAAGTGCGAGCGCGCTGCCTCACGTGCTCGTCCCTCCATTGGAAATAATGAACTAACGACGCGCAGCGCCATGCATTTCGCGTTGTCGCGGATGAAAGTGGGGACCGGGGGGTTTACTCACTATTCTGCCGCCTAGGTCGCCTCTATGGACGCGCTGGCCCTGCTCAGGACACTGTTCATATTTCTGCCACGCCACAGAGCGTTATCTGAATAGTTTCATTTTAAATAACATGCGAATGTGCGCTGCGTCATGGCTCTGAGCGGCGCATCCGGTGTATGACGCCCTTTAGTTATAGCCTCAAGCAGGTCGTACACCAGAAGCGCCGCTCACCAACACGCAGCGTCGCACCACGCAGCGGCATGCTTTTTTGAATTCTAAACATAAGTTTCTAACAGGTGACACACTGACGCTGCAAGTGTGCGATACATTCAACTGTCATGTGCGCGCCGTGTCGCGGTGCATCCGGTGTGTGATGCCCTTCAGTCAAAGTTAATTCAGTGTGCTTTATTAGTCTCGGTGTAGGCTACAAGCTCGGAGCTTTAAACTAGCACACAGTTGGCTGTAAAACTCTACAAAGACACAAATGATTTTGTACTCTCTGCTTGGTTTGTGTCTGAGTCGTACATGTACAGCTGGCTGGTACTCTCACACATGTTGCTTCTCTTTGTCTGCTTGTCTATTGCAATGCACAAAGCGGGGGAGCTCTTGGCTCCGCCCCCTTGTCAATTTGGGCAGGAAGTCAAAACTAATTTTCATGTGAAGCAATACGCCCCTAAAACAGCAAAGTGTGTACACGCCCAAAAAAAAAACTTTTTAACACATCATAATAAAAAAATCTGAATTGTGTTTTGAACTGAACCTAAACTGGCACACTCAGATGAACCATAATATTAATATTACATCTTAAAAAAGGGGTAAAATAGTTTAATTCAATTCAGTTCAATTCATCTTTATTTGTATAGCGCTTATACAATGTAGATTGTGTCAAAGCAGCTTCACATGGAAGTTTATAGTGAATTGAAACAGTGTCAGTTCAGTTTTCAGTGTTTAAGTTCAGTTTAGTTTAGCTCAGTTCAGTGTGGTTTAATAATCACTACTGAGAGTCCAAACACTGAGGAGCAATTCCATCGATGCGCAGCTCTACAGATCCCGAACCATGCAAGCCAGTGGCGACAGCTGCATTTGATCTCTAGATCACAAACAAAATTCTTAATGAGAATCAAAATGTTCAACTGGCTTCCTGGCTCTATCAATTCTCGTGCATGCTGTGCTGTGATCTACTTATCTGCATTCCTCATTTTCATTCTCACATATCAGGGCTGCATTAATCACACATGAGGTCCCAGTCATGTTTGATGTGGAACAAATATGTATTTCCGTTATAAAAATAAAACGGAACATTGAAATGAGCGAGGAAAAAAATTGGAGAAGATTCAGCAGACTCAAGAGTTTTGTGTTGTGAAGTCAGGTCATCTGTCAGAGGCCGTGTATCTTGGAGTTGACAGCGAGTCGGGTGAGCCAGGAATCTGTTGCTAGGAAACGCAGCACTTGAAGACTTCACATACTAATAAGCAAAAGTTGTGAACTTGAAATGCACACGGTGCAAAATATATAGTGAAGAAACACTTAAGCATAACCTAGACTTGAAATAACGCAACATCATAGGTTTGATGGCTTTTTGAGCTGCTATCTACATCCATGCACACCTCAGACGGTTTCCTTCTGAAGCAGTGTTTGTCAATGTATTTGCCTACCTCAGCTCCATCTGAAACACTATAAAGCCAAAGCAGAGCTAACAATTTTCAGAGGAGTCCGTAAAAAGTAATTTCTTACCAGCAGCTCTTCCGCTGTCATCACATTGATTCCTATCAGTAATCAATGACTGCTTTGTTACTGCCGTTGAAAGGGGAGATTTCACAGCTGGTGATTTGTGCCCCTGATGGCGAGCGGTCGGTGTAAATCAACGTCATCTGTATCCCACAGGGGGTTTGGGCTGACCGGATGCTGGATGTTGTGTTTAGTTGTGAAACCGCCTGCTAATAATATTAATTTGGTAGGAGGGAATTGAATTAGCAGGAAATGGTTTGTTCGTAATGGAGCACGAGACGTGCTGAGTGTCATTTTTCTAGAGCAAAGGGTTCCACGAGGCCACTTTTTCATTTAGCTGCTTATTAAATAAAACAATCAATAGGTGTGTGGAGAAATGAGATGAGATAAAGGAATTGTAGACATTCACATTTTAACACAAAATAATACCCACACATTAATTTTAACATCAAGACAGTTAAATAATATTTTACTTTACATGTTATTATGTCAACTTACACTCACCGGCCACTTTATTGGGTACACCTGTCACCTTACTTGTACATAAAAAATTGGAAATATTCCTCAGAGATTTTGGTCCATATTGACATAACGCAGTTGCTGCAGATTTGTCAGCTGCACATCCATGATGCGAATCTCCCATTCCACCACATGCCAAATGTGCTCTATTAGATTGAGAACTGGTGACTGTGGAGGCCATTTGAGTACAGCAAACTCATTGTCATGTTCAAGAAACTAGTCTGAGATTATTTGCGCTTTATGACATGATGTGTTATCCTGCTGGAAGTAGCCATCAGAAGATGGGTACACTGTGGTCATAAAGGGACGGAGATGGTCAGCAACAATACTCAGGTAGGCTGTGGCATTGAAATGATGATCAATTGGTACTAATGGGCCCAAAGTGTGCCAAAAAAATATCCCCCACACCATTACACCACCACCACCAGCCTGAACTGTTGATATAAGGTAGGATGGATCCATGCTTTCATGTTGTTGATGCCAAATTCTGACCCTGCCATCTGAATGTTGCAGCAGAAGTTAAGACTCATCAGACCAGGCAACGTTTTTCCAATCTTCTATTGTCCAATTTTGGTGAGCCTGTGCGAATTGTAGCCTCAGTTTCCTGTTCTTAGCAGACAGGAGTGGCACCTGGTGTGGTCTTCTGCTGCTGTGGCCCATCCGCCTCGAGGTTCAATATGTTATGCAATTAGAGATGCTCTTCTGCATACCTCAGTTGTAATGAGTTGTTATTTGAGTTACTGTTGCCTTTCTATCAGCTGGAACCAGTCTGTCCATTCTCCTCTCACCTCAGGCATCAACAAGACATTTGTGCCCACAGAACTGCCGCTCAATGGATATTTTCTCTTTCTCAGACCATTCTCTGTTAACCCTAGAGATGGTTGTGCGTGAAAATCCCAGTAGATCAGCAGTTTCTGAAATACTCTGACACCAACAGCCATGCCACATTCAAAGTCACCTAAATCCCTTTTCCTCCCCATTCTGATGCTCAGTTTGAACTGCAGCAGATAGTCTTGACCATGTCGGCATGCCTAAATGCACTGAGTTGCTGCTGTCTGAATGGCTGATTAAAAAATTTGCGTTTACGAGCAGTTGGACAGGTGTATCTAATAAAATGGCTGGTGAGTGTATATGTTGTTTGATTGTTTGTTTTCAAAGCAATATGGAATGTAAGTCAAATGCCATACTCAGAATTTCCTCCTTAATATTTTCCAATGATCAGTGACATGTTGGACCTAATAAAGTGACCAGTGAGTGTAGACAATATAGATTATCTCTTGTACTGTAGAAAACAAAAACAACAATTAAAAACAACGTTATTCTGCTATTTGAAAACCACAATAATTTTAAGATGTTTTTTGAAAAATTTAGCCAATTATTTAATAATAAACATAAAACATAATAATAAAAATACTACTACAAATAGTGAAAATTACTATGATACAATTTCAGCAAGAAGAACTAGTCATAATATGCCCTTAAGTCTTTTAAGTTTGTGTGTTTGTGTTGTTTGCAGTTTAGTTGTATCCAACCTCAGCTGTGTGTCACTAAAGGTAGGATCATGTTCTGTTTTGCATGAAGTGCACATTCTCCAGCTGTTATGACAGGGTAGTTCCATTCCCATTGCCTGAAGCTCTGCTGTTTTTATGGGTGACAGTGAGCCCACATGTGCCTGTCAGAGATGACAAAGATGAATATGCGACTCCACCTAAATAACTCACCCCATTTAATGAACACATACCGCATATTTAAAGCACTTCTTCAGAACTGGTAAAATTACCATTGTCAGTGATGTCTTTACCTCTGTACGGAACATTTACTCTGGGTCTGAATCACTGACCTTCCCAATCGGATGTGCAATGCATCACAAAGACACATTAAAACACTGGAGCTCTTTATGCCAGCATTTTTTTTTATCAAAAGCTAACATCCAGCATGTTTTTTGATCACATTTGGTCACATTTATTTATATATACTGTATACAGTTGAAGTCAGAATTTTTAGCCCCCCTGTTTATTTTTTTCCCCAATTGCTGTTTATCGGAGAAAATATTTTTTTTCAACAAATTTTCAAACATAATAGTTTTAATAACTCATTTTTATTTGCCATGATGACAGTAAATAATATTGTACTGGATATTTTTCACGACACTTCTATACAGCTTAAAGTGACATTTAAAGGCTTAACTAGGTTATTTGGTTACTCTGCAGGTTAGGGTAATTAGGCAAGTTATTGTACAATAATGGTTTGTTCTGTAGACTATTGAAAAAAAATATAGCTTAAAGAGGCTAATAATTTTGACCTTCATGGTCAATAATGTTTAAAAAATTAAAAACAGCTTTTATTCAAGCCAAAATAAAACAAATAAGACATTCTCCAGAAGAAAAAATAATTATCAGACATATTGTGAAAATTTCCTTGCTCTGGTAAACATCATTTTGGAAATATAAAAAAATAAAAAAAAATAAATTCAGAGGGGTGCTAATAATTCTGACCTCAACTGTATATCACATTTCTGAAAAGGTCAACTGTAAACCTTTTATAATTTTTGTCTATGTATAGCTGTTTTTAATAGGCTACCAATAAAAAGTTTCAATGTTGACAATCAATTTAATATATATTAATATGTAATTTATTACATTATATCAATTATTCTTGAGAAATTATGACCAATTTGGTGCTCAATAAGTCAGTAAATCTAAAAACAGATAAAAAAAAGATGGAACAGATAACACATACAATAGAACAGCAACAATAAAAATGTTATTTTGGGCAATTTTAAATTCCAAAAAAGTTCTTAAGTATAATAATAATATTTCAAAATATTTTTATTATTATTTATTTTATCAATTTAAATGTGTGTGTATGTGTGTGTGTGTACACAGTTGAAGTCAGAATTATTAGCCCCCCCTGTTTATTTTTTTCCTCAATTTCTGTTTAACTGAGAGAAGGTTTTATTCAACACATTTCTAAACAATAGTTTTAATAACTCATTTCTAATAACTGATTTATTTTATCTTTGCCATGATGACAGCACATAATATTTGACTAGTTTTTTTTAAGACACTTCTATACAGTTTCAAGTGACATTTAAAGGCTTAACTAGGGTAATTAGGTTAATTAGGCAAGTTATTGCATAACGATGATTTGTTCTGTAGACTAACGAAAAAAATAGCTTAAAGGGGCTAATAATTTTGACTTTAACATGGTTTTAAAATCTGCTTTTATTCTAGCCAAAATAAAACAAATTCTATATTATCAGGCACACTGTAAAAATTCCGTGCTTTGTTAAACATTTGAGAAATATTTTAAAAAGACAATAAAAGGGGGGCTAATAAATCTCACTTCAACTGTATATATGTGTATATAATATTTTAAGCTAATTTATATTTTTGTACTAATATTTGCTTCACTGTTTAAATGAAAAGTGTTTAATAGATCGCCTAAAGACATGCTCTTTTCTGTTCCACTTGAATTCACTGCTAAGCTACAGTATGTGCTTGTAAAGTAATTGACTTTTACATATAAATCTACCCTGAAAAATTTTCACTAGCTCAAAAAGTGCAACCTCCATCTCCAGCCTCTCCTATATGTCATTATGATGCATTATTCATTGGTGAAGTTACTAGTCTAGAACATATTGTATTGATTACACCGCTGTAATTGGTCATGGATGACCTCCAAAAAAGATTATTCAATTTGCAGTTATATTAAGTGATAAATAATGCTTTAGATAGGGTATTTTGCTTAGTGTCATGTCACCCTCCTTTAACAGTAAGTCACCTTCATATGGGATTTTTAGTGGCAGGTTACTGACAGAAAGCCACACCAGATGTCCCATCTCTTCGTCTGCTGTGACGCAGCACCCTTGTCCCATCTTGACAGTCCCGTACCACCACCATAGGGACGGTACCTGTGACCCTCCCCCTCCATTTGTGGAGCCCCTCAATCCCAGCCGTCGGTCCAGACACCTGTCCCCCCTCCAGTGGATCCAGACAGATAGTCACTGTACTGCACTACATCATGTAGACAAGGTCATTAAAGAACAAATCAATTGAACACGCACACGCACACACACACACACACGCACACACACGCACACACACACACACACACACACACACACACATAAACGAGGGGTTCGGTCTGGAATTTTAAAAGAACAAAGAAAACATCAGATGTTACATTCTCTTGTGTCCAAGGTTGGTCAATATCTGACCTTTGTAATTTACACATCTATCCAATTTGAGCTAAAAATTTGTTTGAAATTAACATGGCACGGGGTTGATTAATCATTTCAGCGTCTGATGATTTTTCCAAAAGAAAATGAATCTCCATGGAGAGTGTATTGTGTATTGGTGGGCAAAACATATTTGATTAGGTGTGTGAGCTGCCGCTGATTGTGCAAAATGTACAACGGTGCTTTCAGGGGTGATCAGCTTAAAGCAGTCAGTCACCCCCTTATTTGTTTAGTTTTGCCTCCCTGAGGACCAGCCTTATGCTCTCGAAAGATGAACGCCTGCAAAACCCGTTTGATGGCTATGCCCCATCTCCCCCCGCTCTCACCATTTCTATTCTGAGCAAAGTGGGGTTTTGGGGGTCTTCCCCCTGACGCCTTTGTTCCCAGCCTGGTTATATGCTTGGACTCAGTGAGGCGGAAGACAATGGGAGTGTGGAGGGCTCAACTCATCTCTGGTTCTGAGGTAACCAGGGGTGCGCCTGACTGAACTCATTTCAAGCTTGATTTGCCCTGACAGATATGAGCTGCTTGGATTAGCATTTATGGGAGATTTTAGGTCTATTATCAACGAAGTGCTCAGAAACAATCTGTTTAAAGGTTATGGATTGGAATGCGTTACTTGTGAGCTGGGAGGTTGTGGTGTGAAAAATGGATGCTGTGCATTTGCATTCGGATTTATGGAGTTTAGGTTTATTAGAGCAGCTCTGTTTAAATGTCTTAGGGTGTATTCACACTTGGAAAGTTTGGTTTGAATAAAACAAAGTCTGGTTTGATTGCTCTTTCACTGCTGTTAATTTGAATACGTGAACCTACTGAGTCTTCATGCACACCAAACAAGCAGACCAATGCTGCTGAAATGATGGATCTCTATCTTCACTCAAACACACTCTGGTTCAGCTGAAATATACAGTGGTATAGTTCGTATTTCCTGTCTATTAGGTTTCTATTCTCTGTAAAAATTGTATTGAAACTCAAAAAATGTGTAAAAATCATATTCCAGGGACCCCCTTTTAATAATCTGGGCCCACCACAATACTTAACTGTTGCCCCCTCAAAACCTATGCCCTATTCATTCTGTTTCCTTGGCAACATGGACCAAAGACCTCAGATGTTCAAAGTTGTTTTTGCGTAGTTTAATTCCAACCATAATTAAACAAACCTCAGATTCAGATTGACAAGAAACGCTTGGACTAGTTTGAGCAGGACAGTTGCCTTCTGGAAGCAGGATTGTACAACTCTGTAGACAGAAAATTACAGGATTATTAGAAAATAGACATCGTTGAATATGTACAACCCTAAATAACAGAATGTAATGTCACAAGATGCAAACATAAAGGTGACATCAGATGCCCATTTTCAGTTCATATAATTTTTTAGGGTCTAAATGAAAAGTCTATAACTTTTTTATAGCGTTTATCAATGGTAGTGTAAATAAACACCCTGTTATGTGATGGGACACTGACACCTGAGGTGTGGATCTAAATGCAGGTTTATTACACTGAGATGGTCAGGCAAGCAATGGTCATCACAGGGGCAAACAGATGTATGCAGGGAATCCAGAGTCATGGTCAAATAACAGGTGAAGGGTCAGTACAGGCAGGCAGCAGACAAAGTAAACAAACAAGTTAAGGGTCAAAACACAGCAAAGCAAGGCAAGAGAAACGCATTGTGATGTTCACAGTAACAGATAAACAATACTCAGCCCTGGTGTGTGTGTGTGTGTGCGCGTGTGTGTGCGTGTGTGTGTGTGTGCGTGTGTGTGTGTGCGTGTGTGTGTGTGCGTGTG
>CAIGQZ010004625.1:5399860-5437119 GCA_903798205.1 Danio tinwini | reverse complement strand
GTGTGTGTGTGTGCGTGTGTGTGTGTGCGTGTGTGTGTGTGCGTGTGTGCGTGTGTGTGTGCGTGCGTGCGTGCGCGCGTGCGCGTGTGTGTGTGTGTGCGCGCGCGCTGTATAAATAGTCCATGTAATCAGTTCATGAGCGGCCTCCATCCATGAGTGTGTAATCTAGTGAATGAGGAACAGGTGCGTGTGAGGAGTGCATGCCTGGATATGTAGTTCATGTAATAGCGAATTTGTAGTTCGTTAGCAATCTGCAGCCGCTAGATCTCTGATAATCATAACACACCCTTTAAACCCTGTCAAAGACACCTCAGTCAACAGTGAGCTGTTTTGGTTAATATCTCTTTAAATGCTAATGAGCTTCTGACATCTCTGAGGCTGCAAGGTCACATCTGTGTTTTAAAATACTGATTGAAGAGCTAAAGCAGTGCAGCACATTCAATCTCCACCAAACCTTGAACTTCTACTGGATTTTGTCTGGATGACTGATATTTAGGAGTATTTAAATATGTAGGATGACACTGGGTCATGTCCACCATGTAAAATTACTGCATATAATTTATAATTGCTTGACATTGCAACCTACCATTATCAATGCAAAATGTATTCAAACAAGCATCTATACAAAGAGTCTATAGTCTGTTTGGATGGGGGCACATATGAAGAATTTCAAGAGTTCACACTTAGCTTAATTAATAACAAGGCATGTTTGGCATGCTGTCCCGGGAGAAAGCCCTGAGCTCAGAAGATCCTCGAGCCCAGGGCTCCCTTTCCATTTTGTAGGGCAAGAGGGGTGTCTGAGCTAAGAAAGGTCTCGAGTGCTCCATACGGGACTCAAACCAGTGACCTTCCCTCTGTGAGGCAACAGTGCTAACCACTAGAACCGACGTGCTGCCCTATCATGAATTAATCTAGGGAAGGAGTAGGGGTGGATGGGGGGTTTCCTTAAGACGAATGTAACTACAGTAAGATAATCTGGTTATTTTTAGTGTGTTTGGATTCATCAGATTGTTAAATCATGAATGAAAAATTATTTTTGATGTTTTTGATGTTAGAATGGAATGATCAAGCATGCATGTTTTTTTTTTTACATTCACATTTGAATGATGTGAGTGTGAGTAAACATGGACCCAGTTTTCCTTTTTGACTATGCTTTGCTTTATTTGCAGACTACCGCTGTGATGTACAAATTATTTTGTTGGTGCAAATCCCCTCAGGTGCCTTTTAAATGGAGATGGATGATTTGAACTGAAGTGGGAATCAACAGACTTCTCTTTTGTGTTTCGTAGCTTGGCCAAACAGTAGACTGGTGTAATTATCTCCTTAATTGAAGGCTAAACAATGTTAAACGTTTAATTGTATTAGATATTGTTCATGTTGTTCTGGCTTTTGTGTTCTCCATTTGTCTTATCATTTCCTCTTCCAACTACGATAACATTTGCATATTTAAATTGGATTAGCTTGGCTAGGCGTGCCCCTCCCACTTGACTAGGTTGGTCCCCCACCCTTCTGCCCCCTCCAGCTGTTCTGGAAGGTTTGAAAAATGAGTCAGACATTGAGCTCTTTCTCCAAAACAAAAACACTGGATAGGGTCTGTGGTGTATTGTGCCAAACCTGTCCGCTTCACTTAGATTTGGATTAGGCAGACTTCAAGCCAAATTACTTCACATGTACAGGCACAGATTTGTGCTCTTCTTGTAGGGTAGACATTTGGGGGGTGCAATGGTATTTAAATTCTAGCCAATACAAAAAAACTCAATTTATTTAGATGGTATGGTCAATAAACAAGAAATTGCTTCATTAACAATATATATTTTGTCAAAATAAATGAATAATAAAATATCTAAAAAGTAAAGTCAGCAATGTAAGATGCTATGAGTTAATTTAACAATTGCTAAAGTTATTTGGCCAGTGATTACTGCAACACAAAATACACAGATCAAATTTTAGGGTGCTTTCACACTAGCACTTTTGGTCTGCCCACCGGGTTCATTTAACGTCAGAGTACGGTACATTTAGCTAGTGTGAACGCTGTCTTCTGAACTCTGGTGCGCACCCGTGAACTGTACCAGAGTCAGGCTGAAAGAGGTGGTCTGATATATGGTTTGTGTGAACTCTGGTACAGTTAACTTCTGATATGAATGCAATCATACTAAATAACGGAAGTAAACCACCTATTGTACAACAAATTTTAGTGTGTGTGTCATTTGTGTGTGTGTATGTCTGTGTATCACCCACCTTGGTGACAAGCCGGACTGACCCAGTGATACAGTAAACAGTGATAATGTCTGCTTGTCTCTACCAAAAACGACGTGTGCAGACGTTGCGTGATCTTCTGAACGTTTTTAATATTTTTTGCGGCACACAGAAGCAAGTGGCTCTCTGTATGTAACTAAACCAGAAGATTCAGTAAAAGCAGAAAGACTGTGATGTGTACGTGTCCATTTTGAAAAAAAAAACTGTGTGTATATTCTATTAAGACATGTTATAAATCACATAAACTACTTTCAATATCTCTGAATACAAATTATATATGTATAAACATCCCAGAGTTTTAAATCAGCATGATTATTATAAGTATGTGCAGTAAACATTAATTTTAACAGTCTATTTATACAGTTCTAGGCAGCAAACTCTCTTAGCTAAGGCATCTTCAAATATTGAGGTAGATCAATACAGCATAAATTAGAAAGTACACATTTACACACTTTTAGCCAACAATAAATAGTAATATCAACTTACATTCTCAAGAACGCACACACTTAAACTACCGTTGGTCTCTTTGCAGCACTAAAACATTCTGTGGGGCGAACATGTCTGGGCACATCCGTGACTCCACCCACATGTGACATCATATAGTAATTCAAAACAAGAGTTCAACAGGGACTTTATACAGTGTGAACACAAACCAGCCTAGTGGGCACAATCGAACTTGGGTTCAGACCAAGCAACCTCCCGCTCTCCCTCGGGAAGCCAATACGGAAGCCAATACGGAAGTAACTAAAACTGCAATTCATCGACTCGCCTTGGGGGGCTGGCTCCAGGAAATCCAAGCGCTTTCTTTCTGCATTGGTAAATTGGCCATTTTTACAGCTGATCAAAACATGTTTACAGCCTGGTACAAACGATGGCTTTGGTGCATATAGCTATGATTACCCTTCATGACAACTGTGAGGGGAGTGAATTTTTTTATAACTCATCCGTTTAGTTTTTTCTAAGTTATATTAAGTTTGCATAATTAAGGGCATGGTCACTTGACTTGACCTTGTCATTTTTATAGACAGCCTTGCATTTACTAACACAGACTATACTGTATCTGAAGTGTTTGATAGTAATTTGCGTTTTCCTCCTGTCGAAAAATGTCATAAGAACAATGTTTAGTGGTTTTAAAAGTCTAAACACTTTATTGATATAGTTTACAACGAAGCAGGTGTGGTCAGAACACAAACGAGTCACAGGTAATGAAGTATTAAACGTTCTCCCAAAGTAAAAAGTCTGTCTAAGCCAGGTCTAAGCAAAATGCTGAGAATCAAGCATGCGTCTGTAGCTCCGCTCACTCTCCGCCTCTTTGCCCTTATTTGGTCATTCTAAATTGTGCATTCCGGCGTTTGGTGCGATGACGCGTTAACAAAAAGGCGACTGTTGGCCGCGCCTACTTGTAGCTTCTTTTGCAGTGTTCAGAAACCTATGGGTGACGTCGCGGATACTACGTCCATATCTTTTACAGTCTATGGTTCAGAGACTGTAAAAGATATGGACGTAGTATCCGTGACGTCACCCATAGGTTTATGAAGAACCCAAAAGAAGCTACCAGTAGGCGTGGCCAACCGTCGCCATTTTGTTACCGTGTCATCGCACCAACCGAGGCATACCATACAAGGGCAAAGAGGCGGAGCGTGAGCGGAGGTACAGACGCCTGGGACTGCGACTCGTTTGTGTTCTGACCACATGTGCTTGGTTGTACACTATATCAATAAAGTGTTTCGACTTTTAAAAACACTGTTTCATAAGCAACTTCATAAGCACAATGCTTAGACCTTTTTTTAACAGGAGGAAAGTGCAAATTACTTCCAAACACTTCAGATATAGTCTGTGTTAGTAAATGCAGGGCTATTGATGCAATCCAGGCAGAATTGTATGACAACGCTTCAGACGACTGTTCTAGAGCCTACAGCTAATTAATCTGTCAGATTCTGGAGTGCATTACAGGTCTAAAGAATATTATAAATGATAAATAATCTTAAATAAAACAAAAACATTTATAGAGATGGTATAAGTATCACTCACCTGGAAAATGGAGGCCATGTGAATGGTTTGTGAGGACAATTAAATGCACACAGCAAGCCATATCATCTGATAATTGCAAGAAATAATTCCAAAAGGCAATTGACTGTGTAAAGCCACATAAAACAACACAAAAATACGATGAATATGCCGAGATCAGCGGCTAATCAGCTGAGGTAACGTGACGGCGACCAGCGAGAGCTAGCTGTCACTCAAGTGGTCACGCCCTTAATTATGCAAAAATAATATAACCTAATATAAAGGAAATGGATGAGTTATAAAAAAATTTACTCCCCTCACAGTTGTCACGAAGGGTAATATTAGCTATATGAACCAAAATCGTTCTTTGTACCAGGCTGTAAACACCTTTTTTTCTGCTGTAAAGTTGGCCATTTTTAACAGTGGGCTCAATAGAAATTTGCTCTATTATGGAGCCAGGACTAGCAGAATTTCGATGAACTGAGTTTCAGTTACTTCCGTATGGGCTTCCCAAGGGAGAGCAGGAGGTTGCCGCTTGGTTCGGACCAGCCATTCGGGCCAGGTGTAAAAGCACCCTTAGAATTTAACTGTATAATGTGGAAATTTGTAAGGAAATTTGGCAAATGTTTGTACAGTATAGTTCAATAAATACACAGAAAAAAATTTGTATTCTGCCATCATTTATTCATCTGTTCCAAATCTACTTGGAAAAAAACCCACTCATACATAGTTGAAATCACTTAATGAAAAGTAAATGATGAGTAAATTTTCGTTTTTGGTTGAACTTCTCCTTTAATTTTAAATGACTATTAAGTGAAAATAGTCAACGTAAACATATAATCCCTATGCTCTCAGTATGTCTCCTTTAAAATGTCTCAATGAGCCAAATAACTACATCTAAACGATTCTATATCTGCTTAATATTATAATACTTATTGCCTTGCTGCTAACCAATACAATGCCTAATTCACTAGCTCTTACATTCAAGTCATTGAAACAACCATAATAACCATCAGCAGCAAAACTTCCATTAGGAATGTGGAGTCCAAAGACAAATCATCCAAACACTGGTGTTTATTGCAGCAACCCACTTCTACACAATGCATTTCTCTTGTATTGAAGAATATTGGATTTGTCAGGCCTATTTACTGGTATGGCATTTTTATATATTACTTTGTATTGCAGCCTCGTGACACCATCTTGAGTGGTCATACGTTTGGAGCTTGGTGGTCAAAGAATTGAGATGAAATGACCATAGAAGAACATTTATGGTGTGCAATCACTGTGCATTAGATGGAGCTGTGGAGGTTGCCTGGTGATGTGCTCATCAAATGCAGGTGTTTTTGCTTCGCTGCTGGTACTGTGTGTGGAGAAGCTGCAGTCACAGAGCGTCTGTCTGTTCACTTCTTCAAGAAAAGACACGGCTATTAAAGTCCTGTGAGAGACACTTCACACCTGACTAGTGCGCCGTCACTTCTTTTGTCCTTTCTCTTAATGAGGCTTCACCGCAGACTAGTGTTGTCGATTATTCTGCTCGTTCATCCACGTGACTGCGCTCTGACTGCTGCCCAGGGCATTGCTGGCAGGTGCACAGAGAGCGATCGCTCCATTACTCCACAGCTTCAGGGAACTTACTAACTCCAAATTGCCATGTATTTAAGATTTTAAGTAGATTTTCAACAAAGTTGTGTACACACATATGCTCCGAGCTATGAGCTGTTTACATAGAACTATTTGTTTTTATAGTTCTTACGATTACTTCATGAAGCCGTACATGTAATGTTAACAGCAATATAAGACGTCTATAGCTATGTTTCCATCCAAAAATGTGAATGAACTTTTTCCGCAAAACTGGATTATCTGATAAAAGATGTGCGAATAAAGCAGCGTTTCCATCCAACGAGTCAAAGCAAACAAAACTGTCGCTTCCTGATTAACTGGCACCAAATATCAACTGTAAAAACTGAGTTTGCGGCAGTAGAGAAAATGCGTCAATCTTTTCTTCATTTATTAAATGACTTGCGCCTCAGAAGGCAATCTTGACATGTAGTGAATGCACAGTGGCGTTTAAAGGTGTGAGACACAGAGCACAGACGCTTTTGCTTCTGGAGGTCATTAATAATATAATAACACTAATACTTAAACGGTAAGGCGTTTTAGAATGACCAAAACCATTTACGATGGTTTACAATGTGCTCAGCCTGCTGGTTTGCCCATTTACACACATTTTTTATCATCACATGATCTCTTATAACAAAATCACATGACTTTTTTTAATTTGCATACTGGAATTTGTGCGGTAAAAGTGTTTCCATCGTAAATTATGCGCATCTTTTCTTATCGAATAAAAAGTTTATCTTACTCAGTTATGCGCATACATTTTTTATGCGCATTTTCAAAATGTATGCGCATTATGGCGTTTCCATCAACCGTTTTTTATGGACATATCCAAAATGCACATAAAATATGTGGATGGAAACGTAGCTAGTGTTTAATAATTCAGTACATTTATTAATGTTCATTGGAATAAACAATCTTTAGTATGGTTCATAGGCGTAAAGGCATAGATCATCAAAAAAATGAAAATTATATTATTGATTACTCACCCTCATGTCATTCCAAACCCCTAAGACCTTTGTTTCAAACAGCAAGGTTGTAGACTTAAAGTTCAGAAAGGTACTAAAAACATTCTTAAAACAGACCATATGTCTTAAGTTGGTCAATCGGAGTGTTATAAAACTCATTTCATCCACACAAACAAACAAAAATGTACTTAATTTTTTATTTAGGGTGTGTGATTATGAGCACTGCAGTGATGTATACTCCAGATATCTGCACGCAGCTTCCTCTGTTTGAAACAAAGCACATGTGCATCAGAGGTAATATGCCAGATACTTGGACCTTAAGCTATGTTCACACTGCAGGCAAATGTGTAAACAGCCCAAACCGCACGGAATCTGATCTTTTCAATTCCGATTTGTGCCACTTTGGCCCGTTTACACTGCCAGTTGAATGTGACCCAATTTCGAATTTCTTGCTCATATGTGACACAGATCAGATCTGTTCTATGACCGCGTAAACACAAAAAAATATAGAATATATAAAAATATAAAATAAACGTATGCATTTGGATTTTCAGTGATCGGTTTCAGGCCTCCTTCATATGTGGAAATAAATCAGATAAAAAATCGCACATGTGACAATGCAACTATCATGTAAACAGGCAGATCGGATTTATTGAGGCATTCCGTTTTGTACGTCATTAAACTTGGAACAATGTGGTACTTCTCTATGGTTTATTGGCGTTTAAGGAAGAGCATTGCTGCGTCCGAAACCGCCTACTACTTAGTAGGTACTGCATTTGAATTAAAACGTACTACTCGGCCGTTAGAAAAGTATGTTCTATACAGTATGAATGGGAGAAGTATGAATGAAATTCTGACGTACTACATCCACCATTTTGTCATGGTCATGTGACCTATCTGCGACAGTTATGTCGCTTCACTCCCATTCATGAATTCTCTCGCGGGGCATCATGGGATAGCACAGCATGCATGGCATGCGCACTTCAGAATCTCATCAGAAGTCGTAAGTCATCCGGGTACTTCTCGCATACTGATTTTCTAATTGTATAAATTCTGACATACTACTCGGCTAGCATACTGATTTTAGCGTACTGTAAAGTATGGAAGTATGCGGTTTCGGATGCAGCCAATGTGTAGAGACGCCGACGCGGTAAACAACAACAACAGAGGAAACATGGAGGATGAAAGTGGTCACAATTTGCCACAATTTGCTCCCACCAGACCTGAGATCCCTCTCTTACCCACAAATTCCTCTGAATAGGACACCATATATAAACCATAGGCGCAAGCTGCGATGACGGCACTTTCCCTCCTTCTCCGCCTCAAAATCATTTTAAAGTTAGGTGAACTTTACATATTTCGCAGAGCTAAAAGCAAGACAATTTCTTCCATCATGGCTAGTTTGGCGCAGATGCTATAACCCGCCTTTACACATGCGCAACGCTGTAAATTGTATTGCCATTGTAAACATGAATCGGATATGGGTCACAATTAAAAGAACTTGTAAATGGACAGGCAAAAAAATCTGATATAGGCAACAAATCGGAATTGGGCATCAAGACCTGACAGTGTAAACGGGATCTTTCATATGTGGTATTAAATCAGATACAGATCAGATGTTTTGAAATGTGACCGCAGTGTGAACGGGTATGTAGGAATTCATGTGACTCTTTTGTAATTTTTGATCGACTTGCGTCATCATTCTGTACTGCAAACATCCTGTACTCCTCAGCAACAAAGTACAATGGCTAACAGGGAATATACTTTACCACAAAAGTTGGTTGTTCATTTTGAATTCATTTTTTAAACTTAAAACTGCAGCTTGTTAACAAATCATTAACCATAAGCATTACCTTTAAATTCACTTAGATTTAACATAAAAATAAGCCCATTATAAAATTGCTTATGAATAAAACAAATAGGCCTATATTAAATAGCTATGTTTAATATATAGGATAAATAGGATTAGTTTAGGATCTGATACTGGCCACATTTACAACAACAATGTGAACAGCTATGCAAACAAAATCAGATCTGAGGAAAAATCAGTTATGAGCACTAAGCCTTGCAGTGTGAACGTAGCCTTATAAGAACGTTGAAGAGAAGAAACTATTAAATATAGTTGTGATATTTTTTTTTGTTTTAAGTGTGTCATAAATATTTTTTCAGCTTGATAATGTTCTGATTGAATCATTGAGGGCATTTGATATGTTTTGAGAATGTTTTTAGTGTTTTTCTGTCTTTGGAGGATGAGGGAGCTCTCAGAATTGATCTAATATATCTTAATTTGTGTCCCGAAGATGAGAAGATGACAGTCTCAGGAATTTGGAATGACATGAGAGTGAGTAAATGATAACATTTTCATTTCTGGGTGAACTCACACTTCAACTATAGTAACTGATTAATATTAAAATAGATGTTGGTGTACAGGACACCCTACAATCCCCATAGAGCAAAAACACCCCTGACCCAATTTTAGTTTGATCCAGTTAAGTTGTGTTTAACTATGAGTTGACTTTATAAGTGCTTTGCACCTTGTTTTTCCTAGAATTCATAGCATAATTTATTCTTATATTTCACATTGATCTGTCAGTATGTCGGATATTGAATAGACTTGAATAGTTATTGGTTTTCACAAGCTAAAATCTCCATATCAGCACCATCCAATTCTCTTTTAATCATTCCATTCTCATAGTTTCCACGTGGAATGTAATTGTGCTGAGCTTGACTAATTGTACAGTGCAGTTCTCACAAATCGTTCTCGCCGTAAGCATGTTCTGCACAAGCACCTGTTTCAAAAACGTGTTTTGCTTTTGTTTGCTTAATTGTGCAGGCCTGCCAACGTTGAATTATCTCCAGCAAGACACACACACATGTCCATACACACACAATAATCAGGTGCGATCAGAGGGAAGTGCTGTGGCAGACCGAACGCCTGTACTGCCATTCATCACACACTGCACACATCGCTCCTCATTATAAAGCTCCATCTTTACAAAAGCAAAGACAAACACTGCCTCTGCTACACACTTTTTCATTCCCAATTTCCCTCTGTGTTTTTTATGCCCATCTGTCTCATTCCATAGTCTGTTTCCCCTCTTTCCCTGTTTCTGCTACACTCTTTTGCCCTCAAATGCTTTGCTTTGTTCTTCTCAATCTGTTCGTCCCCACCCCCGTTTATCCCCCTCCTCCTCTTTTTAGCTGAGCTCTAGTATTAAGGTACATCAGCGGTGAATATCGGTGTCTCCCATGCTGTGCCTTAGATGTGTGTGTGGCCATATTTATGCTCGTGGTTGAGACAGCACGACTTTATCTCACTGAGTTAAGCACTGTTTGGTCTCTGTAAGGAGGCCAGATGAATCCGTAATCCCACCCGGCTGATTGTCACTAATCAGACTTGTCTTTCTCCCTCAGACATAAATGTGAGAAGGGATGAGATTGATTACTTTAAGATAGTGATACTAATGTGACCTGCAACACTAGTCCTATTGAAGCTGGTGCAAAGGTTTTTTGCTGACCTGATCAAAAGTGGTCAGTGCCTAAAGGGGTACATTTTTAGGATTTTTCTTTTTCTTCCGGTAAACATGTTGGAAGTGAGCAGCCATAGTAGCAAGAACAGCAAAAATATTTATTACCCACATTTTCATTAGATCTTATTGTGTTTAACAGAAGAAAGAAACTCAAACATGTTTTAAACCAGTAGAGGGTGGGTTATTGATTACATAGTTTAAATTTTGGGGTCAACTATTCCTTTAATATTGAAGTAAACAGGGTGAGTTTTGAGCTTGTCCACTTTTGACTACTTCCAGGATTTGTCAGAAATGCTTTTGACTGGATTTCATTCAAAGTATAGACACTCATGTGGTTGAATGCACGCAAATAGCCATAAAAGATAGCCTACTCCTCCTCTACGAAGAGGGCCTCCAGTTAGGGCAAAAGGTTTTCCTCCATGTGCTTCGGTGTTCCCCACAGTCCAACGACATGCGCTATAGGTGAATTGAATAAGCTAAATTGGCCGTAGTGTATGTGTGTGAATACAAGAGTGTATGGGTGTTTCCCAGTGCTGGGTTGTGGCTGGAAGGGCATACGCCACGTAAAACATATGCTGGATAAGTTGGCGGTTTATTCCGCTGTGGCGATCCCTGATTAATAAAGAGACTAAGCCGAAAAGAAAATGAATAAATGAATTTACATATTAATCTGCATGTTACTTTTAGCATTGAGGAATTGTTGGAATGTTGTCTAGAAATATATTCTGTAGCTCCTTAGGCTTTTTAAACTAAAGTTTACTCCTGAATATAAAATGCTTAACAACCACGCACAGTTCATATTTTAGGGTCTTTCAGGTTGCTGGGTTAATAATTAATAATAATTTTAGCCAAACTGATTCACTATTAGTAGGGTTACCACAGGCACAGTATTATGTACCACCATTGTGCAAGTTCAACATGCCATTCATCCCAGTTCAATGCTTTGAATCAAATGTGCCTGCTAACTGACAAATCCACCCACAGTGGTGTCATGTTGTCCCTACAAATTAACTGAGCATTTACAGTATCTGGAACAGATCCAGGTATATCAGCCCTGGCTTCTGGCCATCTTCAGCTTAGCCACTAACCCCTACAGCCCACTTGACCATCACAACTAGCTTTGTCATATTCCCTAAATTTATAGGTTGATTAGTACAGTTTTTATTCACTTTTTCATTTATACATAAATATGCACTTGAATATTTACTTTTTAGTGACCTACCTTTTTAGTGTTTTACTGTAGTTATATTTTAAATTTAGGTGCATCTAAAATAATCAATCCATCCAATCGGAAATGATCTCTAAAATACTTACATTTAAAATATGATACCATAAATTTACATATTTAAATAATTTTTCTCACTGTTAAATAATTTGTTCATTGGTAATATTTTTTATATTTATTATGGTGGCTTGAGAAAGCCAAAATACTGTTGTACTACATAAACATAAACATATACTTCTTCATATTCTGAGAATTTCTTTATGCATCTCCTCCTAATCCTTTCAAGCTACAAAAACCAAACTAACTCCAAACCTCCAAACTGGTCTGACTCGGGTTGCTATATCTTTTCCAATTGGTCCCACTTGCGGTTTTCTGAAAACTGACCCAGAAATTTTGGAAAAGTCCTATTGACTTTACATTGGAACAAACTTTGTGACCTCATAGCACCAGACTGTCAAACAGACTTAAGGTTGGGCTCATTAAACTCAGAATATCAATATGCCAATCACTGATGAGCTTTCAACTTACTAGCCACACCCTAGCAACCACTTACAGCACCCTAGCAACTTTCCCAAAGACTTCCATTGTAAAAAAAATGCCATTTAGTGGCCTGCATTCCCACGGCTGTGTCCGACTAGATTTCTTGTGGCGTGGGAATAAATATCCGAATAAAACACGGTTGCAGTTGGTAACTGTGGGGTAATTTGAACAATATAGTGCTCCCGATATAAGAAAAAGAGCGAGAGAGCATGCACATCCGCTGTGGTGCTGTATGTCGCTTTTTATAGGCTGTCTGGATTCAGCTGGGTGTTTTTTGGGAGGTATCTTCCTTGGCCAAATATGTACCTGTTAAGTGTATAGAAATAATGCTGATATGATATATGAAACACAATCGGTAGTTTGCAAATATTTTAAGAGGATGTGTTTGTAAATCTAACTTTGAAAGAGTCTCACCAGCCACAAACCTCACCGCAAGTCACGCGGTACTCATGTCTCATCACAAAGGGGCAAACAAAACTGACATTTAGCTTGTTATCTTTCTCTTTTGGTTGTGCCCAATTTCAATGTTAGATTTTGGAAACCAGATCTAAATTTAGCGGGAACGGTCAGGTCGGGTAGAAAACGAGGCGGGTCGGGCAGCGGGTGAACAAAGAAAGAATACGGTGGGAGCGGTCCGATGCGGAATAAAACCTGGCGGGAGCAGATGGGAGCGGGATTAAAAATCCAGTCCCGCGCAGATCTCTACTGCTATTTAAACTTTAAAATTTCTTCAAACTTTCTGACTAGGCTTTCTCAAGCCACCATAAATTTTGTCTACAAACTTCACTTCTCTAGTTATTAAGAATAATAAAGAATAAAAATTTAGGATAATCAGTGTGATGTTTTGGGACTCGGTATAACACATTTCTAAATGAATAAAAATGAGAGAAAAATATTTTATTAATTGTATCCTTACCAGAGCATATTTTATCTGATTTAAAACAAGCTCATATGCAATAGTTGTTTTAATGACCAGGTATTCAGCACAGCCATGCCCTCACGTCTCTTGTGATATATTGTGATTGTAGATGATATTGACATATGTTTCCATTTTGGCCACATGCCAAGAAATATGAATGCATGCCTATGTGTGTGTGTTGTGCAGGAGTCGGTCAGAGTGCTTGTGGTCTGTTAATGTTACAGCTTGGCTAATTTGTTCCGTGGTTTGCTCTCTGTGTTGGTGGTTAGCAGGGGGTGAGCATTGTCCTTCATTACCCTAATCACTGTGAAATGACTCCAACGGACATTATCCAGGCCTGAATATAAAAAGGGTGTACATATCGCTCATCACATATTAGGAATTATTACTGAGAAAGAAATGTCTGGCTATTTTTTTTTCTCGTTATATTTTAATGATAATTAAAAGGGTTATAGGTTTTAGTGTATATGCTCAGTTTAACAAATATTTTTAAATAAACTAGTGTGTGATATTTTGTATCATTAGCATTATGTGAACATTTTATTCAAAGTTGTTTTAATCATGCTGGTTTGTTTTGTCAAAATTTTGGAAAAAATGTATTATTTACTTGAATGTAAAACCTTTTTTTTTGTATTTTACTTAGTTCTTTATGTGCTGTAAAGTGTTCAAATATTATTTATGCATGGTTTAGTTACAGTTTTAAAAAGCTTAAAGATGTTTTTTTGAAAATGACCTTCCGTGTAGTTTAACACAGCACTAAGTGAATGAAAACATCTAGCTGAGGTTAAAATCTGAAAGTCCACCGTGTTTAAAACTATTGATTCTTTAACGAAATAGTTGACTCAGAGTTGAATAAATGAATCGTGTTGGGTTCAGATCTTTTGTCTGAACGCGTTGATGTTGATACGGTACATAACCAAATATCACCACAGTATAGCCAACCTGGTGCTGTGTTTGTTGTAATTTTTCAGATTTTAGATACAATAACCTAAACTGCAACGCAGAATTCGTCTGCCGTTTGCTATTAAAGGAAGGAGCAGCATGTATGGGACTTTTGTCAGACTTTGACAGGGACTTTGTCAGTAACTGTTACAGTTCATATGGACCAGTTTCTTTAGCCTCCGGATCATAACATGTAAGTGTAATTAAAACGATTGCCTTGTTTGGTGTAGTTTGCAAAATCTGTGTTTAATTTGTGTGTTGTAACTTGTAATCGCTCCTTATGGCTTGTAATCATTTATCTATTATAGATCAATGCTTGTAATTATCTCTCAGGTTAAATCTTTATGGGGCTGTTCGCATATTCCATCCAAAACCACGTTGAAAACGTGACGCGTGCTTCTTCTTGTACCAATTTAAATACGTTTCTTAACTCGTGGTCCTTTGCCATTTATATTTGCTATGGTCATCATCAGCTCTTCCTTCATACGCGTGACATGGTCAGTTTTCAAAATAGTTCAACTTTTGCCACTGTGTAGATTAATACTGTATGTGTGTTGTTGTTATTACTTGGGGTTAGGTTTAAGAGTAGAGTAATATGCTGGTGTTTAACTGCATTGTTTTATTGCATTCCTGCATTGGGCTGACACATACTCTGTTACTTCATAGTCATGTTGGGCATTTCTCTCTGTTTCGCGCTGAACCCAGTCAACCAATCACAACAGACTGGGTCATCGGACCAATTAGAACAGATTAGCCTCACGCAAAGGAGGGGTTTGGGAACAAATGAATCACTGTACAAATAATATGGGAGTCGTTGAGATAATTAGGTAAAAATAAATGCATATTATAAGACAATGAAAGTGTTTTTGACCTTGCATGTGTATCAGTCTGTTGTTGGAGACCCCAAAACCAAAATATGACCTTTTCTAACGCAAAATAGGGGCTCTTTAAGTTGTCATGGAATAATTTTATTATTACTATGACTTAAGATACATTTACATTTAGAAGACTTTTTATTCCCCAAAGTGATCAACATTGCATTGAATGCACACATTTTATCGGCTCTTGCTTTCCATTGGAATCAGACCCTCAACCTTAACTTGCACAATTCTCTATACTATTTGAGCTACATGAAGGCTCAAGGACATGCTGATTTGACATACTGCTGTTCACGTAAAACGAAAGTAGGTAAATTTAGATGCAGGGTTCATCTTTTTAAATCCCTCTATAATTCTGTCACAGAGTTTGGTTGCTATAGATTGACGGGCCCCTGATGTTTATGGAAAGTTGCGATTTCCCCAGTCTGTTTCTGTAATGACTGTTGAGACGGCATCTCATAGCACTCATAACACAGCACCCCTTCTATGGTATGAATATCATCAAGGTCAGAGAGAGCTCACATTAATTATTCATGAGGGGTTTTACTTCTTTCATTTGATTTTTTTTTTTTTTTTTTTTTGCCATACTCTGTCTTTCACTGTCCCTCCAATCGTATTTAGACATTACATGTTCCCTTTCTCCTGCTTTTCTTTCACACTCACTGCAATATCTTTCCTTTGCATCTCTTTATACCTTTTGGTCACAGCTGGTGAAAGTAACTGTGGTGTCTGTGCATCTAGCAACCAATCCCAAATCAACAACACACACACACAGACTCACCACAATGATGCACACACTTCTTAACTCAGCCCCCGGCACCTATCCCAGTTCCCTATTGTGTGAAGAATAGTGCAACCCTTGATAGCGGGGCAAAGTGATAACAGAGAGTGATTGCAGGTGGATGCTGGATTAGTATAGGAGAGTGAGGCTGTATGAGCGAGCGAGGGAGAGAAAGAGAAAGGAGGGGGGAATGGGAGGTGCTGTATCAGCCAGGCTGAGCCAGGACGCAGTAGCCGCACAAGCAGCGCGCTGAGCTGAGGGATCTATTGTTCCTCTGGCTTTTTTATTTTTTCTCCTCCACTCAGACCTCATTCTTCTCCACTGACCCAGAGAACACAGTGAAGAAGAAAGAAAAGGAGGGGAAACAGAGGAGTTGGGAGAGAAAGAGAGAGACAAGTGGATTACCTTTCCTGGAGGAACCGCGTGCAGAAGAGTGAGAGGGACAATAGCAGGCACACTTTCCCCTGTGCCGCATCTTCTCGTGCGTACATCTCCTGCTGAGTGTGTGTATCGTGCAGGTCTGTTTGGCCAGACTTGAGCTGTGTGGATCTATCTGGCTGGGCTGAAGCCATGGGGCTGGCCAGCAGAGCGCCAGGGAAAGGGGGCACTTCAGCAGGGGCTCTTGCCTCCCTCTTCAGAGTAGCTCTGCTCTTTTTTGGGCTTTGGGATGTCCAGACACAAACAGTCGCTAACACAAGACCCACCTACATCTGGCAAACAGGTACGGCTGTTTTATCTAAACACAAGAAAATCTTGAGTGTTGCTTGGTTTTTGAAGTGTTTCGTTGTGTTTCGAGACAGGGTTGAGAAATAGACACTGATGTCTTAGATTGTCCAAGTGAAAGTGCGTTCATTGCAGGCTACTTTTAAAAGACTGTAGTATTTAGATTAAAGACATCCTGACGCTGTTTAGCGATATTTTCATAATGTATGCTATGGTCTTTGATTCTCTGCTAAATCTCCATCATACTTTCCATTAGTTGGTTGGAGTCCATAGTTGGTTCCCAAAAGTAAGCATGAACTTGGTTAGTGCAATAATTAAGCACATTAGTATATCTAGAGTAATGGTAGTGTAGAAGTAGTAAGCTTTCCAAACTTTCCATTTCACAAAACAAAAAAATACTACTATGATGCCCCAAACATCAAATGCTCCAAACATCTTATACAAGCTAGGATGGTATGTGAATATTGGAGATGCTTGAAGTAGCTGCAGAGTCATGCTGTGGATTGGAAATGTGCATAGTGGAACGTAAAGCAGTAGGTAATGTGGAGGTTGTCCTGTTTGGGGGTGGTGTCTGTATACCTATAAGAGGTGTAGATTATCCATGCATGGGACATCACCAGCAATGGAGGTTGGGGGATGGAAAAGCCTCAGGAGTCTGTTTCGGGTGCATGCTGGGATGAGGAGGGGTTGAACTAACTGGGAGGCTGAAATGGTTCTTCTGGACTGGATGCAGATCAATGGGTCATTTGACCAGGGTATCAGGCAGGAATGAATGGAGAAGCTCTGGATCAATGAAGAGGGTGCAGTGGGGCCACTGGTGTCCTGCTGAAGTTGATCAATGCACAGCTTCATGGCTGGACAGGATTGAAATCCTGCAGGATCAATGGTATTCAGAATTCTCTGGGTGAAACTTAGAAGGAGCCCAATCAATGCATGGGGTGCAAATCTTTAGAATTAGGTGTTCAATGGATCCATAGACCTCAGAAATGGGTGTAGCTCTACTTACCATTTATTTGATAACTCGCATGATGTGAGGGTTCTAGGGGAGACATACTAGTTTAAGAGCATTTAGTGTGGTATAGTGCCTGTAATTTCCCTTATAGTGTGTCTATATTAGACATGTTGTGTGGTGTATCATGGCTGTAGTGGTCCTGTGAATATTACGGCAGCATGGTGCAATATCATGCCCCCACTAATGTCACTGAGTGCAAGAGATTAAACATGGGGTGAGGGAGGACAAGCAGATTGGCTGAAGCAAGTTAACCTACATAGAGCAGAGCCCTTAAATACACCCAAAGTCCTCAAATTAAACCCAAGTATTTGGTAAACACTTGACCTCAGAATCTCAAACAAGTGCAGTTAAGCAAACTCCAGGTTTTTGTGGACAGAGGCGAATCCATCTGTGTTGTCTTCTTTTCTTTTGCCTCCAGAGTTTTCCCTATAGTGCAGTGAGTATTTTTGTGTTTTGATATGGAGCAAAGCAACAAGAGACTGGTACAAGTGTTGGCCAACAGTATGGGCTCATATGGGACCACAACCTCTTTTTTTGACGGGTGTGCTATAAATTGTGTGACTATGACAAATGGTCCTGGTAGTGTACATCAGTAGAGAGGCTGATGTTAACCAGTTAGCTGAGAGTTTATTGTACAAAGAACATTTCCTTTAGTTTCTAATTGAAAATGGTAGGAGAAATCTATTTAATTAAAAGAGTCGAAGAGTTGGTGTAAACCTGCAAGCTGTCAATCATCTATAATTGATGTCCATGCTGTAAGACATCAATTGACATTGCAGTTTGTTTTTGTATGTGCCTGTGTTCAGTACTGTGAGATTATATTTAAAGACTCAAGGGAAGTGTCTTGCCCAGTTTATTGCCTTGCATCTTCAAATCTTCAACTGTAAACAGTACCCGTTTTAACACCATTGTATCGGTGAAGGGCATATTGGGTTAATGACTTCATTTTGTTGAGTTTATTGCCAGTTTCATTGCTGTTCAATGCACAGTGTGTCATTTCAGTTAACTGTATTGTTTTCTCTTCCTGGGGTTTACCTCTGTGTGGCTGTCACTCTTCAGGGCCTCTATGTGGGCCATTCCCTGCCCTACAGCTGCCTGGAATAACACATACACACTGATCTTAATCGACAGGGTTGAACTCTCTCCCTGGCCAGCATTGTGCCTAGTGGTTGTGTACATGTGGGAAGAAGCTATTGAGTGTGGCAGGACCCTTCCCCCATTCACCCCACCCATCTAGTCCACCAGATGAGGCATCTTTTATTCCCTCGGAAAGTGTGAATCTGCCTTTACTGCCCCATTCACTAATATCCACCCTTATGTTTCCTTTTTTACCACCTTTCACCTTCTCTTAAAGCATTCTTTTCTTTAGATTGGCCTTTGACCCTGTGGTTAAAAGGGTCTTGGAAGGGCATGTCAGTGCAGGATAACGTAGGGGACGTATCGGTGGCAGGAGGCCAAGTGTCAAGCAGTTAATTCAAACATTTTCTCTCAGTCAGACTTCTATACTTAAGATACCATTTTAGGACTGCACAGCAAGACTCTCTTTAAATCTTTGGATCACAGGGAAAAGGCATTCATGAGCAACTTAGCTTCTGAATGTGTTAAGATATGGTTAATCATGGAGAAAAAATAGAGGAGGAAAGCATACGGAAGTGTACAAACATTCCCTAGGCGATCAAGCTGTAATTATGCCCAGCCATCAGCCGAAATTGTGCTGTGGAGCCAAAGTTAGACATAACCATTATGAGAAAGGATGAAATGGAGTTCTCTTTCGGATTCATCAAGGGACAAATTGCAGCTGCTTGTCTGAGTACTTTACTTGAGTATGGTCCAGCTGCTCATAATAACCTGCCTGACAATTTACACCCACACCGTACGGTCCGCCTTATAGAAAAGCCTTGTCACATGACTCTTTTAGTTGTCTTTTTGTTTTCATTTTCAATGCCTTTCTTTAATTGCATGTGTCAGTGTTCTTAGCCCTACTGGTTTGCGCTAGGTCAATTCGTCCTGCTGCCGTTTGTTGGTGTTAGGTTAGCATCTGTGTGCTCCCTCACTCTTTTCTTCTTCTTTCGTATTGGAGAGTGAGGGGAGAATCCTGATGAGTGCTCACCAAAAGATGACAAAAGACAGACTGACAGCGTGATTTGTTCCACTTGCCCCCTTCTATCTTTTCTTTTTCTTCTGCTCAGACATGCACGCTTGCACTCGCGCACCTCATTAGTTTGCTAAGAATGGATTGCAGCCTGCCTGTGTGTGGGGGAGTTGTTGTAATTACCTGGGTGTGTGGCGCAAACCTTTTTTTCACATCTAAAGGCAACTTTCTGACAGAAGATGCTGAGATGGCAGCTTTTTTTTTTTCATGGAGAAAAATTGTTCTCCTTAGACATTGGGCCCTATCATACACTCCACGTAAAAAGGCGCAAGATGTGTATGGCACGATTTGTTGCTCTTTTCAAACTAGCACAACCCTAATTTTCACGTTTTGCATCATGTTGTTTAAATAGCCAATCCTTTGCTCCACTTTCTGGACTCATGGGTGTGCTTGTCTAAAAAGGAGGTGAGTTAAGGCGCATTGTTGGTGCCTTGCTATTTTGTGGAACTGAAATAGGCCGCGCCATTGACCATTGGGGGGGGGGGTCTTTTTTCAGTTTATTCATGACAGTTTGCATTTGTATAATGTTATTATTATTATTAGCAGTGTTGAATATTATATGCATATTTATATTTTGTTTTAATAAAAACAAGTTTAGATTTGTTCACATATAGACATAAGAACAGGACGTGTATATTTTGTTTTAATAAAAACAAGTTTAGATTTGTTCACATATAGACATAAGAACAGGACGTGTTGGGATATAACTTTTTTGACCACACTTCATTATTATTGTTCATTTGGAAATTAGAACTAAATTTAGAAACAATTTTGAAACAAATATTTGCACTTAACAAACAAAATTAAATATGTAGGCTAATGGATGTCTTCAGTGGAGTGAGTGCAACACTTCCTTACTCAAAAGTAAAGGAGTAAAGTAAAGAGTAAAAGTAAAGTAAAGAGGTAGAATGGAGGAGGTTCACGCCTGATTCACATGGGGCTTCAGCGTCAACACTTGACGGAGGGCGTGTCTGAAGTTGGCGCTGACGCGATTGTCATAGCAGTGTCAGCCAATAAAATAAGTCTGCAATCGGCTACTGTTTGACCTGGGGTATTGCATAAAGCAATCTGATAGACTGACGCTTCAGTTGGTGCTTGAAAAGTTGATAAATTCCCAACTTCTGCAGTGAGGAAGACAGCTGAAGCAGCACCAACATAACTACAATTCAGTTCTGCAATGCTTGACGTCCCCCATTCAAAGTGAATGGGAAGTGTTGACGCTGACGCCTTGTGTGAATAGGGCGGCATTCTCTATCCTCGCGCAGATGGTCTGTTTAACTTTTTTTCTTGCTAGTGAAGCATTCAATTTTTCCACTTTCAAAATCCGCCCTGTAAATAGCAAATGTGCCATGGCGGGACTCTCAAAGGGAATGGGAGATGGGAATGGGAACCCTGATTGGTTTAGTGCACGTTATACTCAAAACACACTCATAACTCATTAAGAGAATAAGCACAACCCTATTAGACCATGCACCAGGGCGCAGAGCGTATTTTTCTGTCCCTAAAATAGCAAAAGTGGATATGGACACGCTCTTAGCGCTTTTGCGCCATGCACTTTAGACTTTGCACCTAGATTGTTAAAATAGAGCTCTTTGTGTTAATTTAGTCTAACATCTAAGAAACTGATGGTGATTTTGAAATGAACTTAAGAGCTGCCATTTGATTTCAGGCCCTAGTCAGATAAGCTTGTAAATGATGACAGTACTAAACACATAAGCTGAATAGCTCAGTGTGTTTATGGTGCTTTTTTCTCTCACTCACTACAGCTCACGTTCCTGCTGTAGGCTGCTTAGCTTTCCTGAAACGTGCAAACGTGGAATGGGATTGCACTCATTACACTAAACCGCTTTAAATCAACACCTGAGTCACACACTTCCTGTCCAGTTCTACATCCTAGAAGTCTTTTATTTATATAATTGTACAAACAGAGATACTTAGTATATTTTTTCTATTGTGTTTAAGATTGTGGAAGCTGTAGTGTTTGTCACTTGCTCAATTTTCCGTCTCTTACTTTTTCTCTCTTTGTCTATCTGTTATGTCTTAGACACACAGTTGAGTGCCAAGTAAGTCTCAGAGGAGCTGATCGAAATAGTGCCATACTTTATCTCATTGCTACTTTTCAGATGGAGATATAAATAGCAGACAGCTTGAGCCATGCGGCAGCTGAGCTCCGACTGTAGATCCATGCTACAGACACTAATAGGAAAGAACCTGGTGGAGGAGGGAGTGAAAGATGGAGAATAAACAAGAACAAAAAGCCGTTTGTCATTTTAGTTGATTCTTTGGTGGTGCTCAAATTTTCACAGCGTGCTTGGATAAACGCATTTGCACTGCTGATTGCTGTCTCGAAAACAATGAAACACCTGCAGCTTTTGGCATGGGCAGCACAAGTTGGCACTGTAGCAGAAGCTAAATAATACCTCTCTCATAGGTAACCTCAAGGTTTAGTCTGGTTTTAATTATAGCGGCAGACAAACAAACACCAAAATAAATCCTTGTGGATGAATGCAAATGTCTTCACCATCGATACTCAACTATTTATGATGAAATAGTATTCTCAACTGTATTATAATAATTTTGCCCTCTGGTGATCTCTCCACATTTGTGATGAGAAGTACATTTCCGCTAGGTTCACTGTTGTAAAAGCTAGCATAATAAAGTGAGTTTTGGGGCATCAGTGTGGATTTCCTGTCTGTCTAATCAGCTAACCGTAATCTGACTTAATCTTTCTGAATCCAAGAAATGCTGAAATCAAATGCCAAGTTGAAGTAAGTTTAGGACCTGTACTAGTTAACTATAGGGAATTTTTGAGTGTTGCAGAGCCATATGCATCTCAAAATATCAGCTTGCTCTCTGTAAATCTCCATGTCAACTTGACAAATTAATTCCTAAACTCACACATCTTGAAATTTTTGGCATGTTTGCATAATTACCGTGTGAAATTTCTCAAACACAATTCAACCAATTTTATTTTACCTTCAGTAAAGTTATAAGAATTTCTAGAGTGTTTACAACATGTGCATTTAATTATAGTGCATATGTGCATTTATGCATTTTGGCAATCTCTTAACAGTAGTAATTGACAATGTTTCAAAGTGTTTCAAAGTTTTTGAAAAAATATTTAAAAAATTGTGTCTCTGTGCAATCATATTTGTGAAGATGGTGAAATTAGGGCTGGGCGATAAAATCGGTATCGATATTTATTTATTAACCGAACACAATTGTCAATAACGAATAAAAAGTTCGATATGAAGTTTCAGTATGAAGACTATAGTTTTATTAAAATTTGGCTTTTGATCGCGCTCCTTGGAAGGAATGCCAATAAGCTTAGCTAAGGGTGTAATTTTGTCATGTCCAATTGAGTCGCGCGACTTGCATTATGTGCACATGGCAACACATGACGCACTCGCATTTTCCAGGTACACCTAGTTGAAAAACATCTGAACTTTTCCAAATGCCATGAGTGCACCTCGATTCATGTAAGTACAACTAACCAATCTGCTTCACGCTTTGTATAAACATAAACATTTCAGTAATATTAGCAGACTAATTAACTCAGACAAACACAGCACATCCAAACACTGCATTGCTTTTTACTTTTCTCTATAAGCTTGCATCGGAGCTGCAGCAATGGTTTGTCCATTTGTCATTTTCTGAGAAAACAGTTGATGGCCGCCTAGTTACGAGAGATGCCAGGGTAGCTCACTTGTCACTTAAGATCAAAATAACAGCACAAGTTGTTATAACGAGTGCTGTATAGCAGCAATGATATTGTAAATAAAAAAAGGATGTAAGGATGCCGCCAGAGTGGCTTTTTGGTTCCTTTTCTTGTGCATCCCAGCCACTAGCACCCCATCTGAAAGATTCCTTAGCATAGTGGGTAATATAGTCAACTTCACAATTTGTAATATTGCAATATGTATTTGAATAATGATGCTTCGATCCTTTACTTGAATGCTCATAGTTGATTATAACAATTTGTTTTGTTTACAGAGTTTGAGGTTTACTGTATTATTATTATTGACACCTTACAGATGTTAATCTACCTATACCATTGAACACACTTTGTAACATTTTATTTATTTATTATAAAGAGGTGAACTATCTTGTTTAAATATTTTTGTTTTGACTATTAAAACTATTTGCCTTAGTAATGTTGGTAAATTAAAATAAAAGTGGTAAAAAAATCCTAATATTCCTAAATGTATTGTTAAAAAATATTAAATAATTATCGAAATACAATGAAACATGATATTGTGATCATTTTTTTTTGCAGTATCGCCCAGCCCTAGGTGAAATCATGCACATATTCATTCATGTACAGTACTTTGACAAGTATGAGTGCTTGACAACCAAAACAGCAATGGCAGACTGTATGTATACTGGCACGTTGTTGTTTTTCTTTTCAATGTTTTTTTTGAATCTCATAAATGAGGATCATTGTGGCAATGGTGTCATCTATATGTGAAGCATTTTTTATTACATCATTGCTGTACCTGTAAAAAAAACCAAAAAGGTAAGGGAAAAATGCAATTGCAAGGTACATTGGCAGAAGTTGCAGTTTGCTGATGTGAAAAGGTTAGCATCGAACGGCATCTTATCAGATATCCACTTAATCTGCCACCCACTCATCACATTCTATTTTTGTATCCACACTTCCATTTTCATTTTCACATCTTTTGTGCTTAACATGCACCGGTTTTATAATAATTTATAATGAAATATGAACATGCCTCGATCTCACATATCTCTGTTTCACTCTTTTCTTTTTGGCCACACTATACTTTACTTTCTTAGAAGGGTTTAGTGCAACACATGAGTATAATTGAAGGAATTAAAGCTCTTGTTATGTGGCTTAAAAGTGATAAAGGATGTGGATGGTATTTATGACTTGGTAATCCATGTGTTTTGGTAAAACGGTGAAATATTAACCTTGGTTTGGTGTTCTTTCTCACAACTCTTCCTATAGTCTTTGCATATTAGGTTAGTAGATGTAGAGTAGGCTTTTGTGACGCTTCAAATGTGTTCCACATGAGTGTTTACACTATTAAAGCAGTCTGATTGGATGCATTCTTGCATGACCTTTGGAAATGCTCAAAAGTTGATGAGCTCAAACGTGTTTTAGACCTGGTTTACACCTGTATTACAATAATAAAATGGGTGTCACGGTGGCTTTCCTCAGAGCAAGTAGGTCACTGGTTCGATTCCCAGTTTTATCAGTTGGTATTACTGTTTGGAGTATGCATGTTCTTCTCATGTTCGTGTGGGTTTCCAGCTTCGGTGTCCCACACAGCCCAAAGACATGCTCTATAAGTGAATTGAGTAAACAAAATTGGCCATAGTGTATGAGTGTGTGTGTGAATGTAAGAGTGTATGGGTGTTTCCTAGTACTGGGTTGTGGCTGGAAGGGCATCCGCTGCGTAAAACATATGCTGAAATAGTTGGTGGTTCATTCCGGTCTGGTGAACCCTGATAAATAAGGGACTAAGCTGATGGAAAATAAATGAATGAATGAATAATATAATGCTGGGTTGTTGTAACACAGCATTGGGTCAAATATGGACAAATCTATCCATTTGTGTTAAAATTGTAATTTAAATGTAATTGAGGAAAAAACCTCAATGTTGGGTTTGACTATATTTGACCCAATGTGGGTTATTTTTTAGATTGTAAGCATGGTTCACTTGTTCACAGATTGATGAAAATGCATATTAATAGCAGGTGTAAATGGAGCCTATGAGAGAAGTTGACATTTTCTGTTGTATAGTGTGTTGTATAGAGTTTTTATGTTGTATATCATCGCTTGCGTTCTGTGGTATCCTATTTTTTTTGTTATTTGTTGATGTTTTAATAACCTTGTGAAGATTCCTCAGATTGCTGTTTCTGCTGGGAGCTTAAAATAGATCATTTTATGGGAAATGAAAGAGAGAAGACAAACATTGGCGAAAAGGGAGAGAACATTTTATCCATGTCATTTTTCATGGCCAGGTCTGCAGGGCTTACTGTAAGTGAGTTACCAGGGACCCTCAATTCATCATAGTTACGCCGAGCACTCAGCCATACTCAGTGATGGAACTGCCCCCAGACTTTCGCTTTCCCACAATATACCATTACACAGTACCTACCTCATTTGCTTCATTGCTTGATTTATGCTCAGCTGCTGAAAGTTTCCAAAAAGTCAAACTCCCTCATGTTAAAGTATTACAATGTTTCACACCACCCATGTGTTATGATTGTGTGGATGCTTGAGTACAGCTTGAGGATCTTAAGAGCCTCATTTGACAGGATTGCAAATGTTCAGAATACTTCACTGAGAATGCTTACAATTACTAGTCAGACTCCTCCATGTAATATGTGTGTGCTTATGAAAGATTAATGCGATTTGACAAGCAAATTTGGTGGAAAATTGGTGGAAAATATCTGTTATTGTTTTAAAATGGATCATTTATTTGAGATTTCACACTAATCCAACCAACTCCTGTTCTTTACATGCTGTATCAGTGCCTTCACACAACCCGCTCTTGTCCAGATAAAATGTTCATATTGCATATTAAAAGTAATGTTAAATCTTTCGAGAAATGCAAACATTTAAAGTATGAGAGATGAAAGAAACAGGCATATCGACAGAGACTGTTTACAGTAATCTAAATGGCAAGGCTTACACTAAGTCCAGCTTTACTCATGGATGCTCAGTGGATTATACACTAGACTTTATTTAAAAAATATTATTTAGAGCAGAAGAATTACAGCTTATTGAACTAGCCTCCTAATGTATACTGCAATTGCAATGCAACATGACCCTACGCCTTCAATAATACAAAAAATGCTTATGTTTATATGGGATTTAACATTATCCCATAGGCAATGCATGAATGTTTCCATAATGTTCCATAATCTATTTATGCAGCATTGTGTATGAAGTTATTTGTGATTATTTGCAATGTCCAATTTCCCCTTCCTGCCCCACTGTGGCGTCCACTGATGATTGATGACTCGATTTTGTCCTTGTACATATGGCTTACTGGAGTGTTTTTCACAACATGGAGTAGCTGTTCTTTAAAAGAATAGACCCAAAATGGTGTTTTAAAGGGCACCAATGATGAAAATCTGCTTTTGGAAGCTGTTTGGACAGAACTGTGTGTAGATATAGTGTGTTCACAGTCATATTGGGGTGATATAAAGACAATAAGTCTTGTTTTTTTTAATATATTGACATTAAAATAGGATTCAAATCCCTTCCGTTTTGAGGCAGACCACAACGTGACGTAGGAGTGCGGTTTCCCTGCCAATGAATTAATTGACAGCCAATTATTAACATGTCTTAGTAGTAATGCGTATAATCATATCAACAAGACAGGTTGTGCACAAAGCAACTGGGATTAAAAGATCTGCTCAGCTCTCTGTGATCATCAATCATCATCAAATATGATCAAAAGTGAGTTTTATAAGTTTAAAATGTTTTTAAAACAGTGCATGTTAATGAATTATAGCAGTTTTACTGTCTATTTCATCACCACAGCCGCATGTCAGTACAATTATAAAAGAAGACGCTTCAATCCCAGTTTGTGGACATAAATCAGATTTCTTTTGTATATTAACATAACGGATATCTGTGTGGTAGTGTATATTAACGTGTCACATTTGCATGCAAAAATAGTGCAAAGTTAAACATGTGCGCTGTGTGTGTGAACTTTGTAACGACATTGTGTGTGACTCATCGCTCTCATGGACTCATCAAATTATCATTGGTAAAGTTCTTATTGTAGTATTTGCGTTACGTGAGAACTAGCATTAAAGGCACACGCAACAAAAACAGCTACATTGTGCTCAGAGCAGAAAATAATCTGTATGTGTGTTTTGAACTGAAACTTTACAGACACATTCTGGAGACACAAAAAGACATATCTTAAATCTTGAAAAAGGGCTAAAATAGGTGCCCTTTATTACATCACTCTTTTCATGGCTAGCACTGGAGGTTTATGTTTTGGTCTCTTCTGGTAACTAATCAAACAGTCCAAATATGTCCTGTCAGGCACATAGCAGGTCACCTTTCTCCAGTGTGCCAGCTCTTATATTTCATCTGTGGCACACACATCAAACATGGTTTGTCGTATTTGAGTGTACACAAGCTTGAATGAGATTTGAGAGCTAGCATGCTAAAAAAAAATGTCCCTGCTACTTCCCTGACAGGGTAGTCTGTGCCTTTTTAGATGAACAATGGTTCATTGTATATTGTGAATGAATATGTCTTTTACATAATTATAATGTGACTTTGCTGTATCATTCAGAATGTGGTATGTACAGATTTTAAATGATTTACAGTGATGGGTTTTGGTGCTTATATCAGCAATAATCTATAAATACTTCATTGCTTCAATAAGAAAATAAATTATGGCGTAGTAAATTATGGATTGTTATAGATTTCCACTGTGAAAAAGGAGGATGTCAAAAGGAGGACATCATTACAATTTTGTGAATGAATTTGAGAGAGAGAGAGAGAGAGAGAGAGAGAGAGAGAGAGAGAGAGAGAGAGAGAGACACACACACATGACATGTTTCCTTAATGTTTCCTTATTTTCTGCTGTTTCTGGCCACATATTGTGCAACAGCAAAATATTGTATTGATAGTGTTTTTATTATTATAACATCACCCTACCAAAGATATAATACAGAAACGGAAATTCACTGGACTTCAGAATTTTTTAAAAGTGAATCTCACCTTTTTTATTTTATTTTAAAGCCCCTTAGAGGTAAATATTTGAGTTTGATAATTTTTTTATCCAATCAGCAGATCTCCATGCACTTTTAGCTTAGCTTAGCATGAATAATTGAATCAGATTAGACTATTAGCATCTTACTTTTTTAAATTAATTAACTTAAAAATAGTTTTGATAATTGTCCTAAGCTTGACTATTTTATTGTTACATTGTGTACTTAGATCTGTGCTATAGGTCAATATGGCCTATACTCTCATTCTGGTGTAATAATCAAGGAACTTTGTAACTAGTCAGGCTTTAAAGGTGCCATTTTTTTTAGATGTTAGTATCAGTATTATTCGTTTTTAGGATATCTGTAAGCTAGTGTGGCCCAAAGCAGTGACAAATTTTGCATTTAAAATGTATAAAACTGATATCAACATGTAAAGCTTGTATTTGGTCACTTCCGCCCAAATGGGTCAACGGTTTTATTCACATCGTCTGACACTACAGTTTCTCATCACATCACATCAAAACCAATCAAATGCTCTCTAGTATATGATATGCCCCGCCCCCTTCATGATGCTTTTCATTAGCTTTTTATTTGATGCATTTGAGCTCAACCACTCTCATTGGCAGAGCTGCGATAAAACAAAACACTATTGGCTATTTTTTTTTTAAAAGGGAAGGAGCTACTCTATGTCCGACTCTCTTATCTTGTTCGTTGAGATTACCTCAAACATCGAATAAAATGCTATTCGATTTCTAAGCACTTAAAGGGACTTTTAAATAGGTAAATTTTTGAAACTCTTTTCATGTATTTTTTTAATCAAAATATTATCAGTCTAACTTGATTTATTGATTTATGTATGCTAAGCTACTCTAAAAGTACTCCCAGAGATCAGCTAGGGTTAAAAAAAAAATATTAAAACTCAACTGATAACTCTAGTTGTCTTGTAAAATGATCCTGTTTCCCCCCAAAAAAACGGAGTGTTTCTTTAAATTTGAATCCAAGCATAACAGAGCGGAACTGGTTCATCACAGGCCCGATTGTTGTATAAGAGATCCGATTTTGTTAATAACTCATTAAAATGTGTAGCTGCTGCCATTGTAGGGCAGTGCCATGAACCTTCTCCATCTGTCTCATTCATCCCCCTTTTTGCTGTCCTCTGCAGACATCTGCCTTTCCATTCCATTTCCCCACCAGTCTTTCTGCAATCACCCTCTATTCCGCAGTGGATGTTGTTTTCCTGCAGATGTTGTCTGGAGAAGTTTCCAAGAAACTACTCAACTGAGGCATGTTTTCTGTGTCCGTTGTCAACGAGGAGATGAAACCGGTTTAATGAAATCTGATGTTATGTTCTGACAGCACTTGTGTCAGAGAAATGCAAAGTGTGTATGAATCAAATCTCCAGAATGCAACTAAATGGTCACTTTTTACCCCTCTGTTGGAGCCAGTTTATATTAGATGTTGCATCGGTGTTTGTTTGAACTGCAAGCCACACAGACCATTTATCAGCTTGGCCCAAATAGCAGCAGAGAGGGTTAGCGCTGAGCAAATGCTATTGCTTACTGACTGATCTTGATGACAAAACCACACTGTTAACAACTTCTGGTAGAATCTACAGTAACTTACTTTCAGCAGTTCACCAGTAACTTGCTGTAAATAAATTACAGCAAAAATACTGTATTTACATTTACAGCACCAATTTTTTTGCTCTATGGATTTACAGTATTGTATATAAATTTAATGTAAAATATACAGTATTTTTCACAATGCAACTTTAAAATACAGTAACATACTGCATAACTGTCCTACAGTTAAATACAGTTCATATTACAGTTAAATGCTGTGTAAATCATCAACAGAATTATGAGATCCAACGAGAAGCACAGAGTTGTTTAATACAAACCACTGATGATCAGGATGAATCTTTGTTGATTTTCAAAACAGGATTGAAAGAAAAAACTTTAACTATCATGTTAGAAGTCACTAAGTGCAACCATGGTTTTGTGGGAGAAATGTGGGATATTTTATCAAATTGTGTAGTATTAATAATGTAATGTAATGGGTACTTATATAGCGCATTTAACGTGTATGGTCATACACCCAAAGCACTTCACAATCATGTGGGGGAGAGGGGGGGGGGATCTCTAAATCACCACCAGTGTGCAGCATCTACTTGAATGATGCGACGGCAGCCACTGGGCAATGGCACCAGTGTGCTCACCACACACCAGCTATTGGTGGACTGGAGAGACAGTAATACAGCCAATTCATTGGATGGGGATGATTGGGAGGCCATAATGGGTAAGGGCCAATGGGGGGAATTTGGCCAGGACACAGAAACTGTTCCACCCAGTATTAAGATCAGTAAAGTATTTTGTTATATATAGTTAACAGGTTCTAAATTGAGATTCACTCTTTGCTAATGTAATGTAATGTAATTTGTCCAGGACACCGGGGATATTTAATGACCACAGAGAGTCAGGACCTCGGTTTTAAAGTCTCATCCGAAAGACGGCGCCCACTAACAGTATGGTGTCCACTCACTTTTACATGAGCATTAGGACTCACACAGATCACAGGTTGAGCGCTCCCTGCTGCTCTCACTAACATAAATTCCAACAGCAACCTAGTTTTCCCATGTGGTCTCACATCCATCTTTGGCTGCAGAGTGATATGGCTGTGGTTAATGTAGTTAAAGCAGTAAAGAAATATTATTACATTTAGTCAAGCCATTTCGCATTCTGTGCATTTGTATTTATTTCTGTGAATAGACAGATGTTAATATTTGTTTTATTCTATAAAGCATTAGTAGCATTTCTTCCAAATAAAAATTGGTCAGCGAGTTGGTAAGAATTACAAATGTTTTCATTTGTTGAACAAAGTCAGTTAAACGAGTATATTTGTGGCAATAGCCAAAAATACATTTATTCATTTTCTTTTCAGCTTAGTCCCTTTATTAATCTAGGGTCGCCATAGTGGAATGAACCGCCAACTTATCCAGCACGTTTTACGCAGCGGATTTCCTTCTAGCTGCAACCCATCACTGGGAAGCACCCATTCACAGAGAAACCCTACGGACAATTTAGTTTCTTCAATTCACCACATGTTTTTTGGAATTGTGGGGGAAACCGGAGCACCCGGAGGAAACCGACACGAACACTAGGAGAACATGCAAACTCCACACAGAAACGCCAACTGACCCAGCCGAGGCTTGAACCAGCAACCTTCTTGCAGTGAGGCGAACGTGCTACCCACTTCGCCATCGTGCAGCCCAGCCAAAAATACATCTGGGTCAAAATTATAGACTATAGAAAATTATAGACTTTTCTTTAATGCCAAACCTATTACATTTTACGTGAAAATTTATGTTTATGGAAGATATTTTGTACATTTCCTACTGTATATTAAAATGTCATTTTTGATTAGTAAGATGCATTGCTAAAATTTTAATTTGGACAACTTTAAAGGTGATTTTCCAATCACCAAAGATTCCAGATTTTCAATAGCTGTTTCTCGGCCAAATATTGTTCTATTATAAGAAACCATACACCAGTGTTGGCTCAGTGGTTAGCTGTCACCTCACAGCAAAAACGTTGCTGGTTCAAGTCCCACCTGGTTCAGTTGGCATTTCTGTGCGGAGTTCGCATGTTCTCCCCATGTTGGCGTGGGTTTCCTTCGGGTGCTCCGGTTTCCCCCGCAGTCCAAAGACATGCGCTATAGATAAATTGAATAAAATAAATTGTCCGTAGTGTATGTATGTGAATGATTATTTATGTATGTTTCCCAGTAATGGGTTGCAGCTGGAAGGGCATCAGCTGTGTAAAACATATGCTAGATAAGTTGGCGGTTCATTCTGCTGTGGCGACCCCTGATGAATAATGGACTATACCGATGGAAAATAAATGAATGAATACACCAGTGTAAAGCTTATTTATTCAGCTTTAAAGTGATGTAAATCCCAATTTCAGAACAATATGTCTGTTTCTGTGGTCCAGGGCAACAAATGTACATTTCTAAGAGACAAATAATGCAGTATTTTTAATTTTACATGTACATTGTTACCAGAACCTTTGCTGGTACCACCATCTGTAGAACTTCAGAGCACCAGAACCATTGCTCCCAAATGTTAGTCTGGAGCCTTGATGAATAGTTGACTCCCCTCTTATTAGCTGATTGAGTCTAGCTGTTGGTTCCTGGAAATGTATGTAATGTTTTACTGCCCAGCTGATTGTTTACGGTCAGGACTGGTAAATGGAAAACCACTATGATAAGTACAGTGCCTCTATATTTAACATACCGCAGTTTGTTATCTTTTGAATGGCTGTTGGCAGGCAATCATGACAGAGGCAGATGTTTGGCATTATTTTCTCTCATACACTTTAAACAAAAGGCCAATAAGGTGTCACTTGGAGTTTGCTCTCTTTAGCAGATAAGTCAGTGAGGTTTATCATTATGCACATTGACATGCCTGTTGAATTTCATTTGTTATCAAGCTCTCCTTCCTAAAATACAATGTGTGTTTACATTCATGTACTTAACCTAATCCCTAATAAACAGACCACACAGCAAAAAAATCTGTGTACATTTAACTCAATTTGAGTTTAACTTGACACTCCTTGGGTGTACATATGACTCCCTCCATTTTGGAGTTGAAATAACACTTTCTAAAGTGTGAAATTTGTACATTACTCTCTGAGTTCATTTTAATACAGTAAAAGTTTATTCTTACATCGAACTGGAGTGTGTGTTACCCTTTAAAGTGTTAATATATTACATTTTTTCCTATATTATCAATTGGTGTGTGTGCTTTAGTTAATTTGTATGAATTCGTACAATCTAATTCGTACAATCTAGTATTTGCCCATCACCCAATGATGGTTGGGTTTAGGGGCGGGGTTGGGTGCCACGCCTCCTTTTTAAAATCTTACATTTTAATACGACTGAACTTGTACGAATTAGCCACTAAACTGACAAAACGTAAAATACTTATGTTTCCTCATGAGATCAGGCTGGTGTGACACATAACAGTGATCAAATATATTAAAAATAGTTTTAATTTATTAAATGTTCTTTAATCTTTTCAAAAATAATTTCCATACATACATTTTAAAATGCAACAAGACATGTTTCAAGTTTACGTAAAACATGCTGGTTTGATGAAGGAACCACTGTTTGTCTGAAAGAACCAGTTTGTTTAAAAAAAACTGGACTTCCCATCACTAGTGGGAAATACACTGCATATTGGGTTAAAGTTTAACACTGAAAAAAGAAGCCTCTTAAATATACGCTCTTTCACACTCGTGGATTAAATTGTACTCCGGTTTTAACACTAAACAACACCAAAAAAATCACACTGTATATTTAACACTGGAATTTTTGCTGTGCAGGGTTCATACAGTCATGAAAAACCTGGAAAAGTCATGGAATTTTGACATGGCATTTTCCAGGCCTGGAAAAGTTTGGGAAAAACTGAAAAGCCCACAAAGTTTTGGAAATGTCATGGAAATTAGTTTAAGAAATATCTGTATACTTAAATATAGGTTATTGTCTTTACTTTTCTGTCCATGGTCAAACACATGCTCTTACATTATTTGTGCTGTGTTAACATTATCTAAATAAATTTTACATAGATATAAAGATTCATTTAAACTAAATAGATTGTAGCATGTTTTATGATATGCTGTAATAACTTTGAACATGCATCGTTTTTCTTATTATTTACCATGTATACGTAGACATTACATAAAACATTAGGTCATGAAAATTTACTTGAAAGTCCTGGAAAAGCCATTGAATTTTAGTAGTAAAAATGTGTCATGTGAACACGTTAAGGCCATAGTAAAAGGCCATAAATGGCTTAAGCATAAATTGATTGTCACAGGAAAACCTTTGCCAGAATATTTAGAATAAAGCTTAATTTTTGTACAGAAATAATCTGCTTTATTGGTTCACTGATTTGTGCACTGATGTCTGATACATGATAGGAGCACATCCATACTGCGATGTAAGCACATTCAGATCAAACATTTTATAGTTAAGCAAATATACCAGAACCTTTTATGCTTTCTCGACCCAAAGTTTTAAAATCTTGTGCAGTTTGAGGACAATCAAAATGCTGATTAATCTATGATACAAATGCTGATAATACTCTATATGAGTTGCAATACTCCTCTGTAGTTTTCAATGATTTATTTAACATGACAACACAGAGTTAGATGCACACAATTATTGCATTTTAGCTTTTTTTAATGAGGGATGCTGGGTGGCACGGTGGTTAGCACTGTTGTCTCACAGCAAGAAGGTTGCTGGTTCGAGTCCCGGCTTCGCCAGTTGGCATTTCTGTGTGCATGTTCTCACCTTGTTCCCGTGAGTTTCCTCAAATAAATTGGCGGTTTATTCCACTGTGGTGACCCCTGATGAATAAAGGGACTAAGCCGAAGGAAAATAACTGAATGAAATTGCCCGTAGTGCATGTGTTTGGATGTTTCCCAGTACTGGGTTACAGCTGGAAGGGCATCCGCTGTTTAAAACATTTGCTGGATAAATTGGTGGTTCATTCCGCTGTGGTGACCCCTGATGAATAAAGGGACTAAGCCGAAGAAAAATAACTGAATGAAATTGGCTGTGGTGCATGTGTGTGAATGAGTGTGTTTGGATGTTTCCCAGTACTGGGTTGCAGCTGGAAGGGCATCCGCTGTGTAAAACATATGCTGGATAAGTTGGCGGTTCATTCCACTGTGGTGACCCCTGATGAATAAAGGGACTAAGCCGAAGGAAAATGAATGAGTGAATGTTTGTTCAAACTTAATTAAAAGGAGCTGAATTAACACAATTTTTGAGGTTTCTTTTGGACAACTTAAATATTTTATGTTCAATCCACTTAAATTTGGAAAAAAAAGTTAACTTAATTCTTCCAATTTATCCAATGCAAATTGATTGTGTAGAACCCAGAATTTTTTCAGAGTGCTGAAAGGTGCTTTTAGGAACTTAACAAATATTGTCCTATGCCATTATTTCAAAACATCCCTATGAGCTTTTTTAAAGAAAGCTGAAGCATTTACAATTTTATTTAGGCCTATTATAAAGGATCTTCACCTTATTATAAAATCTCCTTGTCTATTTAGTTTCTCATGACATGCAGTGCATTTTGCACACACTCAAAAAAAGTGAAAAAAACAACAACAAAAAAATAATGAAGCAATTCACAACAAGAATGAGGTCATGCAGTCATGGATATGGATTTTAGATAAGAAAGTCGTGGTGTCAGCATGGTTGAATTCACAATGATGGGGATTGTAGCGCTATTTCAGTTAGATTTCTTCACGACTAAACATGGACAAAATAATAAATATGCTTGTTATAAATGATTTGTACACGTGGCAAGCAATCAGTAGAAAGAAGTGGAGCGCGTTCACTAAACACCCATCATCCAGTGTGAGAGTGATGAAGTGTTCAGCGCTCTCATTACAGCGGGACACAATAACACAGCCCTTCTTTTTGCCTTCGGTTCTCTCCGTGCCACAGACTGCAATTCAAGCTGTCCTTCATTTTAATGGAACATCACGGAGAGCCAGGGAAAAATGAAGTCCGCAGGTCTACATACAACATGGGATTTCTTATTGTGAGAGGAATCCAAGGAGAATCGAAAAGTCAATTTTAACTGAAAATATCAAACAAACACTGCACGGGCATGGCTCAATCAGCCGCCCGCTTCTTTCCTTTGAAGTTCAGCCTCATTAAAAAGGGAAATAAGCAAAGAGGCATGAAAAGAGAGACTGCAGCATCAGCAGAAGGTGATCCCTGATTTTCAATCCACCTTTACACGTCTGACAGGAACAGCAGGAGCCTCTACTGTAGAGTTTTGTATGTGTGTGTGTGTAGGAGATAGTCACATGTTTGCTGTGTTGGAATGCTCTTCGGAAGCAACACTGCTTTTTTGGATCTTTCTGGTGATGGATGGCACAGTCCATTCTGACAATCTAACAAGATATAGAGGTTATTCTCTGGGATTTTTCTGAATCATATTTATTGTAAGTGTCATTCGTTGTCTTAGAAACAAGTTTCTAAGATGTATCAGTGTTAAAATTATGGCCAATGAAGTCATTTAAAGTCAGCAAAAAGTAAAATGTTCTGTATATATTTTTGAAATAACATTACTGCTGCTGTCTTACTGCTAATTCTACTACTATTAATAAATCATACTACATTTAATTTATATAATTAATGCAGGAGATAATAATAATAAAACAGGGAATGCAGAATTATTAGGCAAATGAGTATTTTGACCACATCATCCTCTTTATGCATGTTGTCTTACTCCAAGCTGTGTAGGCTCGAAAGCCTACTACCAATTAAGCATATTAGGTGATGTGCATCTCTGTAATGAGAAGGGTTGTGGTCTAATGACATCAACACCCTATATCAGGTATGCATAATTATTAGGCAACTTCCTTTCCTTTGGCAAAATGGGTCAAAAGAAGAACTTGACAGGCTCCGAAAAGTCAAAAATAGTGAGACATCTTGCAGAGGGATGCAGCACTCTTAAAATTGCCAAGCTTCTGAAGCGTGATCATCGAACAATTAAGCGTTTCATTCAAAATAGTCAACAGGGTCGCAAAAAGCGTGTGGAAAAACCAAGGCGCAAAATAACTGCCCATGAACTGAGAAAAGTCAAGCGTGCAGCTGCCAAGATGCCACTTGCCACCAGTTTTGCCATATTTCAGAGCTGCAACATCACTGGAGTGCCGAAAAGCACAAGGTGTGCAATACTCAGAGACATGGCCAAGGTAAGAAAGGCTGAAAAACAACCACCACTGAACAAGACACACAAGCTGAAACGTTAAGACTGGGCCAAGAAATATCTCAAGACTGATTTTTCTAAGGTTTTATGGACTGATGAAATGAGAGTGAGTCTTGACAGTACACAGTACAACAGTACACCTCTCTGAACAGTGTCTGGGAGGCTGTGGTTGCTGCTGCATGCAATGTTGATGGTGAACAGAT
>CAIGQZ010004625.1:5383234-5394860 GCA_903798205.1 Danio tinwini | reverse complement strand
TCACTGATTTGTTTTTGTTTTGTTTTTGAATGTCAGAAATGTATATTTGTGAATGTTGAGATGTTATATTGGTTTCACTGTTGAAAATAAATCATTGAAATGGGTATATATTTGTTTTTTGTTAAGTTGCCTAATAATTATGCACAGTAATAGTCACCTGCACACACAGATATCCTCCTAAAATAGCTAAAACTCAAAACAAACTAAAAATTACTTCCAAAAATATTCAGCTTTGATATTAATGAGTTTTTTGGGTTCATTGAGAACATGGTTGTTGTTCAATAATAAAATTAATCCTCAAAAATACAACTTGCCTAATAATTCTGCACTCCCTGTAATTTAATTATAAAATATTTTTTTACGCTACATTGTTTCAAAAACAAGAAGTATATTTTTTGCAATGAATAAAGTTTTATGTAGGGTCAATCTTAGAATTATTAAAAAAAAGTTAAATAATTATTTCTTTCGAAAAATGAAAATACTCGTGAATTAGAGGAAAAAAAATCAGTTTGGTACTGAATAACTCCATTTAGATAACGGAGTCAATAAAGCCATTAAATAATGTATTTGAGGGATTACCTTTAGTGTCTAACATATTCATGTCTTCACTCTTAAATCTACAGTGGCTGAGAGAGCTTAACGTGTTGTAGTTACCCGGCCTTTCAATTCATTAACCACGATCAGACTGGAGGTTTTGAACACCAGAAAACAGACTTTATTGAAACAAAGCCAAGATGTCTGAAAACAGTCCTTCAGGACAACCTGATGTCTCCTCTAGGCCATCTGAAATGTCTGTGTCCATATCTTTTATACAGATTTTCTTCCCCACCTCTGTGTACCTGTGACCGTCTTAGGAAGTCTTTACTGAAAGGTAAAGTATATGTTTAGGTGGTCCTGTTATTCTTGGCACTTTCTGAAAATGCAAATGACTATCTCCACATAGTTGTTCATAACTTGTTCTGAGTATTTCATATTTTGTCATGCTAATAATTTGATATTATATCACTCATTCTCCTGAATACCTCTTACAGATATAGCTTCATATAGGTATTTTAACATATATAATCAGTGCTTTACATATTCAGTTATCCTACAGCATAGCTTCTGATCAGTTACCTCTGATGGCACCTCTGTGGGCTCATTTTACACACATATCACAGTATCTTTAGTTTACATGCTTGCATGTTTGCTGCACACTCTTAGAGAATACAAACTGCTGCAAACGTTTACAGAATACTTTTAGAGATTTTTACATACTTTTAGAGACACTACTGCACACTTTTAGAGAATACTTTTGGAGAATAAAAAAATCTTCGTCACCTGCTGCAGTTTAAGAAAACACGTGCAATTACAAAAAAACTGAGTAAAGATCTTCATCCGTTTGACAGGATACGTGTTGCATATTGTTTTCTAAAATGTGCTGCAATTGTTCACAACACAAAAACATCAGAACGCAACGGAAATGTTTCAAGAGGAAAACATGACAGACGCCGCTGTGCCATGACTATTGCTCAGTGAAGTTGTAGGTGGTCTTTGAAAGGTGATTTTTTTTGTTTGTTTATATTAATATTAAGATTCCCATGTCTTTATTATTTATTAGCCTAAATAACTATAATCTAAAAAGCCGGGTCCGTCACGTTTGACCGTACGTTCACACCGAAAGCGGCAAGAGCTTCAAAGTAGCCGGAAGTCATTCATTTTCAATGGGAGCCGGTGGCATTAAGCGGCGAGGATCAGCGGGGCCCGTCTTCGCCGGTGTGGGCGTCGAGGAGAGTTGAAATCAAGTCAACTTTATGGTAATGAGCTGTGACGCGGTTCAGCGCTTGAGAGGAGTCCAGAGAACACAGTCACTGTGAACTTTGGTTCCGACCACAGTTGTTCCCAAGGGTTTTAATATTACGGTTGCCGGATTTCCAATTATTTGCAATGTTTTTCTTACAGGAACGTACATTAAAAAGTTACTGGCGAGTTACTGAAGTGCAACACTGTTATATATTTTTTTCAGGCATATGGACACATTGGATAATTAAGTGGAGCAAAGCCACACCACATGCAACTAGATCTTCCGTAGTTAAATTAATTGGATAATAAGTGTGCAACATCTTCACGCTAGAAAGCATGTTTTATGTGGGAATGTAACTGATTTGATATGATATGCTGCAACAGCCCCTTTAAATAAGAGATCAGTGTAGCGACCTTTGACGCTCTCGCTGCTTTCGGTGTGAACGTACAGTTAGGGTCTTCTTGAAACATTTCCATTGTGTTGTGATAAAATGCAGCACATTATTATTAATTGGTTGTGTTGTGATAAAATGCAGGACAATTTTTTTTTTTTTAAATGTGTGCATCTGTGCTGTCAAACTGAAGATCTTTTCTCACATTGCTGGCCTTTTTTGGTAAGTTTACATGTTTTCTTAAATTGCAGCACGTTAAGCTCTCTCGGTCACCGTAAAATGTCAATAAACATCAATTCAATTTTTTTTATACATGAAAGTAATCCAACATACCTCCAATGCATCATACTGGCAGTCAAAACAACAACAGGATGTAGATATATAAAACTGAACGTTGGAATGAATTAATGTTTGTCATGTGAGTGTTTGTTTACTGAAGGTGCACAGCTGCCTCTTGAGTTCTGCTCATAATTTTCAGTGTTTTTATCGCTGCCATACAAAACACTTCACATTGGCTGTTGAAAAGCTGGCCTACTTACCGCACTCCTCTTACCTCCTTCAGATTTAGAACTCAAGTATCTGACTAATTTGTTGTTGATTGCACTTCTTTAAACCTGAAAAAACAAAACATTTAACTCCTATGATCCAGTTAAACATAATTAATGTGTGCAGATGCACGAACAAAAGCTATTCTTTTGGGCTGCATTTTTCAACACCATTGTTAGCCAACCGTGTTCTCAAATTTCACCAACTAAAATCAGTGATTTGGAGTTTCACGAAACCATGAATCTAACAAACCTTTGCAAACAGCAACACAAACTACAGCTCTTGGTCTGTGGTTATATGCAGAGTTTATTCTTAATGTGACATATAGACTTAAATAAATCATGCATGTGAACAAAATAGGAATCTAGCATGCGGTACAATCTCTTTTATCGTGAACAAATTTCATATTTCATATTCACAAGTATTCATATTCACAAGTTTTTGACTTTCATAAAGCATAAGCATACTTTCATTTGCAGATATTTAGGTTTTTTCTTTTTCAGTTCAATTTATCTTTATTTTTATAGCGCTTTTACAATGTAGATTGTGTCAAAGCACTAACTTTTGGAAATTTACACCTACTTAACTTTAAATAGAAACAGTTCTTGACGCCAGTAAGCTACAAAGACAAATTACATATCATTGGAAAGAAGACACTTTGACTTTACTGTGGTAAAAGGGAAAGTTTCATGCTCAAAAATATAAAAAGTTATACATTGTGAAGTCATGAGAAAAAAAAATTGTGTTCAATATTAAAATTTTCCATATACAAAACAGAAACACATTAATGTAATGTCCTAGAAAAAATATGCCTTGAAAGCCAAGTGTTTCATGAGTTTATATTTCAAATTCGACAAAGATAGCATGTGTCTTCTGTAAAAAGTTTTCTGAGACTATATCAGTGTCCTTCTTCCCCTCGCCGTCAGAGGCACTTTTTCAAAAATGACCATTCCAAACTAAAACAGTTACAGTTGCTGAATAATTTGGTCTACATTCCTCATACCTCGTTCCTAAAGATTAGAATTTTAGTTTGTGATTGTTTGTGAAGCTCCCGTTTCCTTGTGCAAAACAATCGTGCCTTGAAATGCAACTGGTGAGATCATTTCTCTTTGAAATAGATTGGAAAAAAGCGGTCCTCGTGCATCCACAGTCCTGCCACCTTCAAGATATCTCCAGATTTTTTACGGTTGCCGATTTCGCTTTTACCATGCTTTCAACAGATTATTACTTGGCCTACGGTAACTGTGTGCACATGATCATCCTTTCACTGTCACAGACCGAATGTTTTTCACCTGCTTTCTTTTGCTTGCAGTTATTTATGTTAATATGGTTTAATTATCATCCTTTACAATAACATTGCTTTAATAGGAGATAACTCTCCATTTATCTATAGTTACCTGATGATCTGGGACCTTCAGCCTGGACAAACTACTGTGTATAGTTTTAGATACATGACAATAATTCTTTAAAGTGTCAATAGTTTTTTTAAGAACATTTTTGTATGTAAGTGCATGTATACAGCTGCATTTCGTAAAGATGTCAGCCACATCTTGTTTTGACACATTATTTAAAAATGAAATCCTTAGTGTTGAGCCCTTAAAAGTCATGTGAAATAAAAAAAAGTCAAATTAACGAGTAGGCATGTGGACATAACACAAAATTTAAAACTTTACAGAATACATAACATAGAATTTAAAAATCATTTTTAGCATGCCAAAGTCAAATTCATGCATATAAAATATATTTTCCCAACAACAAAATTGTGACTAGTGAAAATGGCGAGTGGCTAGTAACGTTGGAAAACTATTAGCTACATTGGCTGGTGATTAAAAAAAAAGTCAATGTCAAGGCCTGATTATGAGTAAGAAATGGAAGAATTTGTAACCATCCAATGTTCAGTTTCTTTGCTAGAAAGATATGCAAATTAGTATATGCTTAATGGAATTATATGTGATTTGCATATTTAAACAACATTTCAGAAAACGGAGGATGTTTAGTAGAAAAGAACTACTTCTTTTTTATTTCCCTCCAACTTGCTTAAGATTTAAAAAGAACATATTGAATTGAGAATTGGAAAGTGTGTTAAATCTAATATTAAGGTCACACAGTCTCCGGGTGTTGCTGAGGTTGGTTTTAGCTGTCCTTCATCTCTGGCTGAAATGAAAGCAAGCATCTCCCCCCAGTGTATCCCAGCCCCCCTCAAGCCGTGACCATCATCTCTGAGGAGCACTAGTGGTGCATTCTGGGTAATTCTGGTGTGTCTGTATAATTGGGTATGGACCTGGAAATAGCCAAACCAAATTATAGTGTGGTTTGAAACCAGACACTATGTCTGTTTATTCGAACTCAGAATGTGCTTGGCTGTTGTGGCTATCTTTTACCACCATTACTTTAGGAGGTGTTTTTTCAGAAAGAGTGTTATTTAAAACTATACTCAAAGGATAGAAAATCATAATTTTTGTCATTTTTTAAAATGTTTGTAACAGATTAAAGTTCTGAAGATATTAATATGTTCATGAAATAGTCTCATCTGCTTAGCTAGTCTGCATTTATTTGATTAGAATTTATTTTTAAAAACAGACACATTGTGTATAAATATTATTTACTTTTAAAATACATGTTTCCTATTCAAATAAAAATTAATTTACAATTATTCCAGCGATTCAAAATTTGATTTTGAGCATCATTATTCCACATATATTCACATTTTAAATTTAGATGACAATTCAATCCAATGTATCTCATAAATGTACAAATGACTTTGTATTTTGTAGATAAATGGTTTTTGTTTAAATTTAAGTTAACTCAAGTCTTCAGTGACACAATCTGAAACAGATTTTAAGATTTAGATTTTAATGTAATTATTATATTATTAAGAATGTTTTAATGCTTTTATTAATCAATGACACATTAATTAATTAAAGGTGAAAGGAAAGACACACTTACACACACACACTGTAGACTGTGTGCCTTAGTGTCCCACCAGTGATGATATACAGCCATATCGCACTGCTACAATTGTGATATTGCGTTTATACAACAGTTCAACACCATAATCGTGTGTATTAAAAAGAAAATCAAAGAGTCTAAAAAGCCCTTTTGTAAAAGGAACTACTTTCTTCTGCTGTTCATACACATCTGCAGCTGACGTCAGAACAGCAAAAACTGTTGCTACTTCACCAACGTCACTTAAGAGCTAGTATTTGAATGATTCTCTTGCATAATGTCTAAAGTGATGACAAAACAGGTGATTTTGCTCACATTTTAAGATTATAAGGCTTAATGGCATGACATGTCATCAGTCTACAGAGACTTTCCAGTATTTCTCTGTTGCAATCGGGAGATCACTATAACTAACCCCGAAAAAGCAAGAGCAAAGCAAACATTACCAGATTACTATGGTATAAATACAGCAGTACAAAATACAAAAGAGAGAGATCAACTTAAAATGTCACTTACCTGTTCTGTAATGATTTGTTTAGCTGTAGTTTGAAACGTATGCTAAAAAAATGCTGTTTTTCTCCTCTAAGGACTTATTATGCAGTGTCTGTTGCCATCTTGTTGCAGAACGTCAATTGTCTTTGCTCTGCTCAGTAAGACAGGCTGATGGCCACCAAGGCGCTGAATCCCTGCACTATTCTTATAAATAAACTGCATAGTTGCAATCTAAACAACTACATTCTCGCCTAAAAAAAAGCCTCAAAAGTACATTATGTTGTCCAACAGCTGCAATTTTTGTCAAACTGTAGTTCTCTGTTTGTCACTCATATGGGCAGAGTAATACACAAGGGTAAAGAGGCTGTGCAAGTGCTGATATTACTTACATACTCACATACATACAAACATACATGCACACATAGTTAGTTTGGTTTTGTTTATTTGTGCCCTGAAATCCTATTGAAATGTTCTGTTTTGCTGGAGCATATGTCCTCTCAGCAGTAATCTAAGTAAAGACCCCACAAGTTCCTCACGGCAATGAAAAATACATCAGAAGAAGCGAATTATCCCTCAGTTAGCACCTTCTGACCATATGCACACGGCTCACTGTGAGTGTGTTTGAGTCCTCAGAGGAGATCTGGGATTCTCTGGCTCTCTCTCGGTTCTTTGATCTTGGCTTGCTGTACAGTTGAATTCTCTTCTCATTGAGCCTTTTACCATAAATTGCATCAAGTCACAGCAGTTCTGACACGTTCATGACAGTGAACCACCTCCTCTCCATTTTACCAACTCTAGCTGAAATCAAATACACCACTGATGAGTATGTATCATGGCATGTCTGGAGGCAAATGTGGGGATTTTTAAAGCCGAGAACTCCAGGAATTGACATAATTATGCATGTTAATGGTATGCACACAGGTCAGAGTGCTCTGTTTGTCTGTTTTACTATTAAAATAGCTGTCAATTCATCAGTCAATTGACCCTTCACAAAGCCCCGCCCCTTTCTCTTTCTCTCTGTCTGACTTGCTTTCAGTGTCAGCTATGGTGCTCCTCAATTTTTCCACTCCCAAGGGAAACGTCTAAACGATTCATTCATTAATTTTCTTTCTGGAGTAGTCGCTTTATTAATCAGGGGTCGCCACAGTGGAATAAACCGCCAACTTATCCAGCATAAGTTTTACGCAGCGGATGCCCTTCCAGCTGCAACCCATTACTGGGAAACACCCATAGAAGTTGTTAATTTAGCTTACCCAATTCACCTATAGCGCATGTCTTTGGACTTGTGGGGGAAACCGGAGCACCTGGAGGAAATCCACGCAAACACGGGGAGAACATGCACACTCCACACAGAAATGCCAACTGACCCAGTTGAGGCTCGAACCAGCGACCTTCTTGCTGTGGGGTGACAGTGCTACCCACTGCGCCACTGCACTGCCACGCTGAATAATTTCTGGGGGAAAAAAATTTATTAAAGATCTGCAATACGCATATGAGAGAAATATTAAGAATGTGAGCGCAATTTGAAATGAAAACAAAGTAAAGATTGAAGCTGTAGACTAGGCGGCTCATTCTGCTGTGGCGACCCCTGTTAAATAAGGGACTAAGCCAAAGGAAAATGAGACCCAACCCTGTTCCTTATGGCACACCAAGAGTACACTTTTTAACCTCTTTCTAATCAAACACAACTGAATCAACTCATCAGAGCATAAGAGACTCCAAAACCTGGTCAATGGGTCAGATAACGGAGACATCCATAAAAACCTGAGGTGATGCTGGTGCAAACATCCAGAATCAGCATGTTGGTTCTCACATACTGAATTATACTTCTGTGTTGAGTGATCTGTGTGACCCACGGCGCCTGCCTTGCGTGTAGTAGTTCTGCGCTCTGTTTGTGTTGCTCTGCAGTAACACTTCCAAATGCTAACGAGCAGTAGAATTTTATGTTCCGCTGTGTCAAGTTTGTTCGCAGGTATTTTGTTTATTTCTGAAGACTACAAGTAGCTAAAATTTGCTCATTCAGAGGTGGGAACGGGCGGACATGCAACAACTTTAATCATAAACACAAAACTAAACTTTTTTTTATCCGGAGCTCCTTCACACAACTCGACACTTGTAAACACTCACTTCAACCGGTTCACGCCACTCATGGTCCTGCCCACACTCGTCAGCACTACCAAGCCGACCAATCACAGAACTTGCACTATGAGTTGTTGCAACGTGTAGTTACATTTTTTTAGAGGTACGCATCAGAGTCTGCGCCAGCTAGGGCTGTGCAATTAATCGAAATCGAATCGCAATCGCAATTTAAAACGTTGAGATTAGTTAATTGCAAGAGGCTGCAATATAAAATGTATACGTATATATGTAAACAAAATTAACGAATAACATCTGAGTGCTTCAAAACCAGTTCGCTATGCTTCAGAAAATTAAACATGCTAGACTTTCTGCTATGGTGTCATGAGGCATCGCAGAGTTGGTATCGGTTGTTGTGAACTATGCAATTACAGGAGAAGAAACCGTTGAATCTTGTGTCATGACAAGGAAACCGTGCCGTAATCGTGTGATCTGACTGGGGCTTTATAATTAGCCAATTGAGTGAGCACACTTTTGTTCTGTCCAATCAGAATTGCGCAGTGGGTATCGCTCTCGCCTCATAGCAAGAAGGTCACTGGTTCGAGCCTCGGCTGGGTCAATTGGCATTTGTGTGTGGAGTTTGCATGTTCTCCCCGTGTTCGCGTGGGTTTCCTCCGGGTGCTCTAGTTTCCCCCACAACTCCAAAAAACATGCAGTGAATTGATTAGGGTAAAATGTCCCTAGTGTATCTGTGTGAATGGAAGTGTATGGATGCTTCCCAGTGATGGGTTGCAGCTGGAAGCTTCATAAAACATGCTGGATAAGTTGGCTTATTGCTTAGATTATTTATCTGTTTATATTTTTGTCTGTCAGTTGACCTGTTGATCTATCTATTTATTTGTCTGTCTGTCTGTCTATCAGCTCTGTCTGCTATCTCTCTGTCTAAATATATGTTGGTCTAATAATTCTGTCATTCACTCTATCATTCTATCTTTCCATCTATCATTATATTGTTCTATCTATTGTTCTATCATTCTATCTATCCTTCTATCGTTCTATCTATTCTTCTATCTATCATTTTATCTATCATTCTAGCGTTCTTTCTGTCGTTCTATCTATTCTTCTATTATTCTATCTATCTTCTATCTATCCTTCTATTATTCTTTCAATCATCCTATCATTCTATCTGTCGTTCTGTCTATCGTTCTATTTATCATTCTATCATTTTATCTTTCGTTCTATTGGTCTATCTATCATTCTATCTTTCGTTCTATTTTTCTATCGTTCTATCTATTGTTCTATCTATCATTGTATCATTCTATCTATTATATCCTTCTATCTGTCATTCTAGCTATCATTCTATCATTTTATCTATCATTCTGTCTATTGTTCTATCTATTGTTCTATCCTTCTGTCTATGCTTCTATCGTTGTATCTATCATTCTATCTATTGTTCTATCATTCTATCATTCTTTCTTTTTATTTCTCTATATTTCTCTCTCTTTTTCTTTCTCTTTCATTTTTGGTCGTTTTATTTTGATGGTCCGTTTGTTACACTGCATCTACATGCCAAGTAATTCTCATTAGATTATAAGTAGACTGTAAGGTTTGAGTTAGGGTTGGGGTTAGGGTTAGGGTTAGGGTTAGTGTAAGTTGACATGTACTTGCAACGATTCTTATAGTCAGTTAAATGTCTGTTCATAGTTTGTATCAACAGATATTAAGCAGACAGTATACTAATACTCAAATGGACGATCAAAATAAAGTGTTACCTCATTTTCTTTCTTTTTTTCTTTCTTTTTCTTTTTTTCTGTTTGTATGTCTGTCTGTCTGTCCCTATATTGGTCTGTCTGTTTGATATAGATGACACCATGACTATATTGTGTATAGAACAAAGCTTGCATTACTAAAATAAATAGTGCAAACCTATGTACATAGATTAGATGTATAAAGACAGACAAACATCGACAAGCCAGTCAGTGCTTCACAGATGCTGTTGTGAACAAATTAATGTAAATACCTGTGTCCGCGATCAAACATTAATTGTTTATTTTTTTCAAGAACAGTTTTTCTTTTTTCCTGGAAATATATGGATTGATGCCAACAGTGCTAAAATTAAATGTCTAACAAGTGTGTACTTTTGTCCATGCATTGTTTTAGCCTGTCCTTAAGCAATTAAATGGCGTATAATTGCACCCGCTGATGTTAATTAGATAGAAACAGGAACACAGAATAGCTGTAATTCAAGAGAGAGAGAGAGAGAGAAGGTGATTATGGGGCATTCATTTGCATACTGAGGACATGCTATTGTATGTTTTAAATGCTAGAGGATCCTGTCTGTAAATAAAAAGAGTGCACTGTACAGAATGCCTGCATTTATTTAGTCATTTGAGATTCCCAGCTTTACCATATAAGATACAGAAACACGATCTTGACTATTCATTTAGATATTCTTTTGTTTTATTGCCACGTCTGCCACTTCCATTAGGGTCAGCCAAGCATCGTAACTTGACACCGTAGAAGCTATTTCTCACTTCAGGACATGAAATGACACTCCAGCATTAAATATTAAAATTGGTTATTTTCAGGCTTTGACAGTGGCCCCTTTAAAGCCAATTTGTCAGTGCACATGTTTGCCATTGAATCCCGATAATGTCAGAATGCTCTCCGGCTGAATGCAAAAAAGATGTCTTGGAAACCCGGTGTCACCCTATAATAGATATAGCAGGTCTTCGCATTATGCATTGTGAAAAAAGATAAGTAATCAGATGAAAAAAATGCACCTGACTTGTCATGCTTGACGGTTTTTACATTAACGCTATTCAAACAGTGCCGTAATAAGAGCAGTGTCCACCTTCTAACGGATGGAGAGGAAATGTCAAGGATTTCTTGGCTAATGTTTGCAATGTAAATTGTCTCTGGTGTGCTTTTTTATGTATTCGTGTAAAATAAAATGATTCCAGATACAACTGGCATCTCAGTATGTGGCTTATTTTAATGTTTACTGAAAATGCATGCTTTGGAAATCTTTATGTAAACATTTCCTTTGTATTCATTCATTCCATGAAGGACCCCTTAGTTTACTTGAGCAATTTTTAGTGGTATCTTACAGAGGTCCTCGCTACATAATTATTTGCACATATGCTTTAGCCTTTACCCTTTGTAACTATCAGCTCATTGAACTACAGATGATAAGGAACATAAATAATGTATTTAGAACAATGGAAACATGTATAGGTGAATTACCAGTTTGTAAACATTCAGGATGCGTGCACATCGCGGCTGCAAAAAAATAAAAAAAACTGAAGAGCTAGCATTTACAGTGAAGGAATGACATCCGATGCGGTACAGAGTTTGTTGTTGTATTAGAGATAAGTAATATTGATTACATATTA
>CAIGQZ010004625.1:5370023-5382834 GCA_903798205.1 Danio tinwini | reverse complement strand
ATTATCATCTCTTTGCTTAAACTATCCACAGACGTTTCCAGGGAAAGGATATGAGATTCATGATCACTGGTCTGCCCTTTTACTGTCTCGACTCTCTCAGTTTACTCACGTTGCGTTATTTGTATAGTTCGAAGAGTCACTTCAAGTTTGTTGAATGTCTCGTCCAAAGCAGTGATAATGTTATCCGATATCTTCTCCATCATCAGCGACATATCTTTTCCTTCAAGTCCATTTTGTCAGTAGCCTCAGGCTGTGACTTGAAAGGTTTAATGCCCTGGGGTTGACTGCATTAACAGTTTAAATATAAAATGTAGCACTATGGTGGTCAAACTAAACTTTTAGCCCATTTAAAGTTAGTCTAATGACTTAAAAATGACTCAACAATATTTTATCAACTTGATTGTGGAGATGGTGGCCAACACATCTACCTGCTACATTGCTCCATGGCTTTTCCCCGCAGAACAATATTTTTAACCACGCCCCTCTTACCATTAGTTTGCTAATAGGGAATGATGCACAAAATAAAGCCCCGCTCCCTATTCAATATTCAGTTTCAGCTGAAAGTACATCAACATACTGAAATAACTGACTTTAAATGTAACTTTTTTAATGATTCTTTTAGGTTTAAGTGGTATTTGTAAGGAATTGGATGCAAACAGAGTACAGCTGTATTTACAGCAACTACCATCTGCTGTTTAAATCTAAGTTCAGAATTGATTCAAGAGAGAATTTCATTTAAATTTCTTGAATGATTTTTCACCACGGTTTATTATTAGTGTTTTTAATCCAAAAAAGCACATAATCTTTTCTTTATGCTGAACCATCATGTGTATAAAATTATGCGATTGCTCCCTCCAGTTCTGTCACATTTATATGGTAACCTTTACTTGAATAACGATTGGATTCCATGCTCACTGTCTAGACGAGATGTAAACATTCAATTACAGACTTTTTTCATGGCTTGTTTAATGATTTGGAAATGTTCAAATAAGCAAATCAGGATACACATATTTTTTTATTCACCTCTCAGGCAAATTACTAATAAACAAAGATTTATGCGTAAGGCAGGAAAAAGTAGGTCATCAGTGGATGGGGGGAAAAAAAGCAAACCTGCAGGCAGCACCCATCCATAATCCAATCTGGTGCTGACTTCTGCCTTCACTAACACATATTTAAGCCTTCATGAAGTGTTTATGGATTATAGCATCAGTGCTGCGCAGAAAACCAGTCATCTCTCTGAGTGCTGAATGTGTGTTATATTATAAAATGCTAGTAGATGCTTTTCTAATATTCGCATGAGCTCTCTGTTTCCAGGTTGATGATTTTGTTTTGATATTTAGACTGATTATCACAGTGCGCAAATGGTCATTAGCATCTGAGTGATTCTGATTAGTATAATGTCAAATGTTTTCAAAAACAGTATGGCGTCTTTTTATATAAAAGCAGTTTATTGTCTTTTAATTCATCCTTAGTTTGATAGGTTGTCAAAATTAAAGTTTAAGGATATTTTGAAGAATGATGAAAACCTGTAATCGTTGACTTTCATAGTAGGAAATACAAATGCTATGGAAGTCAATAGCTATGTTTCCGTCCAGAATTGTATATTAACTTTATGCACAATACTGGATTATCGCATAAAAGATGTGTGAATAAAGCAGCATTTCCATCCAACGAGTCAAAGCTAATAAAATTGTCACTTCCTGATTAACTGGCGCCAAATATCAACAGTAAAAATGGAATTTGCTGCAGTAGGAGAGACCGCGTGAATCTTTTCTTCATTTAGAAAATGACTTGCACCTCAGAAGGCAATCCTGACACGCAGTGAACACACGGTTGTAGCTTTCAAAGGGGTGAGACGCAGAGCACATATGCTCTTTATTCTATTCTATTATTTAGTCATTAATAATATAATAACACCAACGCCTGCTGGTTTATTCATTCGCACACATTTTTATGATCACATGATCTCATAACAAAATCACATGACTTTTTTAATGCACATACTGGAATTTGTTTATTGTTGGAATTTGTATATTAAAAAGTTTATTGTACTCATTTATGAGCATCATGCGTTTCCATCAACCGATTTATTTTTTTTTGTGTGCATATCCAAAATGCACTTAAAAATAGGTGGATGGAAACGTAGCTAATGGTTACAGCTTTTAGGTTTCTTCAAAATATCTTCTTTCAGAAGAATGCAACAAGATACTCATAAAGGTTTGAAACCTAAAGGTAAAAAAAAAGTAGAGTGAGTCAATGATCACAGAATTTTCATTTCAACTATCCCATTAATGTAAAATCACATTTTATAAAGGTCTTAAAAATATTATTATTTGATATGTTTATTACATATTTAGGAAATTGTAGTTAAATATTATCTTATGTTAAATAGTACATTTCATGATTTTAGGTAATTAGATATTCTTTTAATGACACACACACACATACACGCACACACAACGACTTAACTAACTTCTTAAAACTAAAATTTAGCAAATAAATTTCCCCAAAAATATGTTTTTAATGTGCTGTATGCACAGCTAGTGTTTTCCAGCCAACTGTAAAATTCTAGCTAAAGGTTTCTGTGACCATTTTCAATTTTCTAAGGTTCGTTTTACGTCATCGACATCGTAATAATTAAAATACAACCAGTTAAATAAACTTAAGCATTCATTTAGCTGTTCAAGTGTAAAATGAGATGGTAGACCGTGTAAACTAGGGATGGTCCAATCAGGATTTGTGCTGCCGATACTGAGTACCGATTCCTTGTCATTGTGATCGGCCGATACCGAGTACAGATTCTGATTCTTCAAGCTTTGTATAACTTTGCCATTGCATAAGCACAATTGCTCTTTATGTATTCGCCTTACCTAAGATAATAAATTAAGGATGTTGCATACTTGTAATGGTCAGAAGCAGTTTTACAAAATGAAAATAGATAAAACAGGTTAAAATATGGTAGGAAAAATGACTGATAATGCAATTTGGAAACATTGCTCATGTGTTGTAGTGCAGCTGATGCACAACCCGGGTGCATAACCCGGACGCATCTTCCTCTGCTTGTAATCTTGTGAACAAGCAATTGTGATTGGTTCATGAGATCGGTCAAATCTAAGAGTACCGATCGAGTCGTGAAATGGGATTATGAGCCGATACCAATCTTCGGCCGATCGATCGGAGCATCCCTAGTGTAAGCTCTAGCAGCGTCAGTGGTGGCAGACTAGCGCAGAAACTCCATAGAAAATACTGGGGTAAAATAAATTGTCAAACTTTAAAAAGATGGCAGGGAAAAATGGAATTTAATGCAGTGCTTCTTGTCCTGTCTGAGACCCACTTTATATTGTATATCTATTAGGCAGTGAAGATCACTTATCTTTAAAGAAAACCGATCTTAAACATGGCGTTTTTGTTATGGAAATACAGTTCACTGGACTGACTGAAAATGTTTAAGTCCGTGTGCATATAGCCCATACTCAGCCCAACTGTAAATTCAGTTGAAGTCAGAATTATTAGCCCCCTTTGAATTCTTTTTTTCTTTTTTTTTTAATATTTCCCAAATGATGTTTAACAGAGTAAGGAAATTTTCACAGTATATCTGATAATATTTTGTCTTCTGGAGAAAGTCTTTTTTGTTTTATTTTAAGAGAATTAATTTTATTTTCGCTAGAAGAAAATCAGTTTTTATTTTTTTACCAACCATTTTAAGGTCAATATTATTAGCCCCTTTAAGCCCCTTTTATATTTTTTCGATAGTCTACAGAACCAACCATCATTAGACAATAACTTGCCTAATTACCCTAACCTGCCTAGTTAACCTAATTACCCTAGTTAAGCCTTTATATGTCACTTTAAGCTGTACAGAAGTGTCTTGAAAAATATCTAGTAAAATATTATTTACTGTCATCATGGCAGAGATCAAATAAATCAGTTATTAGAGATGAGTTATAATCATGTTTAGAAATGTGTTGAAATATATTCTCTCCATTAAACAGAACTTAAGGAAATAAAATAAACAGGGGGGGGCTAATAATTTAGGGGGGCTAATAATTCTGACTTCAACTGTACATAGTTAAAAAAGAAAACAACATAATATGCAGTAATTTCAGTGAAAGCTAGGACTAGTCCATCAGACCTTAAGCTAGTATGCCTAGATATGACTACAATGACAACTGAAGCAATTGTATACTAAACTACTACATATAATAAAATAGTATATACAGTATAATAAGTAATCACAGTGTGTGGATGATGGTCATTAACACCTGAGCCATTCTGAATTACAATAACATAAAACCTCTTTTCATACAAAGGCTGTTTGGCTTTCTTCCTCCACGCCCTTCATTCAGATTCACACCGTCTTCTTTACCCATCAGCCCCTCAGATCCGCCTTCTCTGCACGAGACCCACAACCTGCTAATTCAGACACATCATTAAGCCTGGCACAACTGCGTTCATGCATATTTCAATAAAGGCTTGCGCTAATTCTTTGGTTTAATATTCAGCAGACAGCAGCATGGGACACTTGAACATGTTATAAGATGCAAACATGAGCGATAATAAATATGCAAGAAAAAAAAGGCAAAAATAAGAAGCAAACAAGGAATTTTTTAGACATTCCTCTGTGAATCAGGGTGGAGTCTGTTAGCAAATGTATTGTTAGTTATAAATATATGTGTACTGTATGGCTGATATGTCTCTTGTTCTCTTTAATTTGATATTAATTTTGTTCATTTGTTTTTCACGTTATACAGAGCAAAAAAAAAACAAAAAAAAAACAACGACAAAAAAAATCACCCCTTTCCCAAAACACCAGATCTAGGAACCATATATTATCAATTGTCCATAGGGAAAATAAATGATAAAAACATGATAAAAATATGACACTAGTTCCTTTTTCCTCATATTGTCATGTTGTGTGCATCCATTTTCATTTGTAACTCATACAAGATCAATAAAATCAAGTAAAAACTGTAACAAAATCAAATATAAAATTATAAAAAAATATTACTCTACATTTTGATCAGCTGAATTCACTGCTAAAATATAAAATAAAACATTATTACTAATATTAAGAAAACTTTTTTTTTTTAAATTAACATTTTCAACTGTTTTGACACCACATATGCATAATAAAAAAGAGGAAAGTTACTTTCTCTTCATAAATGTACATGCCATTTTCAGTGAAAACTTGTACGATAACCTGTCAGACCTTGAATTAGTACATCTACTAGACATTGAAAACTAGAAAGAACATTTACTAGTTTTTTTCCAACTGCATACACACAAAGTTTTTTTCATGTCACACGATTTTTGAAACCTCTCACTCAAAATGCAAAAACACACAGCAAATCTCCAAAACCAGAAGCTATTTTTCAGCCTCAATTGCATAAAACACTTTTTTTCAAAACGCTACACTCTATTCTCTCAAAAATCAAACAGGAAGCTACTTGCTTTTTACTTTTACAAACACATCCAATCAATATGCTGCACTTAATCACCCAGTGTCACACACACTCATCAATTGTAGAAATAGTAATTTCTTAAAGGTACAGTATGCAAGTTTGACAACCAGTGGTTGAACTAGGTATTGCACTCCTGGATCAAAATAAACGCAAGCCCGGGATGTCAGATTGAGTACAAGAGCGAGTGATTTAAACTGTGTTCTAAATAAAAGCAATGACACGCGATAGAAGGAATATTTTCCATATTAAAAGGAGTTTTGGTTCGAATTGATATATTAGAAGCGGCTTCTATTTCTCACAGCTGAACATGTGAAAGCTATGACAGTGATCACCTCAGGTAAACCTTGTGTGCTTTATTCAGTCCGAAATGCTAACAATGTGAGTTTGAATAGATTTTAAACCTTACCGTTTTGTAAGTCAGTGCATATTCTGTGCTTCTGAATGGCTGTATTTACATTTTGTCTGGTGCAAACAGCCAAATTGCTCATCACTGCTTATCTCGTCACAATATCTGACTTCAGCATTGTTTTTCAGTTAAAAAATTATATTCACTTAAATATCTGCATACATATTGTGGTATTTTTAGGCTTTAGAAGAGTCAAAAACTTACATACAGCACCTTTAACTGATCACTAACCAGTCACTGCTTTACTGTAGTATAGATCTAAAAATAGTTCAAAGGTGACAGGACAGGGCTTTTCTGGCCAAAAAAACTAAAACAAACAAACAAAAAAATTGGTCCACAACTTGTAGTTTTGTACCTACTGCATATTCACATTTTCTAAATACTAAATTCCTCTAGAAAATAATAGAGGAATTCTTCTCAGCCTGGCTCTGTAAAGTGTATAATGGCCAACCCTATGCCCGCATGACGCTTCTCCAGGACACTTTTCCCCCTGAGACCCCACACTCTGTATTTACTGAATTCTGGAGAATATACTCTTGCTTTGCATATGCTTTACATACACTTTTACAAACAGTTTGTGTATAATTTAGTTGTATGCTACAATAATGTTTGGCCTAATGAATATGTTCTGTTTCTTTGTGTCATTGGTGTTTACAGTGTACCTGTCACTCCTCTCAGCAGATTACTGTCACTGTAGGACACTGTACTGAAATGTAGATATAAGCCTATGAAAGAGCAAAGAGCTTTAGATTTAGAACAACAGTGTTTACATGTATCCAAACCTTTACTATTATGATAGACGTGTTTGCCATTTGATGGAAATGTTTTATTCTGACACGTGTTTATAGCATTTTGAATTCAGTGTTACATTTTAAAGGAAATGTGAGACATTTTGTGCGTGCAGTTTTGAGAATTGTGTGTGTAGAGTTTTGAAAAAAGGTGACACCTGTTTTGAAAATGTGTGTAAGCGGTTGGAAAAAAAATGTGATCTGCTATATATTATAAAATATTTGTGTGTGTGTGTGTGTGTGTGTGTGTGTGTGTGTGTGTGTGTGTGTGTGTGTGTGTGTGTGTGTGTGTGTGTGTGTGTGTGTGTGTTTATTGTAGTCTGTTTATAGTGTGTTGATTGTCTGTGGCAGAACTGTGTCAACCTTATTTTTCTACCCTTTATCTGGGTGATGACGTTCAGTTTTGGAGATTTAACAACATATTTCAAGTGAGCAATAAAATATGACTGCAATGGCATATGGTATCATGAATTTAGCTTTTTTTGTAGCTCAAACTATGCTAAAAAGTGATTTTTCAGGCTTGTTCCTCTGTTTCAAAATAAGTTTTTTACTAAAAGGCACTTTATTTTCCTATAGTTTTGGGGTACTATTATTTTCTGATGCAGAAAACACACAGAATGCAGTCATAAACACTTGAAAAATAGCATAATTTCTTATTTAAAAACATGCTTGTTTGTTGATATAACAATATGAGTCCAGAAAATCCAAGCAGAAATAAAAAAAGAATTTAAAAAAAGATATAATTTTCATAAAAGCAGAATTTGTTTAATGATTTACCTGCATTTAGCACAAATGAACACAAACTTAACACGATTGTTTCAGCATTTTTACAATTTTATTAAAACACTTTCATGCGAAGGCTGGACAGCATAGGCAACCTATATACCAATTTACAGTCTTTTCTTCCCACTCTTTATCACCTATACATCCTTCCCTTTTCCTTTCCACTCTCCCATCTGCTGTGTTTAGCCCTATTAGCATGAATGAAAATCAGGCATGTAGAGGCATCAAAGAGTCCCCAGTGACAACAGCTCTGTTTCCAGCTTTAGTAAGTCCTTTGTAGTGCGCACACACTTGCATGCTGATTTAATATAGGTGCAAAATATGCAAGCACACATTTAATATTATTTTTAAAATTATTATTAAGTTTTTAAAATGTCTGAAACCCAAAATGAAAGTTAATTGTTTTTAAAAAATAAGGGTAAATTGTGATATATGATAAGCGTGAATGCCATCACGGGAAAGCAGATTTGTGTTTAGCAGCTGATTACGTGACACAGTGAATGATCTAATCAGATTGCTTTGTTTACTTTCACATCAGACATGACTGGCTGCGTTTTAACGACTGCCATTGTGATGTTATTTGACAAACAGTTGAAGTCAAAATTATTCGCCCTCCTGTGAATTTGCTTTTCTTTTTCAAATGTTTCCCAAAGGATGTTTTACAGAGCAAGGAATTTTTTACAGTGTTTCCTATAATATTTTTTTCTTCTGGAGAAAGTCTTATTTGTTTTATAACAGCTAGAATAAAAGCAGTTTTACATTTTTTTAAAAATCAATTTAAGGTAAATACTATTAGCGCCCTTAAAGGTGCAGTATATAAGTTTGACACTCACTGGTTGAACTAGGTATTGCATTCCTGAATCAAAACAAACGCAAACGTGGGTTGCCAGATTGGTTACAGGAGCAAGTGATTTAAACTGTGTTCTAAATAAAAGCAACGACACGTGATAGAGGGAATATTTTCCTTATTAAAAGGAGTTTTGGTTTTAACCAACACCTCGAATTGATATATTAGAAACGGCTTCTATTTCTCACAGCTGAACATGTGAAAGCTATGACAGTGATCACCTCAGGTAAACCTCATGTGCTTTATTCAGTGCTAAATGCTAACAATGTGAGTTTGAATGCCATTTTACATGACAATTATTGCCATATACTGAAAGCAGCAGCAGATAGTTCACCTCAGATCTTGAAAATACAACAAACCGTTGAAACACATATGAGTGATTCAGCATCTACATTTAATGATGTTAAAGAGGGTTAACATGTATTAAATAGATTTTAAACCTTACCATTTTCTGAGTGAGTGCATATTCTGTGCTTCTGAATGGCTGTATTTACATTTCTGTCGTGTTTCGTCTGGTGCAAACAGCCAAATTGCTCATCACTGCATATCTAGTCACAAAGCCTGTTGTTGGGACACGCGGTTACAATGTAACCTGCTCACCTAATGTTTACGTTTGTAATATTTATGTCATTTGCTAATTAATAACCTCAAGTGGAACTAAATCTGTCTCATTTCGACATCTGATACTGTCCACCGGTCATGGATGCATGCTTTCAGAGCCTTTCTGAATGAATGAATGAATGAAATACGCTGTTTTCGAACAAGGCAACCCGGGGTGCTGAATTATAATTGGCTAAACTGGCATTGTGCAGGTTAAATTGACCTAAACAAAGACAGCGTTCTGGCACGGAAAAAAAACATTTTTAAAGCAGAATATCTGACTTCAGGATTGTTTTTCAGTTAAACAAGTATGTTCACTTGGGATGTTTCTTAAATATCTGCAAATATATAATGATATTTTTATGCTTTAGACGAGTCAAAAGCTTACATACAGCACCTTTAAGCATTTTTTTTCAATTGACTACAGAACAAACCACTGTTATACAATGATTTGCTTAATTACCCTAACATGCCTAATTAACCTAATTGACCTACTTTAAGCTGTATCTTGTAATACTGTAATACTAGTATCTTGAAAAATATCCAGTATTATATTATTTACTGTCATCATGGCGAAGATGAAATAAATCAGTTATTAGAAATGAGTTATTAAAACTATTATGTTTAGAAATGTGTTGAAAAAATCTCTCCGTAAAACAGAAATTGGGAGGGAAATATCAAGAGGGGGGGGGGGGGTTAATAATTCAGCAAGGCTAATAATTCTGACTTCAACTGTATATTTAGACCATCTGCTACAGGAACATGTAAAAGACTGAGAAAGAGACGTACAAACACTGTGTGTCTTCTTGAGTCTTCCTATTGATCTTTAAACATATGAAACCTTAAACGCTCTTGAATTTCCCAGCATGAACTGTGAAATGAGCCACCAAAAACTCTGGATAAATGAGCAAAGTGAAACTGGGGCAAGACTAGACTGCGGTAAAAGCAATATTGTATTCAAAAATTGCAGGATTTCAGCAAGGTGCTCATTAGTGGCAGTTCTGTGGCTCTCGTTTAATTGTGGTTGTGTTAGTTTGCATGTGTGAATGTGAGAATGACAGACCTCCTCCTCTTCCCACTTTTGGGGGTGTAAACGATGCCCTGTGGGTTTGCCAGAGAGAGGTGGCTGCTTCGCCCCATCTGAGGTGTGAAAAAATGGCACCTTCTTACTATGCTGTTCCACCATACGGCCACCGCATCAGGCGCCATACCAGGCCATATGCCACTGAATGGAGCATTGCTATTTTTGCTGTTTGTACTCTCTATAGTGTAGATTTAATTATGTTTTTACTGACCAAACATTTACATTCACTCCAAATAGTTTTTAGTCTCATCAGACCAGAGAATTCTGTTTCTTATGGTCTGAGAGTCCTTCATATGCCAATTCCAGGTGGGCTGCTATGTGCCCTTTACTAAGGAGTGGCTTCTGTCTGGCCACTCCACCATACAGGCCTGATTGGTGGATTGCTGCACAGATGGTTGTCCTTCTGTAAGGTTCTCCTCTCTCCACAGAAGAACACTGGAGCTCAGATTAAGTGACCATCGGGTTATTGATTACCTCCCTGACTAAGGTCCTTCTCCCCCTGATCACGCAGCTTAGATGGCTGGCCAGCTCTAGGAAGAGTCCTGGTGGTTACAAACATCTTCCACTTACAGATGATGGAGGTCAATGTGCTCATTGGAACTTTCAGAGCAGCAGAAATGTTTCTGTAACCTTCCCAAGCCTTGTACCTAGAGACAATCCTGTTTCGGAGGTCTACAGACAATTCCTTTGTCTTCATGTTTGGTTTGTGCTTTTTTACATGCACTGTCAATCCTGGGACCTTATATAGACAGGGGTATGCCTTTTCAAATCATGTCCAATGAACTGAATTTACCACAGGTGAACTCCAATGAAGCTGCTGAAACATCTCAAGAATGATCAGTGGAAAAAGAATGTACCTGAGCTCAATTTAAAGCTTCATGGCAAAGGCTGTGAATATAAAGGCTTATGAAAAGTACATAAAGGCTTATGTACATGTGATTTTTCAGGTTTTTTATTTTTTATAAATTTGTAACAATTTCAAAAACTCCTTTTTCACATTGTCATTATGGAGTATTGTGTGTAGAATGTTGAGGAAATAAATTAATTTAATTCATTTTGGAATAAGGCTGTAACATAAAAAAATCTGGAAAAAGTAAAGCGCTATGAATACTTTTCGGATGCACTATACATTTGGTAAGCATAATTGTGTGCCAGTGAATGAATGGCTGTAATAATGAATGCAAAATTTACATGGAGTTAGCATTCACTTTCACTATATGAAAAGGAGCAGCTTTAACATTTTGCTAACAATCAAATTTTGCATATCATAAAAGAAAATTAGTCAAACATGTTTACTGAGCAATAAATAGTAACAGAATTGACATTTTACATGCTCAAATGCATGCAATATCCTCACTTGGCACATGCTAATCAATATAGGACACAGCGATACAGAGATGGTTAAAAAAGCTAAACAAGTTTGCACAAGCCCTCAGAAATAGATCGGCACTCAAATGAATTTTTCTAATGGTCTGACCCTTAAATTAAATGCCCTCGATTATAGTAACACTGGGGTTTATATAATTTTCATGGCTTCTTCGCTCTCTTTGTTTATGTTGAATTATTCAGCAGACGGACTCCCACCTATTGATTGGAACATGAGCTGATTACTGTGGGCGCGCAGCCCTTTTCCCAACCTCTGTAAATTGATGCCATGTCATTTTATGACTGTTGAGTTCAAGGTGCCCTCGATGTGTGCAAATCTGCCATCGAGAACGTCATCATTGATGCGTAATATCACTATCACGCACTTTAAACTGTACATTGTCTGTCATAGAATGTCATTGCAGTGTCTCTTATGATTGAGTGTCTTAGCATCGTAGGAGACCATTTGAAAATGTTGCTGGATTTACGATGTGTAGTAGTACACTGTAAAAAAAATCCATAAATTTGCAGTTTTCCATATTTTGTGATTTATGTTTTTATTTTTTCCCCTTTATTTATGCTTTTTAATTCCATTATGACACTTTGATAATTCTTCTGGCAACGTTTAACCTTAAAAAATTAGAAAAAGTGACTTTTATCAACATTTTGAATAGTTTAAAGTGATATATTCTCTGGGTTGGTGCTTTATGTTATGGTACAAAAAACCTTGTAATAAACAGTATTTTCTGTTGTTCTACAAATTTATTTCTCTATAATTTATTCCTCTATGTGTTATTTATTGTACATTATATTATTTTAAACTACTGAAATGTCAATAAAAGTCACTTTGTTAAACTGTAGAGTTGAATTTTCAACATCAAAAGTCGACAGAGCAGAGATTGAGGTCCCATAATGCAATTCACAACCGTAAATAAACAGAAAGCACAAACTATGGAAATTGGTTAATTAACAGATATTTTTACAGTGTATAATGATGAGTAAATTGTAATTTTGGTTTTATTATGTAAAATACTTATGGTATTTCTTCTTCATTTTATATAATGTTTTTGTGTTTGTGTAAAATAGCAAAAAAGTTGTCGTTTTCAGACATTTTTGTTAATATTTTACAATATTATATAACAATATAACACAATATTATATTGTTTTAAGTGCAGCAGTGTTAGGAAATCAGTATTTCACAACAAATGAATCACAACAAATGAAAACATATTGATGCACTGCAAAAACAAATGCTTTTCAAACTTTAAGTAACAAAAAAAAAAACTTTTATAATCTTTTTAAGATAAAAAGTCAAAAATTAGGTTACAAACTAAATTATCTGCCATCGGGGTAAGTAAAATCTTGTTTTCTGGTTGAATTCAGATTATTTTACTTTACTTAAAGTTTAAGTTTTGTTGTTTTTGCTTAGAAAGAAAGAAAGAAAGAAAGAAAGAAAGAAAGAAAGAAAGAAAGAAA
>CAIGQZ010004625.1:5341039-5356275 GCA_903798205.1 Danio tinwini | reverse complement strand
CGTGCGTGCGTGCGTGCGTGCGTGCGTGCGTGCGTGCGTGTGTGCGTTTTCTAGCACTCTGGGTTTTACTTTCAGTGCTGGCTTGTGTCTGGAAAGGCATCCGCTGTGTAAAACAATTGCCAGAGTAATTGGAGGTTCATTCTGTTGTGGTGACTTCTGATAATGCAGAGAATATGCCAAAGGAATGTGAGTGAACCATAGTAATGTAAACAAAAAAAGCACTTCAGGAAATTCTGGGAAAGTCAATTTATGGTTGTTCACTGCATATATATTATATATTATAATTAAGCTTACTGTTTTTTTATTTATTTATCATTAAAATCATCACCATTTTTAACAGTCATTGAAAATTCTGTCAAATTCTGATCTAATGTGTGACATAGGGAAAAGGAAAACCCTTTGGCTAGAACATGCTTGATGTATTGGGCAAGAGGAATATGTGAACATTTAAAAGAGCAGAAAAGCAAGCAAATGAACAAAGTCTGACCACAAGAGCATTTACACAACTGAAGCAGTCTGGCACAATGTCTTTAAGACTTAATGACCCAAACATTATTCTAGCTGCTAGAAAGACACTAAGAAATCATCTTAGACATTTTATTAGTTTACTTCGATTGGGATTATAATAAATTGTCAGAGGCATTTCCTTCACTTTGTTATCCATCAGTTTTGGGGGCATTACAAGCAAACAGAGTTCCCTGTAAGAATCCTATTGGAGCATCTTTTGTCTTTTTGTTGGTGTGCAATCAGTAGTCATGCTCATTTCTTTTCTTTTCCTTTTTCTCTTTCCTCCAAAAAATATCCAATTATTTAATGTCCTTTTTGTGGTCGTTGCCTTTGACAAACTGAACTTGACCAGATGGCTGTCACTGTATTACATGAAGCGGTGACACAATTACTGTGCAGGGGTTAATCTGGAAGTATTTAGTCTTATGAACAAACATAGAGTAAAGTGTAAATGTCAGAGACCAATACTGTTAATGCTTTTATTTTGCTAACTTTTTATTTTTTAATTCATGTATTTTTTATCAGTCACAAATTTGATAGTTATATTAGACACTAATTTTCAAATTAATATATAAATTTTACAATTAGTTCATTAATATACTAATTTATTGTTTTAATATAGATATTTGTAATAATGTATAGTTTTATTATTTTTATCACTCACTTCACTGTAAATTAATGTAGCTTATGATACATTCCTATTATTAATATATTTTTTTATATTAGTGAATTATAATATTATATGCTGGCAGCTAGCTTCTGCAACTCTCACATGGTCGCCCACTAAAGCTAAGCAGGGCTGCGCCTGGTCAGTACCTGGATGGGTGACCACATGGGAAAGCTAGGTTGTTGCCGGAAGTGGTGTTAGTTAGGCCAGCTGGGGGTGCTCAATCTGTGGTCTGTGTGGGGTCTAATGCCCCAGTATAGTGAAGGGAACTCTATACTGCTCAGTGAGCATCGTCTTTCGGATGAGACATTAAACTAAGGCCCAGACTCACTGTGGTCGTGAAAAATCTCAGGATGTCCTTTTAAAAAGAGTAGGGGTTAAACCCCGGCATCCTGGCCAAATTTGCCAACTGGCCTTTGTCCATCATGGCCTCCTAACCATCCCCATATCATAATTAGTGGTGTATAATCACTGGTGTGCGTCTGGCACAATATGGCTACACAATGGTGGTGGATGAGGAGATTCTTCCCAATGTGTAAAGCACTTTGAGTGTCTAGAAAAAGCACTATATAAATGTAAGGAATTATTATTATTATTATTATTATTATAAATTATCACATTTGCTGCCATAATATTAATCAATGTATTCATTAAGCAATTCTAGCATTACAAAATAAGTATTAAATAAGTAAAGTAAAATAAGTAAAATAAGAATAATATAAATTTTATTGTTGGGAAATCTCATTAATCTGCGATCCATATATTTGCTTGTGCTCTGATGCTTTAATGCGTTTCCATGATTGTTTGCTAAACCAAGAGGTTGAGTTCCAACATGTGCCGTTCTTTAGCCTGATATTTATCTATTCAGCTTCCCTAATTTCTCTAAATCCGCTCCAATATGTTCAAACAATAATCCACCGCCAGTCTGGTCTCTCCACTATTCCCAGTTTTCCCTGTCCCTGTTTCCCTGCTTCCTTTCTTTGCGCTTGCTTTCCTCTTCTTTTGAGCTGATCCCACTAAAACCCTGCCATATGCACACATCAGAGCTCATAATCTTTCAGACATATGTTGCTGAATAGTAATATTTCAACTTCTCTGAGAAAATTGTTTGATTTTTTTTTTAAGGCTTTTATTGAGAGCGATCCAGATTTAGGTTTAGAAGTGTTAGGGGGAAACGATCCTAAACATCTCATCAGTTTGTGTTTTAAATTTTAATTACAAGAATGTTTTCTGTCATAAAAAGTTAGTTTGTTGTCATCCCGGCTCACAATCTTAGCTAACACTGCTTTAGAAAAGCAATCCATCTTGAGAGTTGTCTGGTTTATTAATCATCATAGAACACAGCTGCTTTTGTAACATTGTCATCATCATCACTCCCTAAGTCATTATCATTACCGCTACCATCATCATCACTGTCACTATCATAATTGCCATCAACATCGTCATCATAATGAACAAAAGAAATCAGCAGTCTATTATTGTAATTGTCACTCTAATTTGTGACTATAACATACACCCAAATATATATATGTCCCAAAGATAAACACTCAGAGGTTCCAGAGGGAACAAATCAAATAGTGCCATGGGTAATGGCATTGGCAATACCAAGGTTATAGGTTTGATTGTCTATGGATGCATGTGTGTTGGAATCTTGCTTAAAGTGGTGCACAAACCAAAGGGTTATGTTGGTGCGGTGACCCGGATCTGAGTGTGGTTTGAGGGAGTGAGTAGAATGGAGGATGCTTAGTAAGAGCTGTGTGACTGAACTTCACTTTTCTGGCCTTGGGACTGCAAGCCACTATTTAATTCAATTCATCTTTATTTCTATAGCACTTTTACAATGTAGATTGTGTCAAAAATGAAGTTCTAGTAAATTGGAACTGCTTCAGTCCAGTTTTTACATTTGAGGTTCAGTTTAGTGCAATGTAAATGTCACAGCTGTAAGCCAAAACACTGAAGAGAAAATCCAACAATGCTAATAATGCTGCATTCTTAATTCAAGAATAATAATGCATTCTTGATCATTTGCCTGCTTCAGTTTTGTTTACTTTTAGTTTGCCTGCCTGTTTGCAGAATTACTTGATGGTATCCTGCTCAGTCAGGGTGAATAGAAATTGACCGATTGTTGGTGCCGTGACCCGGATAGGACAGAGGATACTTTTTGGTATGCTCTTAACATGGACTTTCGATCTTTGGGCCTTAAATTGCACTAGATCCGAAAGTGTACAAGTTCGTAGGGTGTCACATCTGTTTTTACGCTCTTAAGTGTTCTCATCTTATCAGGTCATGACAAAGCCTACACTGCTGAAAGCTCCATACAATCTATAATCCAGAACAGAATCAGACAACGGTTGGTAGGAGTTCACAGTACTGATGGGCAAACATGTCAGAGAAGAAAGTATTAGTGTAATATTCAGTTCACCAAGTGCAAATACACGGACACTGGAATGTTTGAAAACCGTGTAACCGCTGCTCTGTCTATAAGCAGAAATATGCTAGATCTGCTGATGGATCGGCTGATAGACCTTGCTAGTGCACATGTCTACCATGTTAATAGTCAAAATTACTCATGGGTTAGGGAAAACTGAAGGGGATATACTGGTGCACAGCAGTAGGTTATGCAGGGCCAGTGTAAACTTCACTCCCTTGACCTCAAGAGGTGCACTAGTGACAATCCTTAGAGGCCCCAATGCCAGAACGGGTGGGAAGCATTGCTTGCAGTGGGGTAAGTAAAACTGGAGTGGTTACTGTTGCTATGACCTGGACAACAGCATGGTTTTAGATGGCCAGTCTAAACCTCACTGCCCTTTACTGAAAAGGCATGCTAGTGATTGAAGTCTGAGACAATTGTCTTAAGTGTCCTTGCTAGCATTCCCACCTGCACTACCACAGATTTTAATCTGAATCAAAGAGGGGTGAGTAGAACGGGAAAGGCTACTTGGTGCCATGGATATGGTTTAGGGGATGAGTAATTCTCACTTCCCTGGCCTTTAAGACAAGCACTAGAAACTGCAGTCTTGTTAATGCTGCTCAGAACTGGCTGAGGACTTACTCTTGCATTTTTTCTAGATCTGAAAACTGATTTAAATGTTCATTTGCAGTCATATGAAGTTCAAGTACTAGTACCAAGCACATATTCACTTTATCCCAGACTTTAAGCTGAATTTAACAGGTGAGCATGTACTGATCTCCAGCAGTGTGATCTTAAGCTCAGACACTGTTTATATCCTCTAAGGGCTCAGCAGAACTGTGTTTGAACCTGTGTCTTTCCCACAAACCAGCTGTCTGCTGCAGACTTCACAGCCTACGACCAAGCGTACTGCAATTGCGAATGTTTTAATTTGTCCAGTCCATTTATCAAAACTCAGATCCCCAATCCAAACAGTAAACACATGTCTAATGAGTTTGTCACAGTCAAATAGAACAAGGCCTGGAATTGTTGTCATAGAGGGAGAATAAATTGATTAATTACACAATTAAGTTGATTAGACTCAATTTTCTTCTTTTGTTTTTCTTGTTCAGATTGAAGCCGGGGGATGGAGGAAGCTTAGTTCTGAGGGTGGATTACAGTGTATGTTGATGTGACATGAACATTATGTTAATCAAAGCAGCATTGTGGTGCCCACAAACCCGCTGACTCTCCCACCTTCACACAGACACATGCTGGCAGACGTGACCCCTGCCGTCTCCATCACTCTTTTTTCCTCACTCTCTTGCCTTTATTGGAGCCAAATCCAATCATGTAAACCCCTCCGCCCCCTTACCCCGTACTCTGACTAATGTCATTAATCTGAAGGGCACACATCCTGAAAGATTTCCTTTACTCTTTCTTTGCGTTCACTCTGCATCTCTGTCCGTTTTTTATCTTTGGTTTCTTACATTTTTTTCTGTAGTCTTGTGTTTTATGTCTATTTGTAGTGTTTGCAGCAACCCACTGAATAATTTACTCTATTTTGATATTTTACATAATTTATTCTCTTAGGCTTTTGAAGTTTCCGGTGTGTTGAAATTGTCTACAAATGCTATGAAACAGAATAAAATTAATTTCACTATTGATGATAAGAATTAAAAAGCTGTTTCGGTAAAAACCAGTGTTGGGTAAGTTACTTAATAATACACTGTAAAACCAAAGATAACTCAAACCATTTGAGGAAACCGATTGCAACAAACCATTTAGGTTCAAAAACTAATCTAAATGAGTACTGTGAACTTAATCCATTTGAGTAAAAGAAGCAATTTAAGCACATTACAACCCAGTAAATGAAGAGAATTCAAACCAACTGAGTACTGTAAAACCCAATAAGTTTAGTCAACTCAAACTGTTTGAGCAAACCGAATGCTACAAACCATTTGAGTTGAAATAACTAATCTATATGAGTACTGTGAACTTACACCATTTAAGTTGAAGTAATGAGGTATTTATTTAACTCATTACACTCAAAAAAAATGTTTTTGCTCATTCAAACTACTTTACTATTTAAAATAAGCTGAAACAACACAATTCTTGAGACTTCATTGGGACAACCTATTATTTTTATGTTTAATCCACATACATTTGTTAAAAGTGTTAAGTTAACAATCAATTTGTGTTGGGACAACATGAATGAATTGTGTGGAACCCTGCATTTTTTACAGTGTACCTTCAACATTGAGTTCAAAACTTTTGAAATGAGTAGAAGTAACGTTCAGTAAGTTTTGAGTAAACTACACTCATTTTATTTGATAAAGTTAACTGTTGGGTTTTACAGTGTAGTAATAGATTTACAAATTACTGACTACTACTGGAAAATTGTAATCTGATTACATTACTAATTCATTCATTCATACATTTTCTTTTCGGCTTAGTTCCTTTTTTTAATCTGGGGTCGCCACAGCGAAATTAACCGCCAACTTATCTAGTATTTGTTTTACGCAGCGGATGCCCTTCCAGCCGCAACTTATCTCTGGGAAACATTACTAATTACTTCATGTAAAAATAATCAGATTACTATTTACTTTACTTTGAAGTTACTTTTAAAACATATAAAATATACCTATAAAATACAAAATAACCTGCAACTCTTTCTGTAATTTAATATTCACTGAGAAACATCACAATGGGTTGATCACAGCAGCTCAAATATTCAAATTCAGACATATTTAAAAGACTTTAAGAGTTCACTCAAAACTTAAAATTCTCTCATCATTTACTTGTTCCAAACCTGTTTGTCTTTTCTTTTTTTCTTTTACACAAAAGAAGACATTTAGAAGAAAATTGGACACCTGTAACCATTGACATCCATAGTATGCAAAAAGCACTGCAGTGTTTGGGTGTTCTGTGTTTGTCTGAGGTAATTAGTCTACCTAAATGTGTATATTCCACACAAAGTATGAAGCTGATCGGTCAGTACTTGTCATGTGACTCGCGGTTTTCAATTGGGTGCACCTTAGAAATGCGAGCACATGCAAAACACGGAATTTGTGTACGACCCCATAAGCAGCTACTCATCTCTTTACATTCAGAGGATACCTTCACTCCTGATCCTGCACAAAAATCCAATTTAGCCTGTTTAAGCTATTGTTTTTGGGTGCCAGTGTCCTCCTTGATGACGAGTATTGTAGTGTCAGTTTCAAGTGCTTGAACAAGTTGCTGGTCGAGTTAAAAGCAGTCAAAAGTTGTTTAGAGACTGGACATAGGCTGAATTTCACAGCAATATTTACGTTTTTACACTTTAATGAAATCAAAGTAATCACTGTATTTGCACTTGAAGAAGCAACTCTCGTCAGCAACCATTTCAGCTCGCGTTCCCCAGCGATTTAAAAGCACATGCTTATTAACCGAGGTTGCAGCGTAAAACATGATTTAAAAGTTTTTTTTTTTTTTAAAGCTATATTTATAACATAAGTAACACAATTACACTGACTTTAGTAACTGTAATCAAATTTACACAAATTTAAAATGTAATTTGTTACATTACTGGGTTTCTTACAAATTGTAATTAGAATACATGACAAACGAGTCCCCGCATTGATCCTGTGGGCCAGCCTGACCTCCCGCCGGTGCCCTACACACACCTGCAGCTTCTACACAATGGACGTCCAGCTTCTCCAGCGCCTAGACTACAGCTCCACACAGGAAGTTTGGCCATAAGAATAATGGTCGTGCCCAACAGAGCCTGGTTTCTCTTGAGGTTTTTTTTTTCCCCTTCACTTCGTCAAGCCACTGGCTTGCTCGGATTGGGACTTGTGGAGCTGCGCTTTGGTGGTTTTGCAGTAGACTACAGTGTTTGAACTTTCAGCAATGAAATTTAAACTACACTGGACTAAACTAAACTGAACCTAAACTCTGAAATCTGGACTTTACTAGAACTATGTTAAGCTGTTTTGACACAATCTACATTGTAAAAAGCGCTATATAAATAAACATGAAATTAATTGAACTTAATATAATTTAATTTAATTTAATTTAATTTAATTTAATTTAATTTAATTTAATTCAGTAACGCATTTCACCGTTACACCCAACTCTGATAATAACATCTAATAATGAGGTCTTAAGGTATTATTATTTTATATATGAATATTAATTATTCATATTTCAGTAGATTAGTATTGTTTCTTTTTTGTTGTTGTTGCGTTTCCAAAACCTCACATGAACCATATGTAGATTCTGTTGTTCGTTGAAACATATCTTTATCTCACATGGTGATGTACAAGATCCTCTCAGAACATGTTGAATTCACAGAATATATGACCTCAAATAAATCTTCCCTCAGTAGAGCAACTAAAGTGTTGTCTTCTCCAGAACCCAACTGTCTCTTGTTTATCTTGCTGCAAGCTTCTTCTTAATTACCCTTCCAAGATTTGATTATTCTTCTGTTAGAATTAGATAACAGCAGCTGTTTGTAATGAACACTGTGTAGCCTGGGACTTTACTTTAAATGGAAAGCATGTAACATTGTTTTGAATGGAGAGTTTCTCCAAAGAACAAAGTAGGCCTTCATTTAAATAACAGAGTCTGTGTATTTGTCTTGTTCTCTTGTAAGAAAAAAAAAAATCTAAATCCATTTAGGCTACAAGATACAGTAACCTGAGAAACAATATTAAATATATGACTTTTATATTGAAATATTGAGATTTTTAACTTTAGAGGGAACTTTAGAAAGTTTAAATGTTTAAGATGATGCATTTTTTAAATCCGTCTGTCTGTCTAGCTAGCTTTTTAGCTGTCTAGCTAGCTACTGTACATATATCTAACTTCATGTTCAAGCTTTTAAAACTCCTTCCTTAAGTCAACAAAAGAGTTTGTCTTGACAGATTTGTACATTTTACCACATTGTTAGCATGTTTGAGCACATTGCTAATATGATTTAACACATTGCTTTAATCTTTTAGCCTCTCCCATAGGCTATTTTAATAGATCTGTGTTTGTAGGTTGAGAACTAGGACGAATTTGAGTCTCAGAAGAAGAATAAAAAGTTTACAAGACACAATAACCTGGGAAACAATATTAAATATATGACTTTTATATTGAAATATTGAGATTTTTAACTTTAGAGGGAAACTTTCGAAAGTTAAAGTGTTTAAGACGATTAATTTTGAGAGCCATCCATCTGTTTGTGTATAGTTAGCTCTTTAGCTATCTAGCTATCTACTGTACATATATATTTATTCATTTTCAAGTTTTTAAACTACTTTCATCAAGTCAAAACATCAAAGTTTGTTTTGACAGATTTCTACATTTTACCACACTGTTAGCATGCTTTAGCACATTGCTAGTATGATTTAACACATTGCTTTCATCTTTTAGCCTGTTGCTAATATGTCTCATAGGCTATTTTGATGGATAGATCAATGTTTGGTGGTTGTAGCTTGAAACTAGGATGAATTTGAACCTCAGAAGAAAAAGTTTACATTGCATATCAATATGCCTGCTTTTTTTCAAGCCAACATAATACTGTTTTACAGCACTGTGTTTGTCTGTGGGTGTGTTTGCATAGAACAGCCAAAAAAAAAGGTCCCTTTGTGTAATGCTGTATTTTCATGTGTGGGCAGCTGAAACTCTGACCAGGCACGGCGTCACACCCGTCCAGATTTAGGTGCTTCTCTATTGTGAGTTCAGAGTACAGAAATGCCACTGTTCTCTCAGGAACAAAGGGAGGATGTGGCCAGTTTCCCTACAGCTGACGGTCGGGCACAGACTTCCACCCGGGCTGGACTGATCTGGTGTCAGTAGTTTGTCTCTTTAGCCTCTGGGTGACTCGTGGTTACAGCTCCCAAATGGAGCTCGCTTTAGTGAAAAACAGTTCTCCTGAGGGTGTGTGTTATTGTAGAATAACAATGTGTAACTCATTGATATAGCTGGGGATTTGTATTGAGAGCCTTGAGACTGTTTGTTTGCTTCTGTTTATAAATGGTAGTGTTTTTGTGGAGGCTATAATTTACATATATTCTGAAGCGGCCTTGCAAAATATTTAGACACTTTTAAGATGGAGGGTGTAGCTTCTGCGCTAATAGTGTCACCTTATGGGAGTTACAAAAATCTAAAAGTATTTTGCTATTTTATAAGGCTTATAACAATGAAGTTGTATATTATATTGTACACTCATTCCTATTTAAAATACCAAACATGTAGACTGATAGGATCTAGCTAGCATGTTTTAGCAACAAAAAAAAAAATGTTTTGATATTTTATGAGGCTTATGAAAATGACTTTGTATATTATATTGTACACTCTTTGCTATTAATTAAAATACCAAACATGTAGACTGATAGGATCTAGCTTGCATGTTTTAGCAAATTAAAAAAATATAAAAGTGTTTTGCTATTTTATGAGGCTTATAACAATGACTTTGAATATTATATCACATACTCTTTCCTACTAAATAAAATACCAAAAGCGTAAATTAATAGTATGTAGCTAGCACATTTTAGCACATTGCTAGAATGTTGTAGCATGTTAGCAATACTGCTTGTACTGTACATTAGGGCTGCGCAATATATCGTTACACTGTAAAAAAAAATCCGTAATTTTGCGGTTTATTCCCGGCAGCTGGGGTGCTGGTTGTGACATTGCGATATTGATGCTCCAGCAGCAGCTGGAAAAAACACGTAAAATAACGGCTGTTAAATTACAGAAATTTACTGTAAAATAATGGGCATTAAATTACAGAAATTTCCTTAAATTTAAATTTCTGGTAAATTTCTGTAATTCAACCTCTGTTATTTTACAGTAAATTTCTGTAATTTACCGGCCGTTATTTTACGGGTTTTTTCCAGCTGCTGCTGGAGCATCAATATCGCAATGTCACAACGCAAGATATGCACTATTGAGTCAGGATTAAAGGCGGCTAGAAAACACAGGTCAAAACATACAAGATTTGTGCAGAATTCAACCGTAATAGAGTGAATGTTTATCATCTGCATGTGTTTTTAGGGCCTGTGACTACATGAGCATTTGAAGAGAGTTTAAAGCATTAGTGCATAAAGAAGTTTCATAAAGGTTAATTTTATTAATTTATTTATATAGTGAAGACTATACAGCTCTATTTTACATTTAATTACATACAAATTATTTAATTTCTGTGCCTGAATACTGTTGCTCTCTCCAGAAAACCATAACACATGATTTAATATTTGCTTAGTTGTGTTTATTTATGACTTTTTGTATATAATTCATTCATTCTTTCATTTTCTTTTCAGCTTAGTGCTTTTATTATTCAGGGGTCGCCACAGCGGAATGAACCGGCAACTTATCCAGCATATGTTTTATGCATCGGATGCCCTTGCAGCTGCAACTCATCACTGGGAAACACCCGAACACACTCATTCACACACACATACACTATGGACAATTTTAGCTTACCCAATTCACCTATACCGCATGTCTTTGGACTTGTGGGGGAAACCGGAGCACCCGGAGGAAACCCACACGAACACGCTGAGAACATGCAAACTCCACACAGAAATAGCAGCTGACCCAGCCGATGCTCGAACTAGCGACCTTTTTAGTGTGAGGCGATCGTGCTACCCACTGCGCCACCGTGACACCCTTTATGTATATAATAAATGACATAAAATATATTTATATTTTACTTCCCTACAAAATCATCCCAAGTAATGACACTTTGTACACCCCATTTTGAAAACGAATATTTGTATCCATTTCTCAGTGTATATAGGCAATGTAATCTGGTGCATTTAAACTAAACAGAGGTTTCCCAGAGATGGGTTGCAGCCGGAAGGGCATCCGCTGCGTAAAACATATGCTGGCGGTTTATTCTGCTGTGGCAACTGAGATTAATAAAGGGACTTAGCCGAAAAGAAAACAAATGAATGAATGAAGCTCCAGATTAGGCTTCAGTACTAACACATACAGTATAATATTGTATATCTTCCTATTAAAATATGAATTTAAAAGATATATTTGTGAGGGGTGTACTTACATTGTTTCCGCTACATTCATTCTTCCATGGCAGTGCGCCACACCAAAATTCATCCCGCCACGGCTACATTAAAGCTTCTCATTCAAACATTTAGTCTTAGCTTTTTTTAAATAACGGGTTATAATCGCACCCAAACGTATTAAAAGGTAAGTGAATTATAACAGCGCAAACTTTTCTTTAATCGTAGTAGTGCTGTGCGTCATTTGTTTAACCCTTTAAGGTGACATGCAGACTGACTGACTGACAGGTGCGTAATGCGTGAGGCCAGCAAACAGATGTAGCTTTCAGTTAAGAAGAACAGTTTCCATAATTATACTTTATAGATAAAGGACTATGGCTCTGCGTACAATGACTTTATCTTGCTGGAGATTATGACCGTTTTACTTTACTTCAGGACACATTAATGCCGCTCGGTAGGTCTATTTGAGACATTCATAAATATCCCTAGCAAATCTAATACATGTTGGAGACATACTTGTTACATAAATGCACCAAATCGCACTTCAGCAGCGTTATTTGAGAGTACACAAGAAACTCTGCTCTTGAGCAGTGTATATTTGAGGGTGTGCACGAACGGAGGAAAACGACGCGCAAGCAAATACATTTGCATGATCTCATTTCATAAATGCGATCTCAACTTATATTACTGCGCTCACGATATTTGTCATTGAAACAACAACATAGGGAGTTGGTAGACCTGTGTAAAAGACCTGCCGCCACAGCTGGAAAAAAATCCTAGAGGAAACACTGACTTATATATGCTGAGCACTGTATTGCAGAGAAAACCACAATGTAAAATTCTGATATTGTGCAGCCCTACTTTACATTGCTAGTGTTTTAGCTTGCCGTTAGCCGTTTTTTTACAACATTTTCAGCATGATTCCATAATTATAGTAAAAGTGTAACTTTGTTGGTGAATTTATCAATCAAATACAATATCGTTTTACCTCTATTAATATGGTTAGAGGCCTACTTTACATTGCTAGTGTTTTAGCTTGCCGTTACCATGTTTTTACCACATTTTCAGCATGATTCCACTATGATTTCAGCATTTCTTGCAAGAATATAGTAAAGAAAATCTGAAGCACACACATACTTGATATTTTTTTAGAAGTTGGGTGTCTAAGTAATCATACAGCAGTTTTACATTTTGTTTTATTTTTTGACACTCATTAATTTTCCATCGCCTACAAGAACTTTTATTATAGTAAAAGTGTAACTTTGTTGGTGAATTTATTAATCAAATACAATATCGTTTTACCTCTATTAATATGGTTAGAGGCGACATAGTGACTCAGTGGTTAGCACTGTCGCCTAACAGCAAGAAGGTCGCTGGTTCAAATCCTGGCTGGGTCAGTTGTCATTTCTGTGTGGAGTTTGCATGTTCCCACAGTCCAAAGACATGAGGTATAGGTAAATTGAATAAACTAAACTGGCCGTAGTGTATGTGTGTGTATATTAGCGTGTATGGATGTTTTCCAGTACTGGCTTGCTGCTGGTAGGGCATCTGCTGCATAAAACATATGCTGGATAAGCGGTTCATTCTGCTGTGGCGACCCCTGATGAATAAATGGACTAAGCGAAAGGAAAATGAATGAATGAATGAATAATATGATTAGACTCTACCTAGAATTGTAAAAGGATAGTGGTTTAACTACAAATACCCTTTTTTCCAGTTAGCCTATATTTAAAGTAACTCCATTGTGTTTTTAATCATTGATAAAAGAAAGTGCATTTTATTATTTCTGGGGACTACACCAAAGGTTTCCAGCATTTGGAGTTTTAATAAATGAAAGCCTATACTGAACATAATTTGTGCACCATTATTCTTGATGTAACTAGTCATTTGTGAATGTTAGCCATTGACTGGCAGCTCAAGCTTGTGGTCATACCATCTCTGTGTGAGGTTATATGGACACAATCCCTCCTTGTCACCTGCAGTACACACACTTGCATACACATGCACACAAACTCACACACACACATGCTCAGTGGTGAATGATAAATGTGTGGAAGTCTGTGGGTTAGATGGCATTCAGCAGGGGGTACGAATCCCATCATGTCTCTTGCTCTCTGAGTGAAGTGGACATATTTTCCAATAGCCAAATTCACTGCTCAGGTTCACTCATGCAACCCTTCAAAATTCAGCTATTGTAGTTTTTTCTGCCTCTTTCCAATGATTTATGAGAGTACACGGTGTTGATATTGTGAAGCAATATCAGCTCGTATCCATTTGCTACTGATGATTCAGCTTTTTCAAGCTGACCTGTTATTGCTGACCCTTAAAATATAGTGAAAGATGTTTTGTTGTGAGTGTATACTGCATGTGTGTGCGTGTGGATGTAGCTCACTGGATACATAGAAACAACAGCACAGATCAAAGTTTGATCTAAAGGCATAGTGCACCTAAAGAAATACATTTTGTATTTACTGACTGTTTTTTAAGGTCAAGTTTCACAAATTAATTTCCAGAGGAGCACATAATATGATTGATCACGGCTGGTCTCCCATCCATAATTATTAGCAAATCTATCAGGAGTTTGTTTCCCAAACAACGACATTACTCGCGGCTGAACTATCATAGTACAATGGATCGTTTAGGAAAAGAACCATGTGACGAGTGATTCCCAAAATCGTAGTTTCTCTGTTGCAGATCCATCGTTTCAACCGCGTTAGTTATAATGTAAAACATCCACAATGATGCTCTAAACTGGGTGGAGTAACTACTTCTTTAGGGAAAACCCCCATCAATTTTTGTGGAAATTATATTGTTTTACACGCAAACATATTTAAAAACAAATCCAATATTAGTTTTAGTAAAAACATGCACTCTTTTCCCTATTAATTAAAATATATGTAAGCAACACATATAGGACCTACAGTATATTGAGATGAAGTCAGAATTATTAGCCCCCCTGTTTATTTTTTTCCTCAATTTCTGTTTAACAGGGAGAAGATTTTATTCAACACATTTTTAAACATAACAGATTTAATAACTGATTTATTTTATCTTTGCCCTGATGCCTGGATAGGCATATACAGACATCACACATTATGCTTGTTCTTGGAGGATATTGTAAGTTTATAGTGGCATGTGGAGTTGTAAACTTAATATTCTCTCTGTATCAGAACAGTGCATGATCATGCAAACTAAAGAAACACTTTCAATACACATGCCTTCACATGCTCAGTCTATAGTATTTGGCCCCCTGTGGCATTTCATATTTTTATAATCTGCTGCCATATGAGTTTGTATACGTCTCATGATTTCAAATGAAGTGATACTTCACCTTAAAACTAAGCCATTTGCACCCTACACTTGTTACAAACCTGTTTGACTTTCCTCTGTTGAGAAGAAAATAAGATATTTTGAAGAATGTTGAAAACCTATAACCATTGACTTCCACAGTATTTGTTTTTTCTACTATGGAAGACAATGGTTTTCAGCTTTCTTCAAAGTAGCTTCTTTTGTGTTAAACATAAATGAAACTCTTGAAAGTGAGTAAATAATTAATAAATTAGTTTTTTTTGTGAAAGAAGAAAAGAAAATATTTTGAAGAATGTTGGAAACCTGTAACCATTGACTTGCACAGTATTTGTTTTTTCTACTATGGAAGACAATGGTTTTCAGTTTTTTT